>JACDOX010000075.1:2383090-2727787 GCA_014549065.1 Cardinalis cardinalis
TTCATAGGGAAAGCCTTTCTGAAGTGTGTGATGTGCATGGGCACACTGGGACTTCAAAGCCTTGCAGCCCACTCCTTTGAATACCTTTACATCACAAAGCCCTGCACACAAGGCTGTATTTCAACAGTTGTTTAACACTTTCTATGCATCTAAAACATAGCAAGAAAAAGGAATTCAAAGCTCTGATTTCATGCTTTATATGGAAAATTTACCCAAAAACCTGTTAGTATATGATGTGAGCTAAGGGCTCAAAGGTTTAAATGCTGTATCTATAAATAGAAGTAGGACCAAATCTACATGCAGAGACATTACAATTCAGCATTTTGTGTTTGCCATGGCCTTTGAAGCAGACATAAAAAAATCTCCATTGCAATAGGAATTGCTCAGAGGCTCCCCAGGAGAAATTACTTGCTCCTACATGGCTTTGCATCGATGAACTGGAAAGCAAAGATAAGGGTATGGCTCCTCCTTCTTTCACCTTTCCTTCTCCCAGGTTTTGTCTGGCCCAGTAGTTGAATAGAAACAGTTGTTTTAAGGCTATGGAAAAGCAAGGGAATGGTGCTTCTGCTTTGCTTTCCTAATGGTTTCCCCTGACTCCAGCAAAACACCCCCTGGGCAAATATATTCAAATAGATGGTTAGCACATGCTACAGAGGTCACTTACAGAGTAAAAAGCTATCTTGTATTATTTACAAGAAGTATTAGATAACATTTTGGCCACAGAGACACAAAGAAGCACCGTGAGCTCATTAAAGCTCCAAAGTGCATGTAAAGCAGAAGGGTGTCTTTTTAAGAGGTTATCAAAGGATCCCACATGTGTATTAAGTCGACTCCAAGGGAAGCAAAAGGAAATCTGCCTGTTAACATTAATGGGAACTGCAGAGTAAGGAGAAAGGCATTCAATCCTAGTCTCTCTGAAAGCCAGAGAATGAGTATTTCAGTAATTCTGAGAGTTTAACTTGTGATTTAAAGGAATCTATACATTTAAGACCGGAAGCATACCTGTTAGACATCATACCTAATAATTTGCAAGCATTTAACATAGCCACACAGATAGATTGGTATTGTTGTTTGCAATGTAGAAGGGGGAAGGATGGTCAGAAAATACGGCTTTTCTTGCTGTATTTATTTTATGCTTCTTAGGGAAATGGAAGAAAACAACACAGGATGCCATAAAACCTAAGGGGCCAGTAGGAAAAAAAAGGTTAAAATAACTGTATGGGACAGAGTCTTCATTGACCCCGTGCATTCTGTCCTTTAAATGTAAACACTGCTTTTCAAACCAACAGTATTTTGCATTTTATTTATGCCTGAGGAAGAGTAATAAAAATGCAGAAAGTGTAAAATTCAGGCTTCTGCAGGAGAGCTGGAATAAGCTAAAATTAAGAGCATAACTTAGCCAATTAAGGGTTTCCTTTGTGTTATAGTCATGCCTAAGCATTTTAAAAATATTGAAGGATGTTATTATGGATATTTATGGCTAAACTTCTGTGTCACTCAGGAAGAAGAAAAACTGTCTGATACACTTGGGTTTGTGGGGGAATCAGCACAGAAAAGAGGGGGTAATGAAAGAAAAGGAGGGTGATAAGTGGAGGGAGAAAAAAGACATCAGGAGGGAGAAAAAAGTAATTTTGAAGTCATTTGGGTTTGAAGTCATTTGTGTCTGATGAAGGAATTGCTTAAGGTTTGTTTTCTTTTTTTTTGTCTGACTGCCTACAACAATCCTAGGTGTCTTAATGTCGGGAAAAGATTTGAATTATTAAGGCATGAATAACTAGCAAAACAAACCCTCATTAAATTATAAAGGAATATGTTTGAATGCACCTTAGTGGAAAAACACTCATTCTAGGAGAAATCTGTTCAAGTGCACAACAGAGCCACTCAGAAAACACCGTTCTCCTGCACTGCTTGAGGTCTGGAGATCTACAGATCCCCAGTCTGCAGTGGGATTCAGGGATGGGAAGCTGGGAACAGGCCTGTGTGACCACCTTCTACCATAATTTATTGAGTGCTGTCATGGCATGTGGTACTGTGCAAACACTGCCCTGGGGTGTTTACCCTCTAAATCAGACACAGATAATAGAAGCCAGGCACTAAATACCAAGGGAGAGTCCCAACCAGATGGAGACAATCCATTTTACATCAGATGTGGCTCAGACTTTCTCTAGTGCTGATTACTTCCCTTTAGAAGAGCTCCTTGCTCAGGCATTTAATTGAAAGAGAAGCAGCCATCAGTCCTTGATGACAAAGAGCTCCCTTGCAGGAGGTGCAGAGTGGGTGCAACATGCTAAATCAGGCACAGGGAGGCTGCTCAGGGACACCCTGGCACTGAAGGCAGTCTGGCCAAGGCTCTGGATGCAGAAAGGCCACATCGTGCAGTGCCACCCTTGAGTAGTTACTGCATTACAGAGTGGCTGGTTTTCCTCTGCACAGCACAGAAAGCATTCCACACCGACCTGCTGCCCAGCTCAGAGCCAGTTTTTCTTTCTGTGCCTGGTTTTACACTGCACAGGCTGCATTTTACTCAGGAGGGAAGAAGGAAACTGAGTTATACCAGTGCAGTATTTGCCAGCCTCAGCCATTTAGACTGCAAGCTCTTCATGGCTGAGCATGTTTATGCATAGGGAGGAGCGTGTCACAATGTGACATGTGCTGAATAATTCCAGACCATAAATTTTGGCAAACTTGCTGACACACCTTTAAAATAATCATAATAAATATCGCCCAAACAGAGACATCAGGAACCCAAGGTCTGACAACTTGCATTTCCCTGTGCACCAGAAGTCTTCACCAAGACAGTAACACTCTAAAATGAACTCCTGGGAGATTATTAAAGCACACAGAGCCCAAGTGACTCAAATGAGAGTATTTTCCACAGAGCAACCACTCTCTCAGTGAACTCCCAGCCATGATCTCAAGAGGAGTGTGTAAAACATTTCCAGACATGAACTTGGAAACTAAAGATTTTGTAAATCTACTGAAAATTTCATAGCTCATACAGTTATTAGTTTAATTTTTTTTCCCAATAATATGCTTACTTGCACTTGTACAAATGTCTTTAAGTTCTGGAGGGTATGAACAATTCTTTTCTGTTCCTCTGCCTTATCATCCTTCCCCAGTAGTGACATACCCACCCTCTACTTCCAACAGACCTAATTGTTTTTTATCTCCTGATCTAACTGAGAATCAGCTAGTTAAACTCAGCTTCTATTTCAAGTTTCCTGCTTCTATTTTGGATCTGAAAGGTGTGCTAGAAAGTTCACCTCCTCTGAAAACTGTATTATCAGTGTTAGTCTAAAAACTAACAGGGCAGAAAACTAAGCTCCTCAAGAACTGCTAGAGGGGAAACTTATGATTTACCCATTTTTTCCATATGTACACCTCCATGAAAAGCAAAATAAATACTACTCCAAACTACTGAAGTTACTGAACAGAGACAATATATTAGGCTGTATTTACCACGTGAAGGAATTTCAACTCCAGTATCATAAGGTCTCATCCCCTCTGATAAGCTCATTTTGTTGGKTTTTTTTTGCCAAATCACATCTTTTCTGGCCTACAGCCCTTCTTATTCAAGAGCCCACTGAGTCCACACAGGACTCACATCCAGCCATTATGCACTAGAGGAGAAGTCACCAAAACAAAATGTATTTATTTGCTTCAATAATTACTACAAACTGGATTCTTGGAATCCTCATTCACATTTGGCCTATTTTGCTCTGCAATTAGTTTCACTGGGAAGAATGGGACACTTGAAATCTAATGCATGCCTCAGTGGGGGTAAGTATAGTGGAATCAGGCCACAATGATGGATAAAGTAAACACATTCTTTTGTTGCCATCCATCCCGTTCTCAAAAACCCTCTTTAAAATAGCTATCAGACAAAGAAGATGATGAAAAGACACAAAATGAGGCCATGAATAACAACATAATTCAGATTAAGAATCCTAACCCAAATGGCCTTCAGAATTAATAGGCTATTCAAGGAAACAGAATGCCCTCAATAAAAACAACTATTTGTCTGAAATCCTCCCTTTATACCCTCAATTTAGGCAGAGCTTTTCCTCCTGAGATTCTGTTTTGCATGAATCCATGTGCTGCAGGTCACATGCAGAAGGAAAGACAAACTCTGTGTTGTACATTCTAGAAGACACCAAATGAGTAAGAAACATTGCTGCAATTACAGGACACTAAGGCTTAGTTAATAAAACTGCCTGGTTCATTTTGATTAGTTGCATATTAACACCTAGATTATCACAATATTTGTAAAATACTGACATTTCTTTTTGAAGTCACTGGTAGCAAGAGTGAGTGTATGTTACGTACAAAGAAAACATTCAGGCATCTGTAAAGCATAATATTAAACTTTGTACTTACATAGAGAAATCATTTCAATGCACTTTTTTTTCCTTTACAGTGCAGGGTAATTATAAAGTTTGCAAAATCATGCCAGAATACTTCGAAAGATTGGTTGACTCACACTTTGTTGCAGGGCAGCAAAAACTCACTCCCAGTGGTGACATTTTCCTGGAAAAGGCTTTTACCAGCTGCTCTCAACTCTGTAATGGTTGACAATGTCCTCTCCTTAGACTCCTGAGCAACTGGCTACTAAAATATATTTTCTAACAATTTGCTCTATTTCATCCTCGCAGTGTCTTATTCTTTATCTTTCTGAAAAGCTCCTCAACTCATAGAAATCTGTACAGCCTTGCTGCTGGCAGGATTTTGTTCAAGTTGCACTGTCTATTATCTRAGGAATGACTGATATTAATTCTGGTAGCAGCTATGACTTTCCTGACATACTTGAATGTCCTTAAAAGTTTTCTAGTTAATACAGGCAAAAGCATGAAAATCACATTTTAAAAAAACCCAAAAACACAGATTTATTCAGTATAAAGCAAAGAAAGTGTTTTGACTTGTTTTTCCCCACCATGTTGTTTCTCTGATTAAAAGCACTTGAAAATCTGAGTATATGAAAAAACATTCCAGAACCGGGAAAAAAATAAAGAAGTGAGAAACCATACTGAATCTGGAGCTACAATTCATCCAAAGAAAAGGCCCAACTTGACAAAGCAGGAAGTCTTTTTGAGTGAATCAACCAGGAACAGCTGACAGAAAGGACTCAGAAATCAAATAATTCATCTAAAATGCTCCAAGATGAGGCATCTGATGAAAAGAATCTCATATGCTGTGCAAAGCTGGAGTCTGTAAAAGATTGAACATGCTGCTGCTAAAGGAACATGCCAAGGCAATATCCCTTGGTGAAAAGAAAGAGCTGCATAATTTTTTTTCAACACAGCAGGAATTTGTTAAATGTATCAAGGGCAGAGTTCATGACCATTAAAGCAGATTATGCATGACATTCCTGAAAAGGAATAAGAAAAGATAAAACTCAGAATAATCTCAAAGGACAAAACATGCTTTTGTGAGTTAAGAACATGCCAGTCCTTGGTCCACTAGAATTTGCAAGGTGCAATAAAGCCACTGGAGAAATTATCAGAAAGGCATAAAAATCATCAAAACAAATTATTGAAGGGCTATGAATAACTAAATGTTAAATCAATGGCAAAGTTCTCCTTTTTCTTGAAGCTTCAAGAAACAGAAAATAAAGACAAGAATCAAGAGACTCAGTACCCTCCATGATCACTGAAATKTGGGGGGATTAATAAGAAAGTATAAAATACACATATAAAACCATGCTTATTATATATATTGATAAATAGCCAAAGGTATATCACTGAAACAGATCTCTTTTCTGACATCCTGAGTGTCAGGAATGACCTAGGGAGCACAAAATATGAGATCATGAAATATGAAATGAATTCTCTTGAAGAGGATAAGTCAGGTGATCCTAAGGCATGGGAAATAACAATGTTGACAAGAAATTCTGAACTCTATTTGGGACTGAAACAAACAAAAGCCATGAAAAGAAGGCTACAAGGTTCTATGTTCATTTCCAATATACAAAAGATATTTTACAACAAAAAAATGAATCACGAGCAGAGCTTTTTTTTTTTTAGAATAAAAATAGAAGGTAGCAGTTGACTTTTTTGTATCAATTGTGAGAATGTGTCCTTGTTCAAGACTACTTAGACTTACTTCTTTTAGCTAGTCTTACTAGACAATACTTCAATAGTTATTTTTGCTACCCACTATCCCTGAAATAGTGGGGATGACTATGCAATCTTCAGCAAATTACATGTTCTGACACAAGCTACTGAAAATCTAAATACAAAACTTGGAAAACCACTCTAAAGCCAGACTTTTCTCCACATTTAGCAGTGCTGGATTACAGTTTGGGACTGGCAAAACATAGGCTGCAAGCTGATAACATCTGGTTTGACCGAAATCATAAAATAAGAATGTCTGCACTTATGTGAGGAGTACTAGAGACTTCTGGATGTACAAGACAAAACTCTCACTGTGATTTGGAGGCAAGGAAGCTTTCATTAATTCCCCAAAAAAAGACAGTGAGTAGTTCTAAGGTCATGGACAGCAGTGACACCTGGGAATTAGCACCAGAAGCCCATGGATTGCTGTTCCAGTCTCACAGGTGCTCTTGCAAAAAGCAAATATCCCTTTCTGCTGTGGGACGTGGCGGGAAAGCCCAGCAGTGATGCTCCTGCCATTCTGTTTGGCACAACAGCCATTGCTCACCCTCAGGGCTTGGAGAGAGCAGGAAAATAACACTGCAGGAGTCCATGGAGAAACAGAAATGCCTGTGGAGCAACATGGGGCACTTCAGGGGCTGTGAGAACATTCCTGCTTTATGGAAGGGAACACGCCTGTGGAATCCCAGCCTCCTTTCGGCTGTTACCAGTTGCTGTCACTATGTTTGCCTGCAGAAAGCAGGGGAGCTGCACCTACAGAAAGCCAATGCTGCAGCTGAATCACTGGAGCTGAACTAGAGCTATTGTGCTCTTTGGAGTGCTGGATTACTCCAGAGGCAGCAGGCAGACTCTGCACAAAGTGTTGTCATAGTATTGAAAAGCTCCCATACCTTCTTGGTGATTTCTAATGGGCATCTCCTCACAGCACTGACTCCTTCTTCACAGCACGGCCAACAAACCCCATCTCACCTCACAGCACGGCCAACAAACCCCATCTMACCTCACAGAACAGCCAACAAACTCCAACTCTCTCCTCTCCCAGCTCACCCACTCTTTTGTAGCACTCATCTTATTGGACTCAGCTGTGGCCTGTTCAGGGCAGGCCTGGTCCTAATCTTTGGGGATTAGCACAGCTACAACTCCTCAGGGGTGAGACTGCCTTCTGCACTATATTTTCTTACATTCTCCCCCTCCCCACAAAGGCATCCCACTCCCTGATTCAGAGGGACTATGGGCCAGATGTGCCACCAGCAGCCAGGGCTGCAGCTCCAGGGATAGCTCAGCTCATCCAAAGCACATTGCTCCCATGAGAGGAAAGGCCCATCCTTCTCTCACTCCTCCCCTTCCCCAGGGATCCATCCAGGTTTTTGTGGGGATTTCTGCCCACCCCTTACCCCCTTAGGAAAGAAATGTGCTAGGGCGTTCTGAGGAAACCATGGGGTTAATTCCCCAGACAAGTCAAGGAGAGGAACCCAGGCCCAGGGTTACCAGGGGGAATAGGAAAGGTGGGAATGAGGCCCCCAGCCCCTTTCAGCAGCAAGGAGCTATTAATTTGCCTCAGCCATGCCTGGTGGAACAACAGCCTGCAATCAATCTCTGCTCAGCATTAACTGCAGCAGCAGAGCGTTTCTGACGCACTAAATGCACACAATGAATGACAAGGAGAGATAGCAGGTGCTTTTCCATGCGCTTCTCCAACCTCCAAGTTCTGGAAATGGAAAAAAAAAAAGTGTTGCCCCACCCTGCTTCTGGAAAAAGGCCTCACAGTCCTCGGACCAAAGCAAACCTACAAAACACTGACATTTTTCAGTGGACCAGAAGCAGCAGATAGTGATTATTAAGCGTTACTCAGTAGGGTTTCTGGCTGAGCCACATCCCTTCAGCAGAGGACTTGCTGCATTTGTATGTGGGAGGCAGACATTGCTCTGCTACGGGACTGAACCGAGTGTCAAGTAACGCCTGTTCTTGTCACAGCTTCTGAACAGATGTCATTTTGTCATAGCTGCTGACATAATTTTGAAGATAAGAAGATTTGGAGATTTAGCCCATGATGTTTTAAAGCTAAACACAGACAGGATTAAAGCTTTAAATTTAAACGTAAGCTAGATATGGCCTTGCGACACAGGGTTATATCAAACCTATCCCAAAACACATGTAGAAAAAAAAATCATCATACCATTTTTAATTTATTGTAATTTTGGTGCTAGTGTTACTTCGATTATTATTTTACCATCTCATACATTATTAACCACTCTTTTCACAGAATAATGTAGTCAGAAAATATGACCTAAGATTGCTGTTCTGGAAAGAAATAAAAAAAGTAGAACTAATGAGGCTTGGTTTCCTTGGATTAAGTTTTATCGACTTTCACGTCTAAGATGATGTAAACTCCAATGCAAGCTTTTCTCTGGGAGTGGAACTGCTTAAATGAGCATCTCCTGTGTGGATTCTCTGGTGTCTGTTGTGGTATGAGCTCATGCGCTGGTATTTTTTTTTTCAATCAAGGATATTATGGATTTTCTCTTTTCCGCACGCCTCAGACTTATATTTCCAGACAGCTATGAAGAATTAACAACTTTTGAAATTATGAATTTTGTTCAATTTTGTCTGGGTTAGCCCAGGTTTGAATCTATTTGGTGTGAGAAAAGAAACACAGGTCCATGTCTGAAGACACTATGGTCACTGAAACGCTGTTTTGAATAGACAACTTTTAGTGGGTTTATATTAAAAAGAGAAATACTATATAACAAATAGAAATGCATTAGGAACCTTTTCAGGAATCTCCAAGTTACCTTTAAGCCAACCAGCTTTGGCAAGATTATGGTTAGAGATAAAATGTGGCATTAATTGCACAGACCAGGCAAACCAGGGGAAAGCTAGCCTGTTCTGCTCTCTGGTTTACTGCAGTGAACATACTGGCACTCAAACCATTTTAGGCCAGTTCAAAGGTTAGATATATGTTCCTTTCCAGGTAAACTAAACTTACACTTTTGACAACAGTAGAGTTTGTACACACAAAGCTGTATCCCATTCTAGTCCCAATGAATATCAGTATAAATGTAAGTCAAATAATTTCAATAAAAGTAAACAATATTTGCTTCAGGGAAATGAGAATTTAAACTCATATTTTAAAATAACTCTATTCTGTGATTCTGTGTCCAAGACAAAGGAAATACTAAATGCAATTGTGACAATTTTTTAAATAGTGCATGAAAATTTCTTTTACACATTAAATAAATTTTGCAGAGAACTCTAATTCTCTCTAGTTACCTAGACTCTACATCAGACCAGCATCAGCTTTCCATTGAGATCTGGTCATGCCCATATACTAAGAGAGATTTCAAATACATCAAGCCATGCCCCAGACAAGAAGTTCAGAACCAAATGGTTCACATTTGAAAGACTAAAAGAAGAAGTCCTATTGCTTTTGACATTGTCTGAACAGGTCTTATGGGAGCTTTGGACTCATTTAATGATATCTACTCAAACCTCTTCTTTGAGACACAGAATCATTATTGAAGAAAAATACTGCAAAGTCTTGTCAGTGTCCATCACTTATGGTTCCTTTAACAAGAATTTCAAACTAAGATCTCACACAATCATGCCAATGGCTTTAGCTGGTAAAAATAGTTTTATAAAACCTACAGTGATTAGGCTAAGCCTTCTTATTATCCTGCCTGACATTTTAGTAACTTGACTGCAATCTCCTGACCACAGATATCTCCATCATTCATGATTATTTCTACGGTGGAAAGCTTATCCTTCATGTTGCACCATTGCAACTGCAGTTCAGACAGTTTGCAACTTACTGAAATATCAAGGGTAGATTTCTTAAGGTGTAAAGGGAATTTCCTTTTGGGAGCTTCCAGGGCCTGGGGTGAAGAGGAGAGCATGCCATTCCTGTGAAGTGCAAGGTGAAAGAAGCAGTTATGTTGTCCTGCAGAACTATTAATCCCTCAGGTGGCTATCACCTCCCTGAGTTCAATACACAAGTAAAGGCTTGTATGCTGAATCTTAATTCATGTACTTGTTTCTCTCTATCGATTTCTTGCTATTGAATTTTCAGGATTGTGAATTAAGAGGAGCCTGTAGCTGTAATTTTATATTCAGGCAGTCAAATGGTTAAAAATGAAACCATGGCACAGTGAGAGCCTCATAATCTTCAGAACCTATTGTAAACTAAAAGGTTTCTGACCTTAATTTGATTTCCAGGGGTTTTTATATCACTTTGGTCAGAGATTATCTTTTCAGCAAAACAGATGAAGGTCTGAAAAAATAAGCTCTACAGTCTTGTTAACCTGCTTAGGATTGGAAAATTTTACTGGTATAAAAAGGATGAACCAGTGTCTCCAAACCTAAACTAGATCAAAACGGGGGTCATCACTCTCCTGTGTCCCAGCTGTAGCAGCAGAAGCATCAGTTTTATTTGCTCCTGCTACCTCCATGTGTTTGGCCAAAAGGCAGGCTGGGGTTGTGCACCCTGGCCCCTGGATGGGTCCTCACCTGCATGTGCATGTGGCATCTGTGCAGCTCCAAGAATTCCCTTCTCCTCCAAGAGTGCTGGCAGGGAGGAGAAAGGCGGTACATCTCCTGCAGGGATGTCCCTGTGGGGCAGAGACTGAGGAATATTCAAGAGGTAGCAACAGCAGATACACAGCCATACCTTTAAAAGACAGCAGAGAGCCTCCCACTGAGGATGCAGATGTAAACCTCTCACATGTGGAGGTTTTCTGTCTAGAAAACCTTTCTGGACTGAAAACAAAGATGGCCCTCTTAGCAAGGGCACAATGGGTGAGATCTTTTCCGGCAGATCCTGTGTAAAATGCAAACATTTTAGGTTGACCCCCAGAAAAGCTTTGGGTTTGAGGGTCAAAATTCCCATGATAAAAAATATTTTTTTTCTTGAAGAGAGATTCACAGGCCTAACTTGCATTTGCCTCTTAAATGTTGTCCATCTATAAAAACAGCTGAGTCAAATAACTGGATTCTTGTTTTGCTTCTTCTTTCTGGATTGTTCAAATTTTTTATGTTTTCACCTTAATTTAGGAAATAGTACCTACTTACCTTATTTTATGACCAAAAAAGAACCATTTCTTTGGAATCATTACTATTACTATTACATCACACACATCATCGGACTCCAGTCCTTTTTAACAGACAAACAGGATGCAAAATTACCTAAGTGCACAGGGTCAAAATCTTCCCTGAAAGAAAATCTCACAGAAAGCAACCTGCTGTTCTCATAAACCTCCCACAGAGGACAGACCTGGGTGAGGGTGGGAGACCACTGTCAGTGACAAGAGGTTGTACCAAGTATAGTAGTTTTGTTTCTAACATTAGTTGTGTCCACTGGAAGTACTTAGCCTGGAAAGCAGATTCAAACATGCTGAGGGGCTGCAAACTGCTTTTCATCTCTCTTAGCCTGTGGGATATTGAACAATTCCGTTTATTTTTTAACCATAATTATTAAATAAGGATTCCATCCCCAACAGTACAGTGTTTTAAAAACAAAACTCTCCTAATTACCAATAAATGTGATCAAATGCTTCCACAAATTGCAAAATTGAAAATATTGTGCTTTCCATGGGGGAAAACCTCTGTGCTTTTTCATCATGTGCCTCTGAACCTGCCTGTCTGCACACACTGATTCACGTGTGCCTACGTGCATAGCTCTGAACTCACACACAGAGCAGGCATTTTCAAGACTCAGCACAACATACTCATATTTCCCATGACTTCCTATTGCCCAAGATCAGACTGAGTACAGGTGGATTCATAATAGCAAGCATAAAAATGACAACCATTTTTTTATTGCAAAATAACACACTGTCAGATGTACCACCATCTGTGTTATTCAGGACTACTGCTCACTGCCGGCTGCCACCAGCACTGGCCCATTATTGGAAAAATTACAGGAGGAGATGATAAAGACTGCCTTTATGAGAGAGCTTGACACTGGTCCCAGAGTCAAGTGTGACATAAACCCCAAGCTGGACTTATGTGTGTATTCAAATGGTGTGTGCATTTACACCATTTACACCCCCTGTTACACAACCAGAGGCACAGCCCAAGGGGATGCTCTCTGCGATTTCCTTGTCAGAGATCAAGGAGTTAAAATAATCAAGGCAAGAAAATTATTTGCATGGTTGTGAGAGAGGAATTAAAGATCCCTGTGACTCCAGCTTACTTTCAACATTTGCCTCTGCAGCTGGCATCACTGCAGAACTGCAGAAACACTCCTCACACCAAGCAAGAATCAGATGTCAAACCTGCACCAGCTCCCGCAGCACTGCCAGACTCCTGTTACTATTGGGTGAATCCTCACAACACTGAAGCTTTTGTCACAATTCGGGGACCTCTTCATTTTCTATTACCAATTTGCTTTACAATCACGCACTAATTAATGCTGGACAACAACAGTGTTAAAATAAACATGCTGAATGCAGAATAATAACTAAGAGGATGTTAAGACCTTCCATTGCTGTGTTCAGCTCTTTGTTTTCTTCTTTTTTCCCTCACAGCTCCATTGCTAACAAAGAATGCTTTCTGAAATGACAAATACTGTGGGTAGCAGTTTCATTTCTATTAGACTAGTATCTGATTTTACTTTATTACAGAAACTTCTGTTTTGAGAATAAAAAGGTTATACAACACATTATAAAATTAAAACACTGCAAGACTGAGGGATATTTGCATAATAATTTTAAATACCTAGGARAAATTCTATCCAAACAATTACCTTCAGTGAAAATAAAGTGTAGTCAACAAAGATTTTGTAAGCCTTTGTTTGGCCATTTTGTACATATGCATTCATAATTAAACCCATCTACTCCATAAAAAATAAAGCCTGCCAGATGGACTAAAGATTTGAGGCAATAATTACAGATCACACATGGACTAGGTATGGTCCCAGCTGTCCCATTCCACCTATGAAGGGCTTGACAAAATGTAAGAGTGGCTCCTACCCAAACAGTGCTTCCAGGGTGTTAAAAAGGTTGTTCACAGCCATAATATTTTGACATGGTTTTATCAGTAAAGCCATAGCATAAAACTCAGGAATTCCTTAGCAGTGAGAGCTACAATGAGCTCTCCATGGACTGTATCATTTTCACATTGCTTCCAACAGTTCTATGATACTAGCCTTCGTCCATTCCCACATACTCCTCATCTGTGACAAGCTGTATACTTTTTCTTGTCATCCAGGTCTGAGTCCTTGAGTCTTTTGAAGTCAATTGGCCTGTGTTATCCATCCACCAGCAGTTTATCCAATGGGATACTTCATGATATACAGTAATAATAAATTAATGCAGTAATATCATATGATAATGCAATTGGATGCCCTCTTTTTCTTTGCTCTGAAATAATTTATGAGTGAAGGCTGAAGTTTGATTCCAAAGTTATGTTGTTCAAAGCTGACTTCTCTCTTTACTGTCTCCATCCAGCCCTGACATATCTCAAGAAAGTAGGGCAGTGTAGCTAGACAATCCTGTGTTATATTCTTCCTTACAAGGTGTAATAATCTGACAATAATGATATTGGTTTCACTGACCATTCCACTTTCAGAAAAAAATATTAATTTCGTCAGGGTGCTGTGAAAAACTTCCATATATTTGATAGAATCATGATAATACATCAACACCTCTTAGAATTAGGAAAAAAAAAAGAAACAGAAATTAAAATCTGAGCATGCAGTAAGCACTGTAAGCCATGTCTGAAATGACAAAGCTGCAATCGATGTGGACAGTAACCCTGGAAGGAGGGAGGATGAGTCAAGAACATAAGTAAGCATAAAAAAAATCAAGACTGTTCTGAAAATGCTTTCAATAGGTATAAAATTTCCATTATAATATTGAAACATATCAATTTGATTGCTTTGTCTTTCACTTTCTTATTTCTACTGCTATGGATAAAAAAGAAATGGATTTAAAAAGAGAAATCAAGAGAGCATAAAGAGGAAGATTAAATTATCCTTTTTTACTTTAGTCTTACACAAAATCTATCAAATTAAAAATATTAAATGCTTTGTTAAATTTTCTTGAAAAAAGATAAGTAACTTTTGGTTAAAAAAATTGGCTAGCTAAGTGAACTGAATTTAAAATATTGAACCTGGTGCTTCTCACTGGTATCTTAAACGGAGACTCCAGGCATTAGAATCTCCAAAACAGAATCCCTTTATGCTGTAGCTATTCCATTTCCTTTTCTTTGTTTAAAAGATGTTTCTTCATCTATATTCCTATTAGTAGAAAAGCATATGCAAACAATTGCACTTCCACATTCTTAAAAATTAATGTATTTATTAAAAATGAAGTCCTGGTAAATCTGGAACATATTTAAAATGAATTTAGCTGTAAGAAAGGAAATATAGTACCAAGAACTTCACAGAGCATGGAAATTAACTATGTTATGCTAATTGAAGTTAGATTTCAAACATAACATGGATTCTTGCAGAGCTTCAATTATGAAAATGGTACATTCAGTTCAGCATAATAACAGTGTTCATTCTACCCCTCACTGAAGGGTCTTTGAGCTCAAAAGTTGAGAATTGTCAAGAAATGTGAGCATCACATCACACAGAGTGTCTGCTGAGTGTGGGTGTTTCCAGACACTAAAAGGAGCAGCGGAACTGTGTCAGCAGGAGAGGCTTCGTGAGCACCTTGCCACGGGAATCCATCTATTGCAGACGGCAAACATTACCACATTTAGAACAAATATTTGTCAAGGTTACTTCTACCAGCAGGTGTCTTTCAGGGCGGGATTGACAGTTTGACTAAGTCCATAATTTTCACAGCTGGAGTTCCCTGATTTGTCATGCAACGGCGGCCAGGCTGGCACAGCGGGAGCGCCCACGATCCTGCAAATGCCCCAGAGTGTGCACCAGGATTTACCATGGATGTGCTGATCTGCTGGGACAGGGGCCAAGACACAAATCATTCTTTTCACAGTCAGGAGAATATTGCTGCTTAACAGCAGTACAGGGATGCCACTCCAATCTGGAGGCTCACTTGTTGTTGTGCTGCAGTTTTTCTGTTTCTTTATACGTGTACATACACAGATACATCCTTGCACAGCCTATTGTGTTGGGTTCAGACTAGAAAACATTTAGCTCTGGAGTGAAAATAGCTCTTTGCATGCTCTTTGGGCTATAATCTCAGCTATTATTCATTCTGTGGGCTGTTAAGCAACGCCATCTCTTCCAAGATAACTAAGAGAAAAGAGTAGTTGGCACCTGGCAGGTCTGGGATCTAAATTATTTGTAGAAGCTCAGTAGCTGCTTCTCTGATTCAGAATAATTTGTATTGAGTATGATTTTATATGTGAAAAGGATTTACTGGGCTCATTAAAAAAACAAAACACTGGACTGTAATCAGGATTGGCAAGGGAAGTAAGGAGGAAGAGCATTGTATAATGAAAAATAAAATGGAAAAAGTGAAATATATAAAAGAGTGAGGATGACAGAGGGAAAAGAATAATTCCAGTTTCCTTTCAAAATGTCTTCTAGCAGGTCTTCCTCATGCCAGCTACAACATACTCATACAGCATCCCAAAAACCTTTCTCTTAGCAACCTCCATTGTAAGTTGTTGTTAGCAATGCAGTGATGACTAAAAATCCAACATTCTCTGGAGGCTGATTAGGTTCCCAGCATTACAGCTATTATTTCATCTTTCATTGTTGCTCTGCTCATTTATGTGTGCTTCTTTATTTTTCTTCTGGCAACATATTCCTCTGCTTTAGGTTCATTTCAGTTCATGGACCAAGGAATCCTACATCATCTTCTTAAGAGGAACTCGCAGTAGTAGCTGAGTCTRCCAATTTACTCTTTTGACAGAGATATTTTCTCTGGCTCAGGAGCCGACTGGAGCAAACTGCAGTGCAAAGGGGAGAGAAAGCAGAGGGAGGACAAAAAGTCAGGGAAATAAATTGCTTATAAACAAGTGCAACCCAAAGGTGAGACAAGTCTGTGGGCAGCTGTTGCTCGATTAATGGAAGAAATAAAGGTAAAATACCAGCTCCAAGACAGGTAGCTGTCACAGTGTCAGAGCTCAGGAAAGGCTTTTCCCTGACAGAACATAAAAAATCTTCTCCCTTTCATAACAGGGACATCTTTGCAAGCTTTGTGCTAAAAAGGAAATCTGTTCCTTTAGGAGAAGAACAACATGCTTTTGTGACATGAAGACAATACAGAAAGCTCCGGGGCAGGTAAAAGGGATGGTAACTCCAGCACTCCTGGTTTTTTATATTCCCCAAACTGCATCTGAGCAACTGCTCAGCATCCTACTCTGCCTACTGGGGAGTGCTGCATTTTGGACTGAAAACTCGCTAAGAGCCAAACTTATAAGTAGCTACTGAAAACATTATTCTTTCTTTCATCTCTGGATTGCTTATTGAATATTTATGTGGCTCTGACTTTCTACCACCACCAAAATTCCCCAGCTATATCCAGGTGCCAAACCTCTGTTTCAGGATTTTTAACCTAATTTCTGCTCTGACAATTTCCTGGTGCCTTTTTACTCAATGCATCAATGCATCACTTCACCCCTGGGTTTTTTTGTGTGGTTGTTTTTTTTTTTTTTACTTGTTTGGTTGGGTTTTTTCGGAGGGGGCAGGTTAAGTGCCCTCCTGTTCCATTATACACCTCCAGCATACTTCTACTCTTCCATAATTAAATATCTTCAAAAGAAGTGGACAGGAACGATGATGGATGAGCGATGGGGGGTTGGGCACATCAGCAAGCAGCCAGCAGCAGTGGGAGCAGGCTCATGTGGAAAAACCAGAGCGAGCAGAGATGCAGAAGAACTGTGGTTTGGCAGAAATGAGCGTGCAGTCATTATTCAGATGAGATCTCTCCAGCCAAACAGAATGCTGGAAACTACATAGCTGTGAAATAAGTGTATGGTTATGGGTCATTAGGCCAACAGTATCTCTGCTCTCTCTCTCTGATGGGGGCAATAACATCTGACTGTAATTTTTAGATTGTCTGTGGCCAGAGGAAGGTTAGATTTTGTATTTGTCAGATCAATGTTTGTTTGTTTCTTTCTTTGTTTTTTCTATGAAGAAAGAAGTGTAAAATATTCGTGACCCACAGATAGCTAAAGCAGAGGTCAGATGTTTTCTTCAGCATCAAATGGCACTGTGTGTGTATGTTTTACTGAGGTTCATCTGAGAAAGGGTGGGACAACAGAACTGACCCTTTTCCTGCAGGTCAATAATGTATTATTGACTGCAACTTTTGTTCAAGTACTACCTCTACCAACAAACTTGTTTCTTGATTTAAGCAAAAACTAGAGATGCTCATGGTTGGGAGCTTCTAAAGATAGTGACCTTTCATGGTATATCAGCTTTCTCTCCATTTTTTTTTTTAATTAGGTATATCTAAATGTGATAGACTCTTCCTCATCACGAACTCACTTAAGTACTGCACAGCCAAAGATATGATTTAGAGTATTAAAATGTAGATCCAAAGCACTTGGAAAGAGACAGATATCTCTTCCGATATCTTTATTACTTCAGAATCACAGTGCATATATCATATGCTGTATTAGTCTAGTTTGTCAAGGTTTGTGCCCTTGTGGCACTGTATCCTCATTACTTACTGCAAATAGGAGGAAAAAACCCACCAGCTCTCTATTTGGGATTCAAAGTGTTAAGCTCATCAGTCTTGAAAACCCAAAGAGGCAAATCTCCTTAAATTTTCCACAGTACACAAATTTGCACTAAGCTTCCAGTTCTTACAGGGAAATTTTTAGCTTTACAAAACATTAATTTCTCCTCTGGATAATGAGTCACATAAACATTTGCAACTCCCTTATCTTGTCTGCTCCTCAGAGGAGGGAAACATTTTTCAGCTCTAGATGCAGGGCAGTACCACTAAGGGATTTCAGTATTGTGATAGCTCCCCAAAGCCTGCCCATCAGTGCAGCAATGAAACACAAATCTTTGCATTATTAGTAATTCAAAATAGCAATCAGCATGACCATTTTAATGGCTCCTACAGCTCTCAACTGGAACTTCGATTGCCATCCATTCCTGTCAATCAGCATGGAAAAGCTTTGCCTGAAAGCAGAACTGATTCTGCTCAGCATGGAAGCTGAAAAATTCAGCTACAAGGCAGTTAGTGGTAATATGTTGCTAGAAATGACATTAAGATAGTGAAAAGTTCTGATAAATAAGAGTAAACAAATTAAAAGCTGTGACAAAAACATGCTCATACATATACTTACAGCGCCTTAATAGACTTAGTAATGCGTGGCTTTTAGAAACACAGGGAAAATTAGCCTGCTTTTAAAGACATACAGACAGATGTTTTAAAGTAAAAAAAATCTGGGCCCTTCTGCATGCCTTGTTTCATGGTTTTCAGTCAGTCCAGTCCTCATTTGTTCCATAAGATACGCCTTAAAATGCAATTGCCAGGAAAAAGGATTGGATCTTTAACATAAACAAAGTCTTAAACAGATCTTCATTCCTATTTTCTTGTTCTTGTGCTAAACATCCACCAGCTCAGGCCAGACTGCAGCGATTACCAATTAGTTACACCCTGCATTAGTCTGCACATAAGAAGCAAAAGAAAACTCTTCCCCTCAAGAAAAAGAGTAGAAACCCTTTTTTCCCATTCTTTAGAAGTAGCAAGCATAGCTTCCCTCTTAGCTCAGGAGGAGAAGAAACAGTGAGAATTGCCCCTGCAATTTGCTGCGGCAGTTCTGGGATTGCTTCAGTCTTCCCTTCAGAGGACCTGAGGGAGCAGGGCTGGAGGGCAGTGAGGCCATGCAGGTGCACGAGGCAGAGCAGCCCACTGGGACATTTTCTGTAATTGCCTCTTAAATGAAGAATCCAGAAGTTACAGGGTCTCTGCTAACTGGGTTAGATCTTGCCTCCTCCGGTACATTGCAGTGATGTCCTTAAACCTTATGGATAGAGAAGTTTCTTCCTTTCCTTTGCTCTTGCTCTTCTGCTGACACTTTTCCTCTTTCCTTTCAGTCTTCCCTTCTCCCTTTCTCATCCTTACTTTTTCATGTCCTGATTCTCTTGTTCTTTCCTTCTCTTCCTTTTTTTAGCTTGGTGTGGAATATATTCACATCCCTCTTCCAGCAGAGAAGAAATCGCCACCATGAGTGCAAAAAGATTCTTTGATGTTGCTGCTAAGATGTTCAAGGGCACAGAAATATTTTGCTAAATCTGTGTCAGCTCTTTCCCTCGGAGGAGTTAAAGGAACTGGGATACAAAATGCAGTGGAGATCCCTGCAGTTCATGCAGTGTTCTGGAAATTCACTTGTAGTGGCTTATCTCACATTTGTGTCTAAGTTGCTGATAAGTTGCAAAAAAGTAACAAGATATACAAACCTCCTCTGTCTTCATCCCCACCTACTGGAAAAATGTTTATCCACCTATAGAAAATTTTCAGTTAAATTTTTCTGCAGAGCAAATTAAACTATTACTTGATCATTAATTTGTACAATACATCAAACCTGTGCCTGGTACAAATTTTTACAGCTAGGCTATGAAACTCGAAAGGCAGAATCCAGAAAGAAAATTGTGACAGTGCCATTATTCTGCTAATAATATAGTTATTTCAATCACTTAAAATAGTACTGTGGCACAAAGCACCATAGAACTGCACCATCAGACAGCAAGAATGAGCAAACAGAAATTGGTACAACCACATCACCAGACTCAATTACTCACTGTAGGGTAAATATTTGAAATAATATAGAGGGGATTCAGCCACATGATGCTGACATTAATGGGATCCCACACAGCTAAATCCCCCCCATACATCTAGCCCCCTATTTCTGATATGATAATTAAGCAATGGGTCTGCTGCCTTCGTTCCTGCCTACCCCGTGCACCTCAGAACAGAAGTACCTCAGAACAGAAGCAAAGTCCCCCCAGTAAAACCAGGCTTAGGGCACCAAAACACAGATCTTGTACTCCTGCACCCTATTGCTGTTGGAAAGGGAAAGCTGGAAACATTTACAGAGTCCTGATGATCTAGGCTGTGGCTGTACTCAGCTCCATTCTCTCCAGGCAAGCTCAGTGGCATGGATGGTGCTGGTTGCTCATGGTTTGTGAGGCTTCCAGGCTGTCAGTGACACAGGAGCTCATGGGCACTTTATAATTGCAACAGAGCATTCAATAGAACTTCCACCAAAAATCCAACACATAATGTTCTGATTTTCCTCACTTTATGCAGCTAACTCTCCACCAACATTCCCACCTGGAACCTCCTATTCAAACCTTTATAGGTTTACGTGCCAAATTTATAGGTACTTATAGGGTTTATAGAATTTCAGCCACTGCCTTTTTAGAACAGAAAAGTAAAATATTATGAACAGTTTGGTAACAGTGAAGATAAACCAGGGATGAAGAATTTGGCTCAAATTCCCCAGACATATAAAGATGTATTTTACTTCAATTTTACTTCTGTGCTATTTTCTGTGTATTATGGAGGGTATCAAACCTTCACAGAACAGCTAGAAATAATTCTGTATTTTAAAATGCTCAAATCTATTTCTTTTGAAAAAGGCTTTATTAATATTAATAGACTCTATTAAAGCTTCAGAACTGTGTATGGGCTATAAAAGTCTCCCTATGTTAATACAGAAGTGCCATAAACCTAGAAAGTAAAAGGAACATAGGCATTCTTCAAGCATTCACTAGGGATGAAATAACTTTCTTTCCACAACCACTAAATTAGGAAAAAAAAAACACCAAAGAAAAAAGCAAAGAAAAAGGTAAAAAATACCAAAAATGTCAAAATGTCACAGTAATCATCACCACCAGCAATCAGTGATAATCCTCAGGAGCTCAAGTTCTGCTGAAACTAAGCAGAGGATTGTCTTCTAAAACTGCTTAGGTATCTCTGCTAGGTGACTCATACAAGTCAGAAAGTACAGGGGATAACAGGTCTAATAGTTTAAAATGGTTTGGGAAGGAAATTTTTTTTCTGAACTGTGTGATAATGCTATTAGCTCCAGTAACTCGAGCCTCAGGGTGATCCCACACCAAAGCAGATAGACAATATCTGAGCAGCAGAGTCTCTGACCCCAAGAGATTTGTAGACAGAGACAGACCCAGACAAGACCAAAAAAAAAATCTGAGATCAAAGATGGGTAGAGAAGCTACAAGCTTGTCCTGCTTGCATAACTTGACATTAATACATAACATTTATTCATCACTAGGTACAAATCTGAATGATTCTGAGTAAGCTTAGCAGCAAGAGATTACTTGTCATTTAGCTCTGTATCTGACTCAAAAGGATTATTTTAATACTGATATCAATATTACTTGGTTTGCACAGGCTGAGTGTTTGCCATGCTGTGACTGGAATTGGGGACTACAGTGTTTCTTGCTCTCCTAATGCCAGTCCTGTGGCTTGTTCCTGTCAAAGAGAAATCCTCACTGCAAATCCTTGCTGTGATTGCAATGTGAGCTACTATTATGAAGGCATGAGGGGAGAAGAGTACTTCTGTGCACTACTTGGAATCCGAATTGAGATCTGTTCAATCAGAGTTATTCCAACAGGCTTTTTTCCATTATTTTTATGGCCTGAACATAGGAAATTATTAAGATAAGATGCACACAACTAGGGACTGACACCCAGTTATTGAACCGAGTTATGATACAAAAATCATGGGGTAAAGTGACAAACAGAAAACATGAGCATTCTACCTAGAGCAGAAATCACCAAAGCAACACTCACTGCATGCTATAAAAGATAATAATCTCTATACCTCTTAGAAGATATGTAAACAATACATTAAATAACCACAATGATCAGCAGGGACAATATCAATAAGAAAATAACCAACCTAGAAAACAATCAAAGGCAAAAAAAATCCAATTCTTAAAACCAGAAAAGCCAAATATTTGTGAAATAAAGGTATAATAAATATCCAGGTAGCAAAGAGAACCTATTAAGTGCTGTCATATATACACATATCTCTCTCAAGATTTTTCTTCATGTTGACTGCTTTATTGCTTATGCAGCTTTCAGCTACAGATATTGTGTCAATGCATTTAGCAGACAGGAAATGCATTAAAAATAAATAAAGAAAACATCTGTAAAAACGACTAATGAATGTCAGTAGGTCTGTAAATATCACTGAATTTCTACTTTTTAGAAAATCCATGCACCATAGCCAACAGATGAAATGCCTATGTGCTAATGAAATATATTAACAATTATTTTGCTTTCTTATTGTCATGATGTCCAAAGTMATTTTGTGTTCAAGGGCTGTGACTCTTTATCAAAGACCTCTACTGGTAATTTGGTGGGAAATCATCTGTGTTTTAGTTTTGACAAAGCATTAATTTTTACATTCAAGTAAAGGTCAACTACCATAGCCAGATGCAGCTGCAATGAAAACGTGTTCTGCTGAACAGTGAAATGGTTCTTTCCATATTCTGTGTCGAATGCCTCTTTAAATGAGCTATATTAAAACTGTACCAAAAAAAAAAAAAGAGCAGCCACTAATTGTCCAACTGTCAGGTATGATAAAGAATTAGTGAGATGTGTTGCAGCACTCAAACAGGAAAACAGTCCCACTCAAAAAGAAAACACTTGAACAGTCTCATTTGTAATGAAGGTTGGGATTGCTTAAAAATAGCAAGGGCTCCTATGGGTAGCATTTTATAGGTTTATGTACCATAATTATAGGTTTTTATAGGGTTTATAGAATTTCAGCCACTGCCTTTTTAGAACAGAAGAGTAAAATATTACTCTTCATAACAGTGCAACAATTTGGTAACAGTGAAGATTTGGGAGTAAAATATTACTCTTGGTAACTCTTGGAACAGTTTGGTAACAGTGAAGATTTGGGAGAAATCTGAGCTTAAAATACCAGAATATTGGCAGTGTCCTGGAAATAAAGAGTCTGCTCTAATCTTTCTGTACCTTTGGTGACCTCTTCATGAACTACCCTTACATAATCAGTTTGATGTGATACTAAGAACTGGGAGAAAACTATTTATGAACATGATTCAAATTTAGTAACATTAGGATCTCATTTTCCAGCTCTAACTGGAAACATATTCTGAGCACTTAAAAAACGTTTAAAAAGTTATGGTCTATGTCACTGAGTGCTATGCACAATTGACAAATGTGTGGCTTATAATTGCCAAGTTCATCGTCACTTTAAACAAAGTCATACTTAAGTATTTCCACAAGGAAATAAAAAATTATGTTAAAATTTGAACTCTTAATAAAGAGAGTAAAAAACAACATAATACAATGTTTTTCTTCAGGAATAAATCTATCAAATTTTTACAGATTTGCTGTTAGAAACGTCTGTCTCCCTGTTGTCCTTGATGCCTTATTACAGATTATGGTTCAGTTCAATTTGAAGACTAGCCCAAAAGACAGAGATATGGATCCAAGCAGCCTTCACATCATTAGAGTCTGGGAGCTATGCAGACCTAGATTCTGAATGAAAACTCTGCTTAGAGGCCGCCAACCAAGATCAGGATTTCACCCGTGTTTGCATTTCTATAAAGCCAGAAGGGTTTGGCTGAAATTGTAGACTTTACTAAGCCAGCATTTTTAACCTTCAGCGTCTCAAGAAATCTACAGCTAGACAGGAAACAGAATTATTTTTGAGTTTGTTTTAGCTCCCTGTAAGAACCAAGGGTTAGTTCACAAATTTTCCACTGACAGGATTTAAAAAAACCCCTCTAATAACCCAGAGAATGTTGAAATCTTTCAAACCCATAATGTTTCATTTTTGCTATGTTAACATGTAGTGACAAACCAGAATAGATACAAATGAGAAATTCAAAATAACTCATTTCAGCATTTTCCAAAAGAAAATTGCCTTGGAAGAAGCACAGCTCCATAAAACTTTCACCTTTCAGTAAACTAATGCTTCTCCTGCATTTCTTTAGAATTGGAATTATTATTTTCCTTAGAATTGCAATTCTTATTTTCCCAAGAAGAATGAAGGCAAAATTAGCAGCTTCAAAAAAGAAAGTAAAATCAAAGCTCTTTTGAAGGAATTACTCTAGATGCTGAAATGTGAGTGTCACAATGGTAAAAAGAAAGTTTGCATCTCAACACTGGAACTTTTTTTAAGAAAAGATGAGAAGAATGGAATGAACCACATCCAGGTTCAATGATCAGAAGTGCAAAACCTGATCTGGTCCTCCTGGGCCCCTGGCATAGACCATCAGTCAAGAGGAAAACACAGAGCCAGAGCATGAGTTATCTGACTTACTTTGGATATGTATATTAGGATGAAATTGGTCACACCAGGAAGGGGACGTTTTCTTTTCCTGACAGGGAGCCAGAACCTGGTCCCAGTTCAGGTGCAGACTGCTGTGGAGATTTCATGTCAGAAGACTCTGACCCATGGAGTATAGCCCACAAGAGAGAAAAAAAAAAAAAAAAAAAAGAGGCAGGTATGGCTGTCCTACCTGTAAAGCATGGATTGAAACCTGGCAATTAAAAAAGAGAAAGGTATGTGTTATCCTCACATGGAAATGCCCAGTCTATGCAAGATTGTTGCCTCAACACAGCAGCTGGAATGAAAAAATTCTTTCAGACAAGTTTGCCTTCTCCCTTGCTTATTTCTTTCTCCTGAAGGACAACATAAGATGTAGCTTTGCAATTTAATTAAACGTGACATGTGTTGCTATAAGCCACATACTTGCAAGTACAGAATTTATGCCAAGTATGAGCAATCCTCGAGTAATTATGGTTTATGTTTTACAGAGGGCATGTCACTCAGCAGACAAGTTTCATGAAAGGACTGAGAAAAAGAAATGCCAAAAAAAGAAAAGGAAATTATGGGCCAGAGGGTTTAAAGCTCCCAGATGAATAAAGTGAAACTGGAAAGTCTCTTAATGACAGAGGAGCAGATATGACAATAATGATAATAAAAAACTAGAGGTTAGAGTTTAAGGTCAGACTGCCAAACCAGACACTGTGCTCAGGCTGCTGAGAGGCAATTACTCCAAGACTTGCCAGGAGAAGTTCTTTTTCCAAAGATCTGCTCCAGAGCCCTTGGGGTGTAATTCCCTTTCAATGCTACAAGCTGGATACGGAAACCGATTTCAGGAGGTGCAGAAAGAGAAGCAGCATCTGCCAGGGGGATACCTGGATGTGTTCATAGGTAGACTCTGTCTGAAAAATCTTGCTACAGCTTTTGTGTTCTGATACATAACATCACTGGCCAAACCAGTGAGAGATTATGACAGTCAAGAAAACATATACAGATATTTTGGTATGTAATACTATTTTCAAAAACACTTAAATACAAAATATAATTTTTTTGGTCACAAAATGGATATTCAGTTCAGACTAGTTTATAAACTGCTATATAAATTACTGTGATTACAATTGCACAGGCATTTAAGTATCATGACACTATACATTACTATATTATCAATAAAAATATTATAAACTATTTTACATCTTCTTGTTTCTATGTGACATTCAGCTATGCAGGTAGTGACACTGCTACACTGAAATACTTGGAGAGAAGATTAATTGCATGGAGATAGTAAAAATTGCRCAACCGTTGTGTGAAGGAGCTGAAAATATTTGAACGCAGTAAAATGTGCTCAGGGGCTAAATCCTAGGCCTTTAAATAATTTAAGTATATTTGATAATTGTTTCTTTTCACACTAAACACCTCAGGTGAAAAAGATGAGCTCTCAGAAACTGAATCAATCCAGCAGTCTCAGAGGAAGGAATCAAAGCAATACATAACAACATGCAAAAAAACCCCACCATGCATAAAAACCTCACCAGAGTGCAAAATTGCAGGTGGAGCCCAGGTGCCTCGATGAACTGCATTAAACCAACCTKTGAGGGAACTTGTTTTCTGCTCTCCAGTTTGTGCATGGCACTTACTTACATGGTTTTTATTCTCCCAGATTCCTGGGGGCTTCCATAATCTCAAACTTGTCCTCTTTTCTTCTGGACCATGCTCCTGAGTGGTGTTTTTTCAGCTTTACTTCTGCAGGACTCACTTTTCTCCCTTCTCATATACTCATTTTCACTTACATTTGTTGTCTGAGCTTTCTCAGATGTTCAGATGGTCCCAGCTGTCATCTTTGCAAACAGATTAAAATACCTCTAGTTTATAATTTATGGTGAAACATTCCACTTTGGATCCATCTCCAAAAGATCAACCACTTCAGGAATGAAGTTCATTATTTTCTATTTATCCATTTAATAGTTTGACTAGTGAAACCAAGTTGACCACCATAGGTTATCTTGAGATATTGGTACTCTGCCATTTCTCTAAAACCCCTTAGATAACTGTTCAGTTTTCTCTATCTTCAGATTGAAGTTTAGATGGAAAAGCCTGATTTAAGTATTAACCTTAATGCCTGGCTCTGAGAGTGAATGTGATAATCACTTCAGCCAGTTTCAGAAGCAGAGTTTTAGATGTCAGTGGAAAAGTTGCATCCTGTGCTTTCACAACTTTCCTGATGAGTCCAGCCATCAACAGATTGCCACTGAAGAGTGAGTTTTCACTGAAATTTTAGACCAATTACACTGAAACCAAAGTGAAATTATCCTGGATTTTTCACAAATAAACATGTCAAAGAGCTGGTTTTTTCATTTGTTTATAACAGCTCCTACTAAAATGTTGCACCATGCTATGGATGAAAGTCACACTACTACAATCCTTCTGTTTACAAGGAACAGATCTGATTATAGAGTGCAGATACTTGTAATTTTCTATAATTCCCCTGCAGCATCAGCTCCACAAACAACTAGATTTGGGCAAAGCATCCCATTTGTGTTTTCATACGTGCTGAGACAATGACATCTGCATTTCTCTCTTTCGACTGAAAATATATTTTATTGACTATCTCAGGTTTGCATTTATTTTGCTTTGTTTTTATTGCCATCACACTGGGAGCTTCTAGACTTTTCAGTGATCAACAAATACAAGCCAGGCTTTTTCCTTCCTCACTGTTGTTTACAACTGATGAATTTCCAGCATATAATGGACATCTGTATTAATCCCTAAGAGCATGACTTTGCATAGTGAACTGGTTAATATCATGCTTTTTTGATACTCAAGGTGACCCACTGCTCCTCCACAACAACAACTGCTCACAGCTCCTGTGATCAGCACATTTCATTATCAGACTTCTGCTTTTGAGCTAAGTACTTTAATGAAAATATTAAATAAGACTGTCCCAAAATTGATCCTCGAGGGGCTCCACTGACAGTCTCAGAATATCATTAGGCCTTACATTTTAATACTAATTATATTGTAGTATTTGCATCAGGGCAGCAATGCTGCTGCAGCACAACTCCCAGATGGACTCATGACACAGAGCCCCTCTCCAGAGCATCCAACCACCTGAACTGGCCAGACAAATGCAGACAGACTGGAAGCATCATTCTACTGCTTTGAGAGGCCAGGATCTGTAATGCTTTAGCTAGAATGAAAATTAATAATTTAATTTTCTAATTAATTCTCTAATAATAGAGAATTGTTTAAAATTTCGATTTCTGCCACTTGCAGATGAAAAGAGGAGGAAAATATCCTGCCATATCTTACTGAACTGCAAGAATGATGATCTAAAGTTCGTAGAAAATTGAGGTTTCTAAAAACCTGATTAGAAAATACAAAGAAATTAAGGATACTTTTCTGCTCATTATACTTGAAGAAATACTGAGAGTACTTCTGTTATGTTCTTCACAAATCTGTAACACAAGGCTTTTCTGGATGTTTTGAATGAGATCCCTAACTAATTCTAATTCCTAATAAAAATAGTTTTCAATTAGTTTCAGTATTTCTGGTTAAGAAATCATTGTGCCATCTTTCAGCAAGACAAAATTGGTTTGATGACAATAATCAGAAATCCATTAAGAACTGTTTTCTTCTGATTGCTGAAGTATTGCAACCAGCATACACTTAAAGGAAAGTTCCATTTATATTTTTTGTCTCAGTTTTTATCTCTTCTATAAATTGATGGTAATATAGAAATTAATTTATTTAAAAAATTTATGAATTGAATCATACCTTTTGTCAAGAACTTTGTCAGTGTATCACTGACAGCAGCAAAATTTTCCCATTGTTAGCTGGACTAACATCTTCCATAGTCTGCTGTCAACAAGAAGTATAAAGCAACTGAAATTAGTGCATATGTGTTTTCCTGGCGCTTGGAATCTGCATTTCCCCAGTGTGGGCATGATGTCAAAACACAGTGACAGTGTGCATGCATCCAAGAAAGCAAGCCTACAAGCAGTCAGCATGGAACAAAAACGAGAATTCACATAATTTTAATTAATTTTTTCTTCCTAGTGCAGATCTATTGCACTTCAGTAGACTGGTTAACTGACTCAATAAAAGCCCTCCAAAAGTTATTGAGAAAACAGCCTGGCTGATTGCAAAGCAAAACTGACAGAAGTGCTCCTACTATTATGGCTTATACAGAAACGTTCATATTCAGAGTGCTTGACAGACATTAAATTAATCCCACTGTATCATAATTCTAATTGCCAAAGGGATTCAGGCTGTTCTGAGGCATATCTGCTGCAGAAGTTAAGTGTCTGTAGCACCCTCCTAATGCACGAAATACAGTTAAGCTCATTTGTTATTTCAGCGAGAATATTCCTCCAAGGTTCTTTTCCTACCTACATTTTAAAATGGGGCTCAGAGGTGCTCATTGGTATCTTGTCAGCACAGCCTTTTTAATCTGTTAGCTCTGTAAAAAATGGATGTGGCTGTAATGTCTCATTTGAGGATTTTATGATGGTTACTGTGTTAGCCAAAAATGGCAATCTCACCAGTTACTTGGTTTTTATGTTACTCCTGAGCTTTCATATACGATAAAGTAGGAACAGAACAGTCTTTACTTGTTCTTCTTCCAGGGGAAAAAATCCACCAAAACAAACCACAAAACACATGTAAGCCCAGTTTTAACCCCCTTCTTCAGCTCCCTTGTTTAAATTCTAGATTTAGTACACGCAACATTTCTGACCAACTCCTTTCCAACCTCTTGCACACTCAATCACCTCACAGCAGGAAGATCAAATGTTTTTGGGTTTGACAACATGATTTTTTTTCATGGTCCAAGACTAATATTCTGGAAAAAAGTTTCTTCAGCCCCTGTCACCTTAAATTGAGCTTCATGTTGCTGCCCCACCTAGCCTCCTCCTCGGAGCAGTGACAGCCAGAGAATTACAAATGTACAAGTGGATGGAAGAAAGAACTGTACCAGATTCTGCATTCCCAGAGCATCTCTATTTGTGTCATTTACTCATGTGGAGAGGAGGAAAACACTGCAGTCCTTCAGAAATTGAACATCAGCTCTCTGCTAGCCTTTGTGATTTTGGTAAATTCTCAGAAGAGCTACATAGGCAGGAAAGGTTGTCTGCAGTGTGTGTTCTGGATTAACTGCCTACTTTCATTTTAGCCAGCCAAAGTGAGCTCTCAAGTATTAGGTTCCCAGTGAAGATGTGTTTTGGTTTCCTACTAATAGGAAAGTAGAGTTTTAATGGAAAAATTAAACATTTCCCTTGAAGAGCAGCATTTTCAAAATACTCACCAAAATCACAGTGTTGATCAATAAACAGAAAAGGTTTTAGTAAGCCTGACAGTCACAGCCAAGGACTTGGGTTTTGTAGGAGAAAAGGTAAAGTGCAAGTGAAGAATGTCATAATGCAAGTGTAGAAGGGCAGAAAAATTTAGGTTGATGAACAAATGTACAGTCTTTCCCTTTACACCTTGTGCACATAAAGCTGATGATAGTTCTTGGAAAGTCCTGCCAAAGAATTCAAACTACAGTAGCAGAAGCATGCTTTAGGAATGTGCCCCTCCTAAATGAATCACATAAGAATGAAATTAGCTCCAGGAACAGACAGATAAATCTATCTGTGTAGCCATTTGGCACTCGTAAACTGTTTCCATGCGCCTAAATGGATTTTGTTTCCTGTAAGACTGGAGTCCATTGGCACCTTGCATTGTGACACTATTTCAGGTATTAGTATCCAAGAAATACAGACTTTGGGATTATGATGGCTTGTAAATGTTAAGCTGCCTAAGTCATCAAATGCTGCGACCTTTGTAGTACAATTAACAAAGGCTATGGGAATTAACATTTTATTTCTATTTCAATTCATACTAGTAAGGTGAGTGATCAGTGGGGTAAAGACTTGGCACGCTGCTGACAACTTTGTGGTCAGCTTCACTAATTCAGGCTTTTACTAGGTATGAAGAACTGCACTGCTCTGTACTCAGCTCAGCAGAATGCAATTTCTTGTACAAACATCATTTTCAGGAATATAATGAAATCTTTGATACTGTGACAATTAACATAGCAGAAATAAAGGTTCTTGGCCATTATTTTCATGCTATCCAAACAGAAATTAGAAGATAGAGATCAGAAATATCCTATTAGTTACCATTTGCTGAAAGAAGGGGTGGAGGGTTTTTCTTTTAATTTTTTTAAATTTATTTTGCTTTTGTCCTTCTATGGATCAAAGCCCATAAGGGCTCCTTTACTATTATTCCTTGCTACTGACTTTGAACCACATGCGTGCTTTAAGACTGGTGGGAAGCCACAGAATAGAAGTCAATACTAAGTAGTTTTATTCTACATTTCCTGATGCTGCTTTTGCTAAAAATATCTTAGGCTTGAAAAAAATCAATAAGCACCACTTTTATCCTCATGGCTTTGATTGTCATGCTCCAGGAAAAATCTGAAAAGCAATTGGCTCCACTTTATGGCAGATACAGAGAATAGAACTGAGCAGGTGCCATCCTCATCATCCCATGCCACAAGGTGAAAACCATGGTGAATTAAAAACTCATTTTTTTCTTCTAGTAGCTTAAAATGAGGCCATTTGTGGTATATTTAGCAAGGACTCCAAAGAAAATAAGCATCCAGCAAGGATTTCACTCTTCTTCCAGTGTTGATGGTTGTTCTCTGCCATTCCATAAACAGGTAATTCACTTCCAGAACAGTTTAATTCAAGACTATTTTTGCCATTAGTGTCAACGAGACTTGGGTTCCTTGGTGCCTCTATTTTTTTTTTTCTCTTTAAATCCCTTGATTCATCTTCTCCAGCCTGCCTCCCTGCTTTGTAGCTTTCATAGAGACTGGATTGCAGCTTCATCACTTCCTCTTTTTCTTCTGAATAGGATGGAATTGCATCCTTAATATGGACAGCAAATGTATAAATATCCTGATTTTCATGGTGTCATCTCAAAATGTTTCAATGTTTCTGTGATCCAACACTCAGTGGCTTGCTAAAAAGAAAGGAACAGTTTAAAAAATAATAATCCTAATCTTCGAATATTTCACTGCCACAGACAACACTGGCTTTTATGAAGAACATATTTCTAGGCAACAGGAAAATAATCATAGACAAGGGAAAAAAAACCCTGAAGAAAACCAAATCTGGGTAAACAGTTCACACTGAGATCCACAGTTGTTGCCAATTTTCAAAATTCATTGTGTGGCCTAAATTCTCAAATTTTCATTAAGTCCAGTACAAAATGACACTGTTGAGGGATATGTTCAGTGAGGATGATGGCCATGGAAACACTGGGAGTTACTCATGTGCAACCTCAAGGCAAACCTCAAACACCCATAAACAAGTTTGCCTTTCATCTGAGTGTTTGGAACAGACTCTCATTTCCCAACCTTAATCTCAGCAAATACAAAATTCCATATACATGAAAATCTGCATTTTCAAATACCAGATTCTTCCTTTGTACACACTAAACATATTATAACATACATAAGCAGAAACATTTTAGTTTGTTTCACCTGTAACATATGCAGAAACATGGTATAAAATAATTTCTCCACCTGTAAGTAGATACTTTAATTAATTTGTAAACTTCACTTAGGGGATAAAGCATTTTTAATTTTTAATAATTTTTTTTCTGTTGCTGACAGAAAATCTTTTAGGAGCTATGAATACAGAGGAGGGATGTTAGCATTCAAAAAAGCATATTGCACAACAGATGCTATGTTGGGCAGATCCTCCAGTTTTCCCATGGAAGCTCTTTCTCCCTTAAGTTTACTGAAGGAAGATAATAGATTAAAGAAAAATAAAGTAGAGAATTAGAAGCAAATTAGTTAGAAGCAAAACATTGTATAAAATTTATATGCTGACTAAAGCTATAAATTAGCCAGGTTGTTATTTTAACAAATACATAGCTGGTTCTGGTGTACAAGTGAGGTGGTAGATCCTTTGTATTTACAAGAGTTGAAGCAAAACTAATTGCTTAGGTTTCATGACCAAGTGCAGCTAACCTATTTCTGTACAATTTTTCCAAATACAGATATAGGGCATATTTCCATTACCCTAAAATAAAATCACTTTGTCATTTACAAATCAGAATAATTATGCATTGGAAAATAAACTCATTGGGTAAAAAAGGCTAAAATATATGTAAGACATTTTATAAAATTTTATAAATATTATTTTGAACCTCTTTCATAGTATATTAGCAAGTATTACTTTAGTTCAAGTAAAATCCAATTTAACTGGAACACATACATGATTTCACAGGAAACACTACAAGAGAAAAATAAAATGTTTACATCCATTATGTTAACTCAGCACACAAAAGCTATGGATTTTCCTGTAGAGTACTTGCTTTTTCAGGTATGCAGAATAATCAAAACCCCTGAATACTACTTTGGTTGTGCTGGCTTTCCAGTCATTTCAGAATTCTTTAGGAAATGCAGCTTTGTGTAAATTACCTCATTTTACTACACCTCAATGGCAAAGACKAAAGCAGGCGTGTCTCTACGTTGACTAACAGGAGTAATAATTTCAAGATGAACCTTGTACATATGTTCTCTTAGTGACATGGGTTTTGGTAAGACCAGAGTGCACCAAGAACCAAGTGTGGGTGCAAGAATCCTTAACAACTCTGTGACAACTGCTCAAGACACTGCCAGACACAAGTGAATGCAACCACAAAACAATCCAAAAAACCTCTTAGGGAACACCATCAACCATCAACAAACTCATAACAACTTCCTAAAAAGCCTCATAGGGCAGCATTTCCCACTTACTGCTGGCTGAGGTCACAACTTCAGCTGGAGCCTGACTTCCAGAGAAGCCCAGAGATGGACATGGATATCGCTGGGATCCAGTGCATGGTTTCCAGTATGTCACTGTCCCAGCAGGGAATGAAGTGAGTACCTGTTATTTTGGGCATGCAGCACCAGTGTTTCTGGGCAGAAACACCTTACAGGTCTACACACCACAGCTGCAGCTAGATCCCAGCTTTGAGATGCTACACAACACCTGCAGCAGCAGGTTAAGCTTTTGTGCCAAGGGGCTGACACGCTCAGGGACACTTCTTTAGCTCCACCTTATTCCTCACAGCCTGCTGTGGGAATGGCTTCACCCCAAACCAAAAGGCTGTTTCTGGTGCCAGGAAAGCCTTTCAGCTGTGCCTCTGAAACCTCTCCTGCCTCCTCCAAAGAAAAGGTGCAGCCAGATGGATATCTCCTGTGGCACATCCCGGGCTGTCTGTGGGCTCCTGTCTGGATAACACTCACTCTAACACTTGCTGATCTGAGGCACGAGGACTGAAGACATCCCACAAAAACTCAACACAGAAAGGCTACACATTCAACTTAATCCTAATTATCGTATTCACTTCAAAGCTGCAGTTATGAAAAAAAGCTGTACCTGAGAGTTGTGCCTGTTAAGGTTCTAGCAGTGTTCTGTGGCAGAGAAGTGTGTCAGCCAAAATCAGTGATTTTTAACTGGGAGGAAGGGCAGAGGATAAGGAAAGGGTGATCAGTATAATTACAGGCTTATGAAAATACAAGAGTGGAAAAGGGGCCATGACCCATAGCAGGGCTCTGCCAACCACAGAACGGCCACAAGACAGAAGGCAGGCGAGGAAACTTGAATTTGTGCAGGTCCCAGCAAACATCCTAAACACTCATTCTCTTCACTTACTTGGATCTTACCTCCTTTGTAGCCAATGTGTCTCACCCCCAAGGTGAATACTTTTGTTGGTACAGATTTTCTTCGTCAGCTCTCCCTGGAAATTGGCAGGCTGAGAGAAGTTTTCATTATCACAGTCCATGAAGCGCCCAGAAATCAGATCTTTGAGGCAATCAACTGTAATTATGTAAAATCCTAGGCTGCATTCAGCTCTCCCAATTTGCTTGTGCTACTGTAGCTGCATGATTTCAGTGGAACAGATCCTGGCTCTTGCCAATAGAAATAATATTAGAGTTGCCCCTAAAATTATGCTTCAGGGAACATAAAAAAACTACACAGAAAAGATAATGTATTTGAGAACATTTTTAATAAATAATGTGACAAAAATTACTTTTCTGATTATTGGATCCTCAGTATGCAAAATTATGGCTAAAATATGAGGTTTCTTACATGAACATAATGAAAACATTAATCACATGGAGTTTCCTTTAGTACTGCACACCCTTTCTATGGAACCTTTCTTTAAAAATTAGCTAAATGAAAAATTTCAGTCCTCGGTAAACACCAAAACACTTTTTTTTTCTTTTTTTTTTCCATTGGGGCTAGTCCTGATAGCTGTCAATAAACAAACACACATTTTTCCATTAGCACCAATGACAAAGAAATTTTATAATTACAAAAAAGATCAGAAAATCTACAGACAGAGGACATCATTTGGCAAATTCAATGCAACTAATGCCTCTATTTCAGCTTTAATGATAATCCAATGTTGAAAGAGGCCACAGAAAAATTGTTTATTTTCTGTAAGTTCAGGAAAAGTGAGAAGTGTTTTGATTATGGCCCACATTAACATTTGTTACTTTACCATCTGTCATCATTCAAATATTCCAAATACAAACATAGAGCATTAACAAAAAGATGAAAAATATCCCAAACAAATGCTTAACATTTTCAATAAGACAAAAAAAAGGTTAATAGTTACAATGGTTTACAAACAAAGTTTAGTGATTGTGCTTTTAAAACCAAAAAAAAAAAAAAGATAAGCAGTGCATTACAAAAAAAATCATTGCCAAGATCAAACAAAACTTCTTTAAGTGGCACTTCTTCTTTAAGGTGAATTGACACAAGTAGAGGTCTGAGATTTGGGCCAGTAGCAGTTGATGATATTACCTAATTGTTATTAAAAATGTCCATTGGTTTTTTTTTCATAAGCAGTGTTGAAGCTGAAAATTGGAAAAAAGTTTTAGATAAACTTGCTCATGCTATGATTAGGCAAATAGCAATCACACTGGCTTACCTCCTGCCTATCCCAAAGGACATTTTTAATAAGAATGTATTTAATGATGAAAATGGAAAGACAAATCAAAGTACCACAGGGGTTTAAAATGAGTACATATTTACAATAAGAGCCATCTCGTCCCAAATTAATTTTACTTTCATTTGTCAAACTGTATCACCTGCAAAAGGTTAGCAAGAGACTGGCAGACCACGAGACACACAGTCTGTGTTAAAACTGCAAGATAGCATTTGCAGTGGCTGCAGGCCACAGAGAAGCCCCAAGAACCAGAGGATGCTGTGCACCACGTTCTCCCTGGGGAGCTTTTGGCCACTGCCGTGTGTGTCCCTTGCGGTGTCACCGACTGGCTCACTGCAGAACTGGCAGCGCACTGAGCACCGCCGGGCTGGGCAGAAACTTTGGACTCCCAGGCCCTGGAATTCCCTTCTGGTCTAATCCTGGAGCAGCAGCTGGCCCAAGCACCTCGAAGAGCAGCTTCCCTGCCTCCTGGGGCAGCGAAGGCGACGCGCTCGGCGTGACGGAGTAGGCAAGGGCCGTTCCTAGTGAGGAGGGTTTACAAAGAAAGAGTAAAATAAAAACTAGCATTCTGATGGCATGAGGAAAAAGGAAAAATTGTACACTCTGATTGCACTGAACATTATTTCTGGCGTCAAACATCATCAGACTTGAGGCATCTTAAGTGATTTATTTTTTTTCTGATTAGATTTTAAAAGCCTGTTACAGTACATGTCGTTGTCTTCAGCTTTCTGTTTCCTGTATTAAAAAAAGAGGATATGAATTAATACATGTTAATCTTTATAATTTAAAATTTGTTTTACATACTTCTTAGAGATTTTCTATCTTTAAATGATAATTACTACTTTAAATTATGCACAGCAGTGCAACTGTGTGTTGGCCACCCTTTCTACAATCAGTATTTGAATTGAATCAATATCATTAGGTGGAAAAAGTACAGAAAAAAGTTTGTATCTTAGTATCTAATAAAATACAGAACGATAAACTGTCAAAAGGTGTGAAAGGCAATGCCATGGTGTTCTTAGATGCTCTAGTTCTTTATTTTCGGTTTTGAAAAAACCTGGATAGTGTAAAGTGCTCTTCAAACTTGTATGTGACAATTACATTATACTAGATGTGACTTGTTTTTAATGTTCTGACACATTCCTAATTTGTTTACTTGGATTGGGCATAACATTAATGGACAGATAAATGCACTAATTTTCCTGAACAGAAATATTTCTGGTTCAAAAGTGTTTTTTCCTGGCATCAGTCTTAAAAAAACAGCTTTATTGTAGTCATCTTCAGTATTACAAATGCAGTTACCTCCATCTCTTCTTCTTCTTCCTCTTCTCCTTGTTCATAGGCTCCCAGTACTTGCATTTCTGCAACATTCCTTCGGGCTAGATTTGCTTGATCTGCCCTCTGTCTGCCTCCTGACCCTCTTGACGACATGGAGCTGGAGGAGCTGGGATCTCTAGGATTATTTGATGTTGGAAACGTTGGTCTAGAATATGGCAGGATGTCCTCTGTATAATGAAATGTTTAACATTGTTATGTTTACTAGCCCAGAGACACTGTGAACCTAAAATTTCTGCATGCAGTTGCTTTACTTTTTATGATTCTCAGGAGGTTTAAAGTGATGCCTGACAAGAACATGAAATATGCTACTTCCATAGCAGCACTATAGAAGCTTTCTCAAGGAAATTTATAGTCTTTACATGGTAACGTTCACTACAGAAAAACTAATTCATGATTAGTGTCCATTTCATTTCAGTTTAGGATCTCTGGTCCATGTTCTACAGGAAAATGAAAAAAAAAACCCCACCCCTTGTAGTATATATTTGATATGACAGAGTAGGAGGAAATGAGAATACAAGCATGATACAAGGAACTCAATCTAAACACTGGACCCTGCATTTCTCAGGCTGAATTTGAGACACAATCAGTGGCCATGCTTTAATATTTCACCACCATCCTCTATGGTAGCATTCTAATAACTTTTCTCTACAGCAATCCACTGTAATCAAACTTTTATTTACATGCCCACTTAACCAACTTAATACTCAAACACCCCTGATGTTATCCCTAAATACCTGTAGGTAGAAAGAAACAGATATTTGTACCAATCTGAGGACGAGGCATTTGTATCAATCTGTGCTCTTGGTGAACTCTTGGTATGTTTCACTAATTTGTAAACTTACCACTTTTCCTATATAAGAGATTTCCTTGATCAGGTCTGGCTCATATAATGCTGTGTGGGTTAGTATTTATAATTAATCCACAACCACTAGGGCATTCTTACTCTTGAAACAGGACCAGGTATCATTCTGGTTTGTCCTCTGGTTTGTCCCTTTGTCCTCTACAAATTGGCAAAATGGGCCAAGTGCCCTTTTGTCCTCTACAAATTGGCCAATGTCCTTTTGTCCTCTACAAATTGGCAAAATGGGCCAAATGCATACCCTTTGGTTGGAAAGTTAAGTTTCTGACTTACAGATCTACTGACTTCACTCAGTCTCCTTATAAACCAAATTATAATGAAATACATTAAATACAAGTAGACTACAAGTGTATGGTAGGAGCAGGGATACTGATCCTTACAACTCTTGAGGAATATTTCTTTTTGGTTTTCTCAGCATTAGCTTTAATATATGATGGGTCYCAGGGCAGCAAAATAAAAAAGGAATGCTTTGTAAACTTGTAGTGAGCTCCTCTTGCCCTAACAAGATCCTCCAGCGTGAACCCATATTAACACCACAGTTATGATAAGCAGTGGCAACTGAGCAGCTCTAATTCCACACCACCAGCCTGCAGAGCTCCCAGTGACCAACACCCAGCACTCCAGCCCGTCCCGGGCAGGCAGAACCACCTTGGAGAAGATGACTTTTTGCTGGTGTGCCGTCCCGTTTTGGTGCTTTGCTGGCTCGCGGTTTGCCGTCTCCCGGCGGCTCCAGGGGCTCCCGGCGCTCCGCAGAGCCCGTCCGCAGGTCGGGGTGCTGCCTGCCCTCCGCCCCGTCCCTGCCCTTGTAGCTGGCTCCCTTCCTGTCCGCCGATCTGTCCGTCCTGCCGTCCACGGAGGCCAGCTTGGGCAGCAGCACCGGCCGCACCTCCAGCTGCGCCTTGGACTGCGCCGTGGGGGACTTGATGGCCGGAGGAGGCACAGGAGGAGGGGGCAGATCTGGGGGGTTGAAAGACAGTAATTAAGATGACATCGTGCACTAGTGAAATTAAGAAATAATATTTGACTTTGAACTGAAGAAACAGATGATCTTGTTTGTTTTTTGCCCTCCTCTCTCCACCCCCAAAAGTGTTATGTTACTGTTGAAACTGCTGATGGGTATTTTTCCAAAAGCTTGAGCTTTAAAAACACAAAGGATGACCTCTCCCTGCCTTTGCAAATCACAATATTTTCTTAAAAATCATGACCAAAAACTGCAATAAACTTTAGGTTCTTGGATATCAGTTATGGATATCAGCAAAGAATTAACGATAATATCTCCTTCCTGACATTTGTAATTGTTTGCTGAGTCCATTCAAGGATACAGCAGCTCGTGCTGCAATTGCTCAAGGTCTTCAGTGCAGCGAGTATTAAAGCAAACGAGCTGGGATGTAAGAACATGTATCAGATGCATTGCTGACATATGTAAAGATAAACTATATGCATTATTACACTCTTCCTTTAAAATAGTAGGTTAAAATAACACACATATCCTTGATGTCTGTGGTTATGTCATGACATATTAAAAAAAAGCACAGTCAATGAAATAATAAGCTCTCAGAAAAAAAAAACAAAAAAAAAAAGAAGAAAAGACACAAAGACTTCTGGATTTGTCTCTTTAATTAGCACAGCTTAAGGGGTTCTAAAATTCTGAACATTTTAAAATGTTATTTATAAAGAACACACATTATTTACTTCATTATATTTTTATATTCTTGCATTAGGACATAAAACTAGAATATGTAGAATGTTCATCAGGATACAACCGTGCTCTGTGGAATATTAACCTGAAGAAAAAAATATAGGAGTCAAGCAAGGGTGTGGCAATACAAAAGCAGTTCTCAATAAAGGTATAGGCACAATTCACATGGATTTAAGAGAACAACAGGTTAAAAAAAGTGAGATGAGGTTAATATTCTCAAGTGGAATTGCTAGGAAAAAACCCGTCACTATTAAAAATTGTAACTTCAGCATTTTGTAATAGTGTGCTTCCTACTTCCACACAAATTAGGGAGCAGCTGTGTTTTTCAAACACCATCACTATATATACAGCTAATTCTAAGTCTATTCAATAGAATGTTTCAATTAAATTTACCTAAATTGGGCCAAAAACAAAGGTAGTAATCCTGAGTAAGAAAAAGTAGGTATCTAATATAAACATGTGAGTTCAGATATGGCAGATGCCAGACATTTTTGAGAGGTTTTCCAGTGACACAAAGCATGAGTGACTTGATTCAGCCCTGTGGAAAGATGGAAGCAATGCAGAATTCAGTGCTGTGTGCAAGCTTACTGGGAACCATCCACCACACTCACCTGATGGCATATCTTGGAATTATCCTTTACCTGTCTTAAACAAGACTGGAAATTTTATCAATTGGCTGGACTGGGATGATGAGGAAGAAAGATGTCAAAAGGATGGTTCATAAGGTTGGACATACTTCAGGGAAATTATATCCTGCTGCAATAACTCTACAGTCTTGGTGGAAAAAAAAACCCCACAACAAACTAACAAAGAAAACAAACAAAAAATGCCATCAGGGTAGTTTGTTTGTTGAATATTAGCAGTTTTGGAGAGCAGCTAAAGGTAAACAACTGACTATTGAGACTTAATTTTGAGTATCTACCTAACACTCAATATTTGCAGGTATCTTTTAAGAAAAAGGACTTTTGCAAACCCGAAAAAGGAATAATGTAAGCTTGGATAAACTAAGTGGCTGAATCAAAATGAAGGGGAGGTTTAGATTGGATATCAGGAAAAGGTTCTTCACCCAGAGAGTGGCTGGGCACTGGAACAGGCTCACAGGGAAGTGGTCACAGCACCAAGCCTTACAACATACTTGGCAAGAGAGCACAGAACCATTTATGCTGCATTCCTTTGCTATCTGTAACTGCTAAACATGGTCTGGAGAGGTAACCTCTGTTCAGTACACAGCCTCAGCAGTGAAAGTCTGTAATTCCAGCCATCAGAGTAGCACTCAGACTACCTCTTCTAAAAATGTATAAAATTGCTCTTTGGTGAGGTCCTGCCACCAAAAAGCAAACCAAACAACTTTCACTGGGCTGCCCAGCTCTGTAGATGCAAATTTGAATTTCTCGATCACAAAGATCCACACCCATGTGATCTTAAGAGTCAATACCTGCTGCAGAAAGTGTTGTTCTGAAGAAGTATGTGACGTCTTACAAATCAGCAATCATGTGAAAATTCATGTGAAGTCAGCCTAAGACCTCAGACTTGTGTGTAATATGTCCCTTGAAAGCCCAGTGCTTAAGTCCATGTCGATCCAGACTAAAGCTTATTGAGCACAAGAACTATTCTTCCAAAGCAAGGCTGAGGATGGACTCCACCCCTCACAGAACACTGTTAGCAATTACTGTTAGCAATTACAGAACTTGGATTAAAAAAAAAAACAAACTCTGATTTAGCCTGTGGAGATTCCAACAATTCTTTCCTTCCTGAGGAAAACTTTCTTCTCACAGTATGTCTTCCCTCAGAAGAGGACACACTGACTCAAAAGTGGATGAAGATACTTAAGCTCAGTAGTGTAGACTTCTGGAATGACAGATGCTTTTCTTTTATCTCACTCTGCTCAGATTTGTCCTTATCTCAACCTTTTGGGGTGCCTGCTAGGCACCAAAATGGATTGTCATGGTTTTAAGCCCAGCTGGAGATGAAATAACTCTCAGCAACTTGCTCAGCTTTTCACCTCACTCACCCTAGTGGAATGAGGAAGACAATCAAAGTAAAAGTTGTATGTTGAGCTAAGAACAGTTTAATAATTGAAAAGGAAAATAATACAATAATGGTAAACAATAACAATAATTATAACAATGAGGGAAAAAACAAGTGATGCACAATGCAATTGCTCACCACCCACTGGTCACCCAATTTGGTCACCATCCACTAACCAATCAATGCCAGACCCCCCTTCCTGAACTCTTCTGGGTAAATCCCCAGTTTATATACTGGACACAATGTTCCACAGTGTGGAACATCCCTTGGGTCAGTTTGGGTCACCTGCCCCAGCTATGCTCCCTCCCGGTTTCTTCTGTGCACCTCCTCACTTGGCAGAGCATAAGACAAGAAAAAAAAAGTCTTTGACTAAGCATAAACACATCTTAGTAAAAAAACATCATCAGCACCATTCTTATTCTGATCCAAAACAAAGCCCTGTATCAGCTGCTGAGAAGAAATTAACTCTACCCCAGCTGAAACCAGGACAATGCAATGTCTTTTGTGTCACATGCTCCACTCACTTTCTCTTCAATAAAGCACTGAACAGCCCTTCTCTTGAACCTGCTGATGTAAAGAGAGTGTAGATATCCAACATCAGCCTTTTCAGCCTCTCTTGGAGCCTGTGTCCAGCAGATGTGCCATGGCTGAACAAATACGAAGGGAAGGAACATTCCTGTAGCCTGTTAAATACAGCTTGGAACAAACTACTTTGTTCAAGAATCCTATACAGCTACACAGGACAAGGAACAATGTGGTGTTTAATCTTGACGGTGGAAAGGGAAGATGTGCTAATATAAAATATTTCATAAACTGGCAGCAGCTCTATGGTAGGCACAGTAATAACTAAAGAAAAGTGATATTTGCTTTCAAGAACATTTTTGCAACCTGCAGGGAAACTATAAAAATCTTCATTATAACACAGTGCTTCTGACTGAGAAGAATCCTTAACAGAGGGAAAAAAATCCCTTTCAGAGGTCAACACTATTACACCCCTGTGGTATTTATTTTAACAGCTCAGATCACAGGGAAAATCCAGATTCAATCTGCCTCCTCGAGTACAAACTGGCACACTTCTTATTAAAAGCAAAATGGAAGCTTCCATTGTAAGGAATAAAAATAAATCACAAAGCAACATCAAACCAATGGAAAGAACTCAGAAGTATTTGTTAAAGGTCAGCTGTGCTCACATGTTTCATTCATGTCTATGTATCACTGTTATCCTGCTTCCCATGTAACTCAAACAATTAATGGATGCCATTTCATAGCTCAGCCTACAGGAGAAACCTTCCATAGGTGTCTCTTGAAAGGAGAGAGGATAATTTTCTAAATGAGAACACACATAGGAACCATGGCATAAGCTAAACAGCGTTGAGGAAAAATAATCTGCTAAATTAGTTTAACACTAAAGTGGAGAAACCACAAATAAGCACAAGATGAATTGTAAGCAGTGACCAATGAGAGAATTAAGCTTCATTAGGCAACTCTCTCTTTTAAACTCTATCAAGCTGCAGAATTTTCAGTCATACCCTGAAGAAAATAGCAGTTACAGATTTGATGCAATACTGAAGAAGACCCCTGGAACTGTTCAAGGCAGGGCTGGATGGGGCTCTGAGCAGCCTGGTCTAAGGTGTCCCTGGCCATGGCAGGGGAGTTAGAACCACATAACCTTTGAGGTTCCTTCTAACCCAGGCCATTCTATCATTCTGTAAGATGCAAAGTGAATTTTTAGTCTATTTTATGTTCATGCTGGTAGGCAAAACTCAAGATTGTTCCTGACTTGAAAAAGCCTTAGCCAGCATTTAAGATTTCCAGACACATAATAATCTGAGCTATTATTCATGTAGTCAAGTTGTTTTCAYGCTTTGTCTCTCAAGAAACGTGGCTCACACTGTACACAATAACTGAATGGACAAATTAATACAGCAAAGCCCAGTATGATGTATAAAAGCTGTTGCCTTTTTTTTTCTTTTATGTACATTTACATAAGTATCAAAAAAATTTTCACTCCACAAAACCTCCCTCAAGTAAAAAATTCTGTATTTAAAAAATATCATGGGCTCAGAAGTAAGGACTGAGGAAAGGACAAGCATCTGAAAATTATTATAATTCAACAACAAGTTGATTTTTAGCAGAGTAAGAAAAGCATTCCTACTTTTTTGTACCTTGCTAAAATTTGCTTCATATGGAGTAGATTGTTTTGTACTGCACAGGCAGAGGGAGACAAAAGTACAAACGGTGTTGGCATGCACCAAGGCTTAACATTTCCAAGTGAAAATTCAAGGAATATTTGGCAGATGTTCAACCGCCTTTTGTGAGAAATTCAGCCGCCCTGACATCATGTCATTGGTAACACAGCTAAATAACTCAGTTACAGTCTCAGCCAGTTAGTTGCAAAACTGTTTAGTATTTTTTCCTCACTCAGAGATTTAAAGAAGAATCAGGATTTAAAATCTCATGTGAACTGCGAAAGGCATAATTTCTACTGAAAGACCTACTGAATCAGAGCAATGGGGAAGTACTTTTATCTTTTTTATCTAAATGTTTACAATTCTAGGGTTTGTAACAACTGATAAATCAATTCAAGACAGAGGAGAGTCTCCCATATATATTTTTAGAAAAGACAAACATATCCTTTTAAAGTTTGGTTTTCTAAATTAAATATGTAAGTAGGTCAGTGAAGGTTGAGAAGGAGGGGTACATCTGCTAGTTGGTTCTTGTAATGCATTCTTAGTAAACCCTCCTAAAAGGCTAGATGAAGAGCAATTAAAAATTCATACATTTTAATCCTTACCACCTACTGTGCAAAGATTTTTAGCAACAAATATGAAGAACATTTCACTGCCTGGATGACTGTCAAGGAACAAAACAAGTGAGCTGAAATCCCATCCCACATAAAGTGGCAACTGACTTGAACTAATGCTCACAGAAAATACAAAATTGTTACTACTTGGACTGTGCAGAGTAGACCAGAGAGCACTCTTATTTAAAAACAGGTAGTAGTAGGCCTTTTATTGCTACATTAGTAACAAACACACCTTCAGAAAGACCAACTTCTTTCACAGATTAGCCTGTATGATGAAAATAAAAAAGAGAATTTTGAAAGATTTATAGACATTGCTGCTGATAATACTCCTGGCATTTTCAGCCATTCATGAMAATCTCTAATTTATTTATAAATCCTTTCTGTCAACTATTCATTTAAATTCTTCATTATACTTTTATTTCATGGAAGTACTAGCAAGTACTCATTCAGGTAATTTGGGAACAGTAGAAAATTCTTTATATGCAATTCTTTAAAATTCCATTTTAAAGGCTGAGAAAGTAATGAAGGAATATATTTTTCTCTTTTTAGTATTTATTGAATGCTTCTGCTTTTTATTCCCCCACTACTACAAACACATATATGTTTACTCATTATGAGGAAAAAAAGCAACTCTGTATCAGGCACTCCTTTATAAAAAAAGATAAATAATAGTCACCAAGCCAGTATAAAAACCTAAGTATAACTCAGAGAGGTCAATTGTGCTTAAATGTTTCATTCATGCATCCATACCACTTTTCTCCACCTGAGGAAAATAATTACTATATGTTACTTTATAGCTAATTCTAGAGGGTCACAATATACTAGATGAGGCTATTAAAGTGAATTGTTAAAATGTACAGTAAGGTTCCAAATATACTTATGCAAATAGACTGAGGGGAAAAAATAATAATTAAAAAAAAATATTAAAACCAACAAGTCCTTCAACCTTTGAACTGGATTTTATTAGATCTGCAGGAATTAAAGCCATAATTTGCTATTCCCTGAATGACCACACTGTATTGCACTATAAAAAGGTTAGTGGAAATTCTTACCTAATTAGAAAATATGCTGAAGTAAGCAGGTGCTACATAACACAAAACAAATATTGATCATGATTGTCAGATTTATACTGTAATATCTAATGACAATGGTTCTATGATTTAACTCTGTATAACTACTTTCACAAAAAACCTGTCATCAAATACAGGTCCATCTCTTATTTATCCTCACATTAGAAGCAAATGGCCACACAAAACACTTTTATTTATTTATTTCTGATGTCCTAGCTATTGTGTTTGTATTGAGGCTTGATGTTCTGCCAATTATTCAGTTAAGAGCACTCTCTTAAAGAGAATAAAAGCTGATAAAATGTCAATAAAAATGCAGTGAAACGCCATTACAGGAGTCTCATAAACGCAATGTTTCTGGTACAGTTTTGGGATTTACACCTTGTGTTGTCCTTTCACAGAAGCAAACATGCACAAAAGCACTGTAATAACCTCTTGAAATCAGATAATATTCCAACAGCTCAGTTTGGCTGACAGAAGGGGCCTGGGCACAAGCCAAGAGGCCCAGGTGCACTGTGTCATGCCAGCATTTAAYGCAGCCTAATATCAGATAGATGCTACTGAGAGAAAATACTCCCAATAAAGTACAGATAATAGCACGGACAACCACTCATTGCTAAATTACTTCTGCCCATCGTGCTTTGAGCTTTGTATTAAATTTTTTCATCAAGTGGCAGGAATCACAGGGAGAAGTGGTTCAAAACTCCCTTCTTGTAACCCTGGATAAGGATCTATAATATTAGCCTTTCATATGATAATGGCAAATGATGCCCCTCTTTGAAAAAATTCAGGCTGGTAATGAAAGTCCTAATCAGATTGTTGTTGCAGAGAAGCAGGAGGTGGGGAGCTCTGCCCTTCTCTCCTTTTCCCTCCCCTTCCCTCCCCTTCCCCCACATCTCCCTCCTGTTAGCAAATTCTGCAAACTTGACAAGATGGGTTAAGTCTTGGGGAATTTATCTTACATGAATTTCCAACAAAGCCCACGGATTGTTTCATACAACTGGAAGGCAGTGCTTTAATAAAAGCTGCACCACCTGAGGCATTTTCATTAAAGGCTCTCTCTAGACAACATCACAATGTTTGCATTATCATCCTACACCCCCAAGAGAATACAAGCACTACCTTTTCAGCAAGAGTTGATATTGTGTGTGAAGGCACGAGAGAAGATGATTAGATTTTGCTTTCACTCACAAAGTAACCGCTTGCAACAATGCTGTGGTCAGGATTACAATTCACTGAATTTGTGCTGCCCACCATTTGAACGGTGAATTGCTTTTTTTCAGGAAAAGGCACATTCTGAAGGTTTTAATAGTCAGTCATGTGAATGAAGACTTTAATCCTAACCAAGCATTATTCTCAATGACTGTACTATTTAAGCTATCTGGGCTCTTAACTAATGACGGTAATTAGCCAATTAGGACACTATAGAAAACAGGTGCAAGGCTCTGGAGTGGSAGCTCAATGTACAGTATTAAGGAACTCTGGCATTTAAAATGATTAAACTGTTCAGCTTGTTTAGCAACAGGAAACACAAATCACTGAATTCTGAAACGCAGTGTTATCTCTGCGGAAAAATTTCGCGCGCACGCACTGAATGCACATTTAGAAAGGTTCACTGAGGCTTTCACCCGTTTCAGTGGACTCACCATCTGTGTAGACTTCTCTGCGCAGATGTCCTGGCTGGTGTTTTTGCTTTTTGGCAGGTCGGACCTTCTGTATTACAACAGCACTCATGTTGCTGTCAGTAGATACAGGGCTGGTGGGTCTGGGACAGTGTGATGCGTGAAAATGTCTACGGCCTGCAAATGGTTACAGAACAATAGCCATTATTCTTCTTACCTAAAATAAGACCTTTCATACTTTTCCTTTTCACATCAGAATGCTCTAGCTGTATAAAACCTAAAAATACACTGCTGGAACAATAGTAAAGCTCATCCAGTTTTAGAATGAGCTGTMACTAAATCGGAGCATTTGCTATCCTATCATTAGGCAGGCTGGCTTGGTTGCACAGAAATTATCCAGCTGCTCGGTAGCTGGTAGCTCCTGCCCCAGGAGCACAAAATCCATCAGCAGGCAAGCACAAGCAGGATTCCCACCCAGCCACTTTCTGGAAAGATCATAACATTTCCCTTTCAGGTTCCTCCTCCCCTAGCTTGGGCCACACGAGGTCACCCCTGACATAAGCAGAGCAAGTGACCAGCAGGTCTCAGGTACAGAAGTCCCTTCTGTCACTTTGAGTGAATTTTCAGGAATGCATCAAAGCTGGATGGCTGGCATTTTATCACAGATTATTTGCAGATAAGTTTCACATTTTAAGGACATGCAGTCAGGCACACATAATACCAATATATATAAATCATTGCATAACATGAACTTAACTGTTGCAAAAATATTAGCAAACGTATGTAAAAAGACCTTTTCTAAACATGTAAGTCTCTACACATATTTATAGGAATTTATTTGTACAAAATGGATAAAATCCTGGCCCTCTGGGTATCAATGGGAGTTTTGCCACCTACTTCAATTGGTCAGGAATTCATCCAGAATTACTAAATTACCTCCCCTCTCACTCTTCATGATGAACAGCTGTGTTGAAATGAAACAAAGGACTGTTAACTGGAAGAGGATATCTGAAGTGGGAGGAAGGTCGAAAATCTGTGGAGTCAGGGTGGACACAGTTGTGACAGAGTACCTCTTCTGCAGGTCTGGCACTTTAATAGGATTGATCATCAAAACATTCATGGAACTGCCTGAAACCTGCATACCAGCCTGCTGTATTCTTCAGATGAAGTGTAACAATATCCATTTTACCTAGTAAGGTTACTGTATATATCCAGTATACCTGTATATATCCAGTGCTACTAGTACCCAGCATGTTGTAAAAAATACAATATTTCAAATATCATGTCTTATATGTTTAGCGGTGTTTCAGAGAAAGGAAAAGTAAAAACGCAAACATATGCATAAGGCCCTGCTACATATGCATACTCTATAATTTAAAATGCAATTCATAACAGCTATCAAAATATGAAACCAACACAAAGCCAGTTCATCCCAATAATAAAACAGCAAAAGCCTGAACAGAATTCCTCAAAAAAAAATCAAATTGAAATCCAGGGAAAATATGAATCTAAAGGTTTACTATTTGTTTGGACATTTCAAGAGAGAGGGATTAAATCATCTTCTCTTGTGGCTGAAACACTCTTCAGAGTAACTGAAAACACTGGGAGCCTTATACTGGGAAAAGACAGACTTCTATAATCCTTTATTTTTCCCCTCTCTCATTCAGTTCTGACTACAAATCCACCAGCAGGGCTGGTGTTGGTCTGTGATCAGTGAGACCAAAGAACTAGGAACTACTTATGAAAAACACTGTAGAGCAGCAACTTATTTGAACTGTTTCACCAAAACTCCTGTCCTGCCTCTTCCTGACATCTAAACATCCCAAGAACAGGAGTTCAGAAGGTGCCTGTGGACAGGTTCATTCCACAGTGGCCACTTTTTTGGTTCTTCCATGTCAGGACCCAGGACACCCCTCTGGCTGTCCTGAGCAGCCAAGACCCCTTTCAAGGGTCTCAGAGCCCCTGGCACAGAGCCCAAAATGCCTGTGGTTTTGATTATGACCCGTGGAGCAAGTTACCAACCTTAGATGAAGATCTGCAAGCCACGACAAATTAAGTAGAATGATAGTGAATTTATCACGAGGTGAAAAAGTAGATTTTAGGGGTTTTTTAGAATGGAGGTTCAGGGGGGGCAAGATGGAGGGATCTGAGAATGTCCTGCCTTTCTCCTTTTTTCTTCTTGGCCTTCATCTTCTGCTGTGATGTTGGCACTTTTAGATTGGTTTAGAGTAGAAGCTCACTGTCTAACATAGGTGATAGGTATTGGAAAGTAATTGTAAACATTGTATATGTAGTTTTTAGTATAAAGACGTAACACGGCCTGGGGGCAGGCAGAGTGCCTGGAACTGTCCTGCTGAGTGGACCTCGGCAGGACAGGAGAAAGAATTTTATAGACAACGTACAATAAACAACCTTGAGATCGAGAAATGAAGAGCTCTGGATCATTCTTCAAGCGCCGGGCTGAGAAAAGAGACTTTTGAACTTTTCTCGGGGCCACTCTGACCAGCGAGAGACCCCGAGACTGCCATGGAGCAGAGGAGCACTCACCTCCCGCTGCCTCGTGCATTTGCCTCCGGGCCACTTTGAGCCCGGCGTACTCGGCGGCTGCTGCCACGGCCTGTGCAAAGTCGGCGTCGGTGAAGAAGGATCCGTCAGAGGAGCTGACGCTGGAGCGCCCACTGGAGATGTTGTCCTCCTCAGAGGCCGAGCCCCAGCCATTGATCATGGAGCCTGTCACGGAGCTCTCCAGATCCCCGACGCTGGAGGCAGGGGTCTGCTCCAGGCCACGCAGAAGGAGCCTCCTGTTCTGCATCTTGGTGACCTCGATATCCGCCTCGTCCTCCTCCTCTTCTGGGGCGTCCGTATCCATGTCGGAGACCAAGGGCCCTGAGATGTATCCATAGGTGTGTGGTGGGGAGATGGGCCTTGGAGGGGGTGGAGGACTCACAGGTTGACGTCTGCATAAAAACACAAGGGTGAGAAGAATTGAAATMGCGTAATGAAGTCAGAGGAAACAGCAGATTGATGAAAATAGTTTTTTTATTTTTCAGCAAGCTTGGCCGGCCTTTTTAAATCCACCTAATATCTGAAATGCTCAGGTTTGGTTTTTTAGTTTATACTTTTGCTGTAGATCAGAACTGACAGCTCTGTAGCTTGAAATCTATCACAAAGAAGTCAGATTTTTTAATACAGTTCCTTTATCAATGACTTTAATGATAAAGCTGTTCATTTTCCCTAAGTAACACATGTAGAGCTAAGTAAAGAAAACTGTAACCAAAAAATTGGTTACAGATCATGCGGCTATTAAAAAAATTATTTGTGCCCCCTTGAGACTATAAGCAAAAGAAATAACTGTAAATATATAGCTTTAAACTATCGATGCCAACAGATGCATCTATCCAAATAGATTCCTCCATTAACATTATCTTCCCTCCACCCACCCTGGTGATTCAGAGAGATATGAAAAGAGAGTCTGCAATTTTATTATTTTTAAAATTGATTTAGGTGATTAAATAAAAGAATTTTCTACCATACTGTTAGTTCTAGGCCTTAGGGATACCAACATGCATACAGATGTATAGGTTAACTAATTTGGATCTTAATTTGCCAGTAATGGTATCTTCAGCTTAAGAAGGCAAAGTGTAAAATATCAGATCAATGTTCAAGATTAGTTAATACTTCACTCAGAAGTTCCAGGTAGCAACATTGTCAATAGTTCTTCATGGGGCCACAGACACACTCTTTAAGTGCCATTTGTCTGGCAGGAAAACACACTTTCTGCAGTAATGGCTCTCCCATTCTCCCGCTGACTGTGCTCACCAGGAATTTCTACTGCAGTCTGCTTTGAAAAAAATTTAAAAGTAATTTTCCTTTCACATCTTTGTCCTTCTATTATCTCATTGAGAAATAGCGAGTCTCATGGTTAAGTCAACTCTTTTGTATGGCTGACATGCAATTTTGGTTGAGTGTTTTTTTATTTATTTTAATAAATGGGAATGTACGTTAATTTTGTAAATAAATGTTAGCATGGAAAGACCTATGACTCTATAGGAAGAGATAACTGGATCCTCCCTGGACTACATCATTACTGTTTCTCACTTGCTGCATTAAGTACTCCACAGAATGAAGAATAGGGATAAATATCCAATAATCATTTTTTAACAGCACCCCTAAATCCCAGAAGCTGTTGCTGCCTGTAATCTGTACCTGCTTTGACTAGAGACCTTGCTCAATAAAGTCTTACAGCTTGAATTTAAAACTCTCGTGACAAATGTCCTTGTGATATATTTGTCTATTCTCTAGGTTTTGGTTTTAGAAGACAGACAACTGGTTACAAAATATGTTAGGGTTCTTGAAAATGTAGTTTAGCTGCCAACCTTTAGGAATAGGCTAATTGAGAGCAGCTGGTTCATGGGTATACAGAATTAACAATTCTTCTTTCCCTTTATCTGATGCAGGTTCTTGCTTTCACAGTGACATTGTCTCCTATCTCAGCTCTGGGTTCAACATGACACCACCTGCTAGCCCACTAAATCTTCAGTTTTTTTCTTCACTTTTTGACTCTTCCAGACCACAGGTTTGTATTTCAGTTTGCAATATTTCCAGCAAGCTCACCAGACAGAGATATATTACAGTACACCCTCACCACCAGAATCCTATTCTAGATGCCTGGTTCTGACCAGCAAATGAAATAATAACCAGCAGAACTATGAGCAAAGCTAATAAAAAGTATGACAAACAGCATTTCAGGCATTATTTTCACTACACACCATTTACCATTTCACTATACACCATTTACAAAACACCCAAAATCAATGTGGAAGGGCACCACTTGGAATGTACTCTTAGTTTGAAAGCATTGCCACACCACATTCAAACAGGACCCCACTCATTCAGAATGGGTTACAGCTGCTGAGTACGGGACACCCAACTCCTCAACAACAGCCCTGGCTTGTATCAACACCAGCAGATGGACCAGGTAGCCAGCCAAGCCTTACAAATCAAATAAATAAAATTACATGACTACTTAAAAACTGATGAGATGGATGCAGCAAAAAGAAAAGAAACAACGTGTGCAAAAGTAAGATGGAAAAGACAAAATTAGTCTCTAACAAATTCTAAGATTTTCAGCAAAGCTAGATTTTGCCATTGTAGGAGGGACAAAATAAATATATTTTTTTTTTTTTCAATCCACGAAAAGAGTAAGTGGTGCCCTGGGAGCTTAAATTGGAGCATCCTTCCAGCTCCCTCTGCCACTAAGTTTTGATGGCATTGATGGTGACCAGACAGGAGTCTTTGTGTTGAGCAAACTTCCTACTTTCTAGATAGCTGCTGGCTGGTTATGCACGTTTGTGAACATATGCTCCTGTGCCTGCTCCATTCTGTATGTCAGGACACATCTCCCAGTCTCCAGAAAATCACAAGAGATTCTGGAAAGTCAACCATGACTATTGGTCACTTTGCTCTTCCCCTTTTCATTTGTGTCCACCTAGCTTTACCTCTCAAATAACCCAGAAAATTTAAGTGATTAAAATGAACACTTCTGTGGACCAGCATACCACGGCCAATGGAAATTACAGGAAATTAGCCATCCACCAATGGAAAGAGTGATTTTAAAGACTTAGGAAGATAAGGAAGAGGAAAGGATGAAAAGATACACAGTACAAATGTTACTATAAAGAGTAAAGGAAACAAACCAAGGCAGATCAAGTAGGGGGAGCTAAAGTAAAAGCAGATATAGACCCCTTTTAAAAAATATGTGTAACTACTGTCTACTTACAAAATGGGAACCATAAAGATGACCTAACTTTTAAAAAACATTCTGGAAAATACATCTATAAATATTCAGTAACTTATGTTGAAAAATCACAGCTCTACAGTATAATTAGAAAAATCATATAAATTTCATTGTAAGAGGCTTATATTTTGCTAAAAATAGAAATTCCACATGGAATGCTGCTGGTAAGTTTATACATTTGTGGCAATAAACAATATGTACAAACCACTGGAGGAAAAAGATAATAAAAGCTGATCACTTGGGATGGAAAAGCTGTGCCTTCTTAACAAAAGCCAAGAGATGTAAGCATCATACATAAAAGGGCTCATTCAGAATTCACTGTTTTATGGGAGAGAAGCTGTGAGAGTTTATATGCAAAACAGTTATAAAGCAACTCAGAGAAGAAACAAAATTTCCCTGTAGCAAATATCTGTCTTTATTAATGTTGGTCATTCCTTTAAATAAGGTTAGATGGAAATGTTAAGAAAATTTTGCAAGTAGTAATTTCCTGTATTAGGATTTATGAGAGGAGGAAAATCTATAGGTTATATAAATTATATATTTATATATATTCATACATATTGGTGACAAGTTAATTGCACAGTTACTGTGAAATAATGCAAGCTATTTTATGGTAATAATGCAGTAAATCTATTGGAAACAATGGAACTGTAATTATATGGTAAGCTGTGCTAACGATACCACTTTAATAACCTGATGACTGTGAATTTAACTTATGTCAGCATCGTACATACCCTAAAGTGATGTATTGCATTTCTTCCCATGGTAAAATAACAAAGCAACTTAATTACTTATTTCTTAGGTTAAAATAGTTCTAGCATCCTGGATTAGAAGTTAAATAGCAACAGAATAATGGGGAAATTGTTGGCCTCACTAAATTCACCAGGAATTTTCAGTGGGGCTCGGATGCCTCTTGTCACATCTCTCTCGCTACATTTGCATTCACACACCTCCGGTCAGGTTGGTGTTGTGTGTGTCCCAGATCCTCCTGACAGTCCTGTAACATGGGCTGGAGTTCCTCCTGGGGAGAGGGGGTGAGGGTGGCAGTTGACTGGTGGCTATAGGAGACAGCGGCTGGAGAGGAAGCTGCTCCTCGGACAGGTGGAGTAGGACCTCGCTCATCTTCTTCCTCTTCCTCTAGCTCATCCTGCTGCAGATACATCCTTGCAGGTGGCACAGGACAAGGAATTTCTTGGTCATAGCTAAAATTAATTTTTTAAGAAAATAAGGACTTAAATTTGTACTGTGTGATTAGCATATCTGATACATGTATTAACAGCCCAGAAACAAAGCATTGCTCTCCGTGCCCTTGAGAGCAGCTCAGTAAGGATGTGCTGAGTGGATGCACATCACTGTCACTAAGTGCTCTCCAAATTGCCACACTACAGCTTGACCAGAAGCACCAGAGCAGTGCTGAAGGAAGGTCTCACTGCCAGCTTGCAGGGCAAATCACACTTCAATTAACTAGTGATTAAAGTGGGAGGTGCACAATCTTACCCTTCATCCACTGAAAGACTGTAATCTTCACTGTTGCTGTGGGGAGGAGGATGTGCTGGAGGGGGGGGGAGAAGATCTGCCCAGTTCATGCCAGCTTGCTTGGGAGCCTTTGGGGTCCGAGCACCCTTCTTGTGCCCTTGACTCCCTGGGAATAAAAAGCAGCACATATTTGTAATGCTTTGAAGTCCCTCCTCACCACTAGCTATGAAAACCAAAATAACTTCAGTCCCTTCCCAGATGCTCTTGCATTCTTTCAGAATTTACTGTTTTGCTAAGTTTGGAGCAAATTGGCATTCCTCCTTTTTACCCTAGTTTGTGCTTGTAGCCTCTTTGTAGAATTGATCGACATTTTAAGTGCTTGAATTTAAGCAGGAACTTTACATAGCATGGAGAAGACACATGGGATACAAAAACTTTAATTTTTTAAATAAACAGTCAAAATGAGATAAAACCATAAATGAATTTTACAAGCAATGTCATTAAAAGTGAGCTTCCTACTTCTGTTAATTACATTAAAGATTATCATCTAAAACAAATGAGCTGTAGACATATTTTCTGAAGTGCCTTTATCCTATTTAATTGCCAGAACCTAAAATACAATATGATACAGATATGATCTATTAAAGTTCTACTGTTGCATTAAGTCACTGAATATAGGTAATTTGTACTTGTCCACTGAAACATTTTAGGCAGAATGAAATTACTACTTTTAGTCTAAATGGCAGGTGCAGTTGAAAATAATTGCTGGAAGAACTAAAATAACAGAAAAAAAAAATAAAGATCGATGAAGTATTTCACCAATTTTTTCAACTACTATTACTGGAAAATTACAGCTCATAATAAAGCAACGCAGCTTCAACAGTTCAAACAACTGTGAATAAGACCAATTATTCAAGTGGTAGCAAATTTTAAGTTTAGACATGGCTAAGATGAGAACTGGCTCAAGCACTGTTCCATGGTATATATACATTTTAATCCTTCTTTGCTATTGTTACATCTTTATTATAGATAAACTCCTTTTATGTAGATGAAGTCATTGTGATTTTGAGTATGTTTTAGAATCATTCACATTTCTCTCTTAAACTGAGGCATGATTTTATATTATCACGGTAAGGCATTATATACATGATTAAATACACTGCAGTGAGATTTAGGAAGGTTGTTTTTTTCACTTCTGCTGTCTCAGATTTTCCACTCTTAGTGACAGTAGTTCTGGTAATTATCATCCCACATGAGCTGCCAGATACACATGTTTTACCTATGTTAAATTGTTTTTGTGGTATCTTAGTATGACAAGCCAGACACTAACTATCCCAAGGCGACCTGCATTCTGTATCCTAAGCACCATAACATATACATGGTTCAGCACAATTAATTTATTACTTTGGTCACCTTGCTTCATTCCTGCTGGATTCCTTGACATAGGACTATAAATTGTTAAGAGTTATGAATAACCCTAATAGGTATCAGCATGGAGAACACCACCCTCTCATTTTTAATTTGCAGGGTTCATACCCGAGATGTTTCATGCTGAATTTCAAGTCTTACCATCATTGAGCACAGGCTCAGCACCACATCCTGATCTTTTAGACCTGGGAATGGGCAAAAGGCTGTCTCCCAGAACAACATAGCTGAGCAGCTGGGAGAATTGGGAGCTGTACTCATCTCCTCCCAGCCACTGAGAATTCAGATCATCCAGAGGCACAGCAGGGCTCATCAACATATTTATGTCTCTGCTGTGCCTTGGTCAGAATAAGTCAGGACAAAGAACATGTTGGGATTAAGGCAACTGTACTGTCAAAGAAAACAGCAGAACAGAATGGGAAAAGTCTGCATCTTGATTAGTAGATGTAAAGTTCAAGGCACTCGTGACTGTGGCTATAACTCGCCCTGAAATTGATTTGATGTAAATAAACACAGCCTAACTACCACACTTACAGTGAAGCCCCAAACCAAGCCTATGTGTAGTCTCTGGTTTAGCTCATATACCTCTACCAGAAATCAAACCTGGAAGTGAAAAGGTTATACTACAATGATAAAACATAACTTTGAATTAAAACATAACTTTTGAATTAAAACATATTCTGTGGTCCCGAAGTACAGAGTGCACAAAAAGCTGTTTTGTTTCAATATTTTTATAAAGGACTTTTAGATTGTTTGTACAGGAGATGCCAATGAGAAACAAAATTTAATTATCTACCATCTATATCTAAATGATGCACATAAATAATTTTTGACATATAGTGACTGAAACCTATAMAAATTTTATGTATGCCTGAATTAAGAAAATACATGGGTTTAATTTACAAAATGAAAAACTTCTTAAAGCAGAGTTCTGTTAGGTATCAACTCAACTACTGTGTATCTTGAGCTGGTTCATGAATTGGGTAAGTAGACCCAAGAGATGACAAAAAAAAGTCACTAAAGTACAAGGAAGGTAACATATAAATTAATTTTTTTTTTTTTTTTTTTTTTTTTTTTTTTTTTNTTTGGTAAAAGAAAATTGCTATGACTTGCTCATCTGGAAAACACAACATTGCTCAGTATGCCATCAGCATTAGGAAATCCAACCATATTTCAGTTAATGACTTTCACAATTTCAGAAAATCAGTTACTTAACTGACATTTAGATGACACTAAGCAATCCTGAGGATGTAACAGAAATACAGGCAACTACTGGGACAGTTTTTGTGCTTTTCAACATCTACTGCCCATGGATTCCTCCCCATCACTCCTTCTCTAAGCCCAGCAAATATTGCTAACCATGGCTACAGCATCCAGAGACCACAAAGCCTAAGGCTTGGAAAACACTGTAGGTACTCACCAGATGTACTGCTGCCTCTGTCTGAGCTGTTGTAGGATCCACCTGTATTCTGGTCATAAGACTGGTTGTAGGGAATAGTTGGAGCAATGTTGTCATTTACTCGGTAATCTGCAAGTTTAATGGCATGGTTAATGCTGCCCTTCAGGAACGCATCTACTTTTATATACTTGCTTTATAACACAAAGTAAGATCTCCTTTAAGTGAACTAGAAACAAATTCATCTTTTAAAGGAAAAAATCATCCTGAAATCATGTTTTATTTTTATCCTGCCTCCTATTGTAGGCTTAGGGGAAATCATGGGAATTTCGTAGCTGCACAGCTAAAATGGAAGTCTGTGCACAAGCTTTCCACAAAGCCTCTACAACCATCAAGTCTCAATGAATCTATCTATTTGTTTGTCTATCTATCTATCTATCTATCTATCTATCTATCTATCTATCTATCTATCTATCACCTGTGTGAGCATCTTGCACACAAATACTGTCACCTTGACTGATGGTCTCTGCCTAATTTATGCATACAGAGCAACCAATGGACTGCAGTAGCTACTTTTGGTATTTCAAAGGTGACACACCCACATAGGAGTCAGCTCTGTATGACAAGGGCTGAATGATCTGCTGAAGCAACAATGCAGCTCCAACTGAACTTGGCTTACAACAGAAGGAGACTTTGTTTCAGGTCTGCTGGCTCCAAGAATATTTTTTTTTACACTGGATCATGCAGGTTCTACATGCAGGGCATTTTTTGCTAAGGGCCATTACCATAAATTTGCTCTCCAGTTCCAAAGCACTTGGTATACACTGATTACTTTTAAATCTAGATCTGGCAACCAGATCTGTAAAACTTCATGAGAAGTAAAATGTTCACCTGGCAGAACAATACCCTTGTGCTAAAAAGCAATTGCAATTTACAGAGAACAGAAAGGAGGTAGGTTACTCTTCATATAGCAAATAAAACTGTGTCATGAACAGAACCACTGGACATAAAGTAGTGACAATGAAGCACAGCATGTAACTCATCAAAACAGTTACTTCCCATCACAAAAGCTATAGGTATAATCGGCAGCAAGATGGCTTTGACTTAGGGAAATGAGAAAACCAAGATCAGAATATCAACTCATAAAACAGCAAATCAAAACAAAAATAAACAAAACTAAGAATTCAGTTCCCATCTGCTGCAGAAATGTTTGTGATAATGTAAGCATAGGAAAAAGAGCAAAATGATAAATTTCACACCAGAGTGTATTCTGTAATAGTTTCTCAGCCTAGTTGCGTTCCACAGACCACGCTGAAGCCCTACAYACTGCATATGTTTACACAGAGGATAAACAGTAAATCAGCACTCTGAAATATGTATATATGACTGTCAGCAGACAATGCTTTAAGGGGGCCTTTCCACACTGCAGTATGCTAGAGAATATGCAGCTGTAATATACACAGTTTGAAAGACGCAGTATCTTCCAGCACATGAAAACCAAACATGTTTTAATTCCCAGAGAGGTACGTAATACACAGTTCATGAAAGAGAACAATTACAAAAAATACAGCTTCCTCCCTCTAGTAAGGAGCCAAAACCCTTGAATTTTCTTTTGGCATGTTTATGTCAAGGGAAGGTGTGACATTTTATATTGCCCTTTGAACTCCTCTGTGAGTAGCTGGGTCCAGTAGAGAAATCAACATTCCTGTAATGAAATGTCTCTTTTTACTGGATCACTTATCACTATGTGATCACTTGAGTTACAACCTTGCAAAAAGTTCCAAGTTAGAATGGGTCCAACTCCTAGGGATACTGTTTTGCAAATCAGGTTATTAGGAGAGGTTGCATGGTAGCCTGGAGGACTAGAAAGAAGAAATCACATACCTACTCCCACACAGTATATTAAAGAAACATGCCTTCAAGGCCTCAAAAGCACATTCTGATATTTCCCGTTAGCACTGAAATCAATTTATTTTTAGCTTCTGGATCCACAGACTTCAGTCAGGGTAACACAGGAATTTAGTTTCCAAAATTGTGTGCAGTAGCATTGCCTCTCAATATGAGAGCTGAAGGCTTGCTAGGAACAAGTCTAAAATGAATTGGATCACTCCATTTGTGCCCCCAGTGTACAACACAATACAATTTTACAGAGTTTGATATGCAAAATTTCATTCGTTTACATGAGCATGTAGATTTAATGAGTCTCCATCCACAACTGGGAAGAGTAGGTTGACCTATTTAAAATTTAAGGTAGAGTATAATGTGACTTCCATGCATCTGGCTTATGAATAAAATATCTGGCCTCTGTCCTAACCAATCCCTTAACTACTATTAAATTTAAATTAATCTCATATCCACAGGAAATGTATTTTATTTAACTCTTTTCTAAAGACACAGCTTGTTATTTTTCACAATAAATTCAATATCAGAAAGGTTATCGTGGTGCTAATTAACTTTCTGACACTGCAAACAGTGTATTTCTGAATCTAAAGAGGCAGAAGACTAAAAGCACTGCAGAAGCCTGTAATTGCTGAACCTGAAAGCTTTAGACTCCCAGAACCAGAAGGTCAAAACTCCTCTGATGCCTAAAGAGGAGAAACAAGCTAAAAGCTCTTCACCTTTGTTTAATTTGTTTTGCTCCATAATGTTGTACTGTATGGGTGGAGCCTCTTGCTTTTGCTGAACAGAGGGTTTCCAGTGTTTCTCATTGGTGTCCCCGCTGCCACTGTTAACATTATTGCTGATACTGGACTGGATGAGCTGAGTGGTGGCATAAGGAGTGGGCTGCCCAGGCTGGCTGACAAATCTTCCGTCCTTTAGATTGGGACTATTGAAGGTTTTCATCTCATTGATTTTGTTGCTGAGGTCCACGTCCCCATACACAGTTGGCTCAGGCAACATCAGGTTTGTCTGCTTGTTGTCCAGCTGATTGTTGTAATTTGCTATACAATCGGCTAACCACAGAGGAGAGAAAAGAGAAAAGGTCATTCTGTTCGCCCACGCCAGACTTTCCAAGAAAACCCCTCTAACATTTCCTCACTGCACAACTACATGGCTTGAACCCATGTATCAGACACACTGAGGCAGAGATAGTGCCATTAACTATGTAATAATTTACAGAATATTATTTACCTTATACACTACTGCTCCAAAAGGAGGGTTCACTGATTCACCGTAAATTCAGACCTGCTGAATTATATCTACAATGACTTACCTTGCTGGGTTTTTCCATTGTGGCCATATAAAAATTCATGGTTTTAGACGTTATTCTCATAGCAGTATATACATCCAATTAGTAATTGTGATTAAAATAATTTGCATTGCAAGGGAAATTGAACCAAAACTTAACAGCAGGAGTAATTAAATAAGACCTTCAACTCATGTCACCTCAACAGAATCTAGACACTCTTGTATTTGTTATAAGAAATAGACATACAACAGGTTTTCATAAAAAAGACTTAGAAATGATTACATGTAAGAGAATTAAAGAAAAACAGTACAATGTAAAAGGTAACTCTGTACCCAGTAGCAAGTCTTTATTTGATCATTGTTTGCTTGTACAATCTCATATTTTAATTTGAAACAAAAAAGTCAGAAAAGCAATCTGGAATTTTTGCTGATTTTCAGTTGCTTTGGATATTGCAAAATACGTAATAGCACAGTAATACATTGTTCTGTATGCTAATGATATTTCATATAAACAGCATGAATTCATTCTTCTGACATCCTGAGACCACCACTTATTGCAGACAGTAAATTGGCATGTGCTGATGCTCTGGCCACTGCATGAAACAGTGTCCCTGCTTTGCCATGCTCTCTTCCCACTGCGTGACACGAAGCCCACATATTTTTTTCCTCTCCACATCCAGTCCACTGGGAGAATACTGAATGAAGTAAAGTAGTCTGTGGGTCAGCAGTTAGAAGGCTTAGTGGAACCAGCATTCAATGATCCTTAAGCAAAAATTCTCATTTTCCAGTTGATTAATGCATTAGTAATTACGTAACACTCACCAGGAATATAGTTTTCCTCTTTTAAAAGAAGTAGTATTTATGCTAATGAATTTGATTCAAAACCCGAAGTCCATTACCTGTGTTCACAATGAATTTACTGGAGAGGATGGCAAGTCAAACTACATACAGAATTCAAGATTTTACCATTACTCTGAATGAAACAACTAGCAAACATAGAGGATTTTCAATTTCAAAAACATTCCCTAACACATACATATTTTTAGAGATATATTACCCGAGAAAGGGGAATAAAATAATGCTTGTGTAAGAAAACCACCAATCCACATTTTCAGTGACTAAGGAACAGTATCAGAACATGCCACATAGAACTTATCACTGCACATTTCATGCCCCCCAGCCTGTGGGTTTTTTTGAAGGCTTTACTGTTTGATATATTTTTCCTTCTTATGTGAGGTGTTTTTACTGCCTCTGTTATTTATTGCTTCACAGTCTTCAGCTTCTTGATTTCTAGAGTTTAAATGTTTCATTTCTCTCACCTACTGCATACTAGTCTCTCTTCCTTTCCAAGTCTACTGTATTATACTGGGCAATAATATACACAGTGTATTCTTCACTCCTGATACCTCAGGCTTTGTTACAATATCCTTGCAGAGTCATTTAGAACGTATGTTTTTACTTCCTTTCATTTGCAGCTCCATCTGATTTGTGTGTGAGGCAATATAATCAATACAGTATATGCAGTAGGTACATTTTTTACATAGACACATTAGAATTCCTCATAACAAGTACTTAAAACTGGTTTACCTATACAACAGAAGATTTATCTAGTTAGATTTTTTAATGGCATCTACTTTTGGAACAATCTGTTCCCGTTCTGTAGACTTGGAAGACAGTGCTAAACTTAAAAGCAATTAAAAATGCAGCTACTTTGCATATTCACAGCTACTGAGGGGATATCCATTACTGCTGCTTCAGAGCATAAACCAGCCCACGATGACAGAATTAAGAATATTTGGCAGAATTTCCAGGAAAGATCACTCTGAGCACACTGTCTGACCCACAAGCTCTGAAGTTCTATTTGGAAGGAGGGAAACACTTTGCGACAGAACCAAGCTTAATATGAAAGTTAAAATGAGGGAGAATCCACTGCAGTTCAATACAAGATATTATAATAGGTTGCAACCATAAAAAATGTCCCTTCTTTTCCTTTTCTGAATTTGTTATTTACCAGAATTGCTATGTCTGTCCTAGCCATAGTGAACTATCCCTGAATCACAAACCTTTTTTTACAGGTACTGGCGGACGTGATATCCACAGCCAGAGTGAGAGACAAGCCCCTACTGCCAAAATCTCACACCTTGCTCTGAAGCAGCTGGCACTGGTCCCTGTCAGCCAGCATTACTGCAGGAGATGAATTGCCATTACTGCCACTCATGAATTACCAGCCATTTGAGCAGGTTTCACATTAATTACAGGAGGTAATGCTGCTTGGCACTTATGTGACTCCACACACTCCCCCTCTGGATTGCTGGGACATGCTCCCAGCAAAAACCAGAAAAGATACTTGTAGTGGAAAAGACTTATTTCACTCCTCACCAGTAACACAAGGTTAAACCAAAAGGAACCTAAGGTCTGTTTAAACAAAATGTGCAACAGTCAGCAGATTTGAGAGGTATTTCCTCAAATGTCTTCCACAGAACACAAAAAGTTTTATTCCAGAGCTCTCTGAGTCCTGCTCAAGCTCCCAGGAACTACCACTTAGAACCCAACATTTTGTAATTGCTTTAAGTGTGTGAAGTTCACTTCTTTATTCACACACTCTAAACAGAACACCAGCTATCCAATTTTGATCAGAATGGCACTCAAAGTGAAGTTCTAAGTGTGCCAAAACAGATTGACTTCATTGCAATGTTGTATTTCTTTCCTCCCATCACACCCAAACCGAAGGAAAACCACATTAGCATCATTTTGGTCTTTCTCCTTCTCCATCCAAGCAACAAGGATGTACAGAACAACCCAAAAATGACTTTATCTGCTCTTTTCAGAAGCCAAAATGTATTAGTTCACTGTGAGTTTTGGCAGTATTGAACTTCGAAGGGGCTCCTTAAGCCTGCTACAACTATCCAAATAGCACCAAGAAAGGATCCAAAAAGGGACCAAAAGCACAATCATCACATAGAGGAGACACCATATTAAGCCTAAAAAGCACTGGAAATGAAACCCAAACAAACCTGTACACTCTCTCAGGTATTAGAAGCACGTACTCTGTAAAGAAGGTTCCTTAGCAAGGTAGAAACAAATCTAACCTGGTCGACTGTACGTTGTGAGGTTGCTATCACTGTTGCCATTGCCAGAGGTGCAGCAGTTGATGGAGCAGTCATTGTGATTGTTCCCTGTGTTAGGCCAAGTATCTGCTAACCATGGCTGAGTGGCTGGTTCACTGATGTTTAGGAGTCCAGGCCTTTAAAAACAAAGCTTGGTCATTTCAAAAATCAAACAAAAACATTTTCACATTGCAGTGACACTCTTCCCAAATGGTGAGATGTTACAAAATAATATCACATACCAAAAGGCTTGACTACTGAAAAACTCAGCTAGATTCAATTACTTCGCATTTTCAAGTCTCCTGTCTAACCTGTTCCTTGCTAAATCACTCAGGAGTGAGCAGTCAAGATGAGCACCAGTTCATTTTGCTGGACTACATTATATGCTGGTGTGCAGCATCTACCTGTCACTTTGCTTTTCATTTTTTAATTTTTTTTTTCGCTTAGGAGGTTGCACTTTTATTTTTCTGCCCCTTCACCCTTTCTTAAAGAAAGCAAGGTAAAAAAGAGAAAATTCACAAGTCAAATAAACAAAAAATTCACACATGGAAGCAGGATGGATATGCAGAAGAACCAAATTTAAATGTGAATATCCCCAAGTTCTTGGTTATTTATGGAACAAGTTCTCCTCACCATCAGATAGTACTACTGTGGTGCATTAAAGGAACAGCAGATAACAGAAACCTCTGTGGCTTGGGAGCATTTGGATCTCAGCTCCTAGGAGAGTCTGAGACACGTGGGAATACTGACCACCTGAAAAATATCCAGATATGAATGCTACTTGCTGGCTGCATTTGGAATAAACTGTATTCCTGTCATCAGCATTCCCAGTCTTCCAAGTTGCTGAATTTTGGTAGTGAGTATGAAAGTCTCTCTGATGAATGTTCTGTAGAATTCTTGGTGGCTCTTGAGTTTTCATGCTAACAATGCAGTGGGGCATGTTACAGCCCCACACAATTTAAAATTGCCTTTGATAACAAAGGTGCTTTTAAAAAATTGATAATTTTAGTTACTGTCACATACACATATATGAAAACAGTCCCCTTCTCTTGATATTTAACAGGCAACTTTCCATTTGAAATAGTGCAGAAACTATTTTCCATAATATTAGATGTGATGATCTTCAAAAATAAAATATGCTAATCCTCTTAAACTGCAAGTTGAAAATACAAGCTGCATGCAGTTATTTGTGGGGGATAGAGTCTATCAGTGCTGCAGGCTTAAGTCATAGACTTAGAATGACATTTAAAAGATCTATACATATATGTGTATATATTTCTGTACTGCATATGTCATCTGACAATTTAACATAGGAGGTGATGAGGCTTGACTTGCTGTCAGGCTTACAAACCAGCCAATATGCATTCAGTAAAGAAGCATTAAAAAAAAAAAATCTGAAATAAATATACAGCTATGTAGGCCTGTGAGCAGGCCAGCTGATTTGAAATTCCCTGCTTTTTTCCCTACACTCTGTTCTTACAATGAACCTACACCTCAAGGCATTTAGAGGAGACAAAGCATCCCAGAATGTTTCAGCACTTTAAAGATCTGTGTACTGGTTTGTTGCACAGAGAATTAAAGATCCTTTGTTTCTAAAATTTACTTTGCATTCACACCTGCTGCCATGCAAGAAATGTGGTGTGATGTATRTAAGCATGCAAGAATTCTACTAATTGGAGACATTTAGGCAAGAGATGCTTGCATTACACATCCATAACCTGGTGATGGCTTGAGGTCATGATTTCCAAAGATCTTTAACCCTGGCAGCAAATTTCTTGACTCCCTGAATTACTGGACAGGATCTGAGGCAGAGGTGGACAGAGCCAAGTGGCTGTGTGGGTGTTGGCTGGAGTCAGTCCAGCACAATTATCATTACTCAAATCCTGTCTAGAAAAGGGATTGCCACAGAAATGGGTGTTTTTTCTGCATCACACAAGTGGGGATTATGTTGAAATATATCACTATGACATTTTGAAATCTGAAAAATGCTTTAACATGCTCACATAACTGTGTACTGGCAAAAATGCTAAACCTTTCCAAAACCTTGCAAATAGAAAGTAAGGGAGTGAAAACCTTAGGTTTGGATATCAGAAGTTGGTTTCATATGCAAAAATAACGTTTTGGTTTTTTTTGTTACATGGCAGAACTGTGTTTCATAGTCTACAAAATAAGTTACATCACACAGGCTGTCAATGCTGTATATGCAAATGAACAAAGCCAGCACAGATGTTTGCACCTTGAATCTATTACATTGTTAGATTCTGGCCCTGCTGCTGAACACTTGGACAGTAAAACTGAAGTCGATGCTCTAGAAGTACCAAAATAACTGTGCACTATGTAGACACTGGTGGGTTCATTTCTGTTCTCTGTGTGAGAGTGCTTCATCTAGCCTGTGCTAGGGGAAGAGTGAGAAAGCACAGTGGCACAAAGAACACAAAGGCTGTTAGCTGAGTATCTTTTTGAACAACTCTCAGGGAAAGAGAGGGTTCATCCCTCTTCTCTCCTATTTTCTCACTCTCCTGGAGAAAGGACAGCAACCCAGTGATTTACAGATTTTTCCATTCAAAAATCACATGGTAACTGTTCTAGAGGCTTCTCTCCATGCTCCTGTGGCCATGAGAGCACAGCAGCACACAGTGCTGGGCAGAGATATCTGCAATTCCTCATGATATGCCAGGTCCAGCTGCAGCAGGAGCTGAACAACCTCACCTCTGCACAGCACTCAGGTAGACTGGGAATGCTTTAGTCTATGCCTAATCTTCACAATTACCAAATTTTTGCATGGTCTTCCAAATTAGGAACCACAAGATGCCACTTGTGAACAGGAATTGTTACAGGACTTTGTTGCCCAGCTGGTCTCTAAGATTTTAGCATTACTTCAGCATCATACCAAATCTTTAAACGTGACCTAGAAAAAAAAAATGGTGTGCTGCTAAAGCACCACTGCTCTGACCTGCCTTTTTGCTAAAACCATTCTTTTTCTTCCTGAAGAAAACTTTACCACTACAAAAGAAATGTAAATTAATGTTTTCTCCATGGCCACTCATTAAGTAATAACGTAAAGCCAGTGAACATGCCTTAGTTAAATCCTCAATCTGGAATGGACCTGGTTCTCAGAGTGGGTGGTTGCAAATTTACAGCCTGCTTCCCTCTCCTTCAGTGCCCCATCTATTTTAAGCGATGCTTTAACTGTTTTGCATTCAAAAAACCATTTTTTTTTCCTGAAATGTTACCTTATAGGCCATTTATGTCTTCAACAGTTTTTACCAATAAACGTTTTCTTTCTCTGTAGTATTTGTGAAGCAGCTATATTTCTTGATCTTCATAAAGGCCACGACTTAATTACTTTTACTCCCTTAATCAGGTGGTAAGTCAGGTCTTTATTTTGAAGTAAAAGCACTCCCTCTGCTGCTCATTTTTTGAGATGCAGTTTTTACAGCTTAACAAAGCTAAAAATATTTCAAATCATGTTTTGGGAGTCAACCTAAAAATTCAAACCATATACCCTTCTCCTACACGGAAAATATATGGCCAAAATGTACACATTACTATAATGAACTCAAACTTATCTATGCAAGTATTTACTCTGCCATCACTTACAAGGACAATTGAATTTCTGGAATTCTTAAATTTATTTTCACACAATTTATACCTATAAGAACAAAGCGCATAATTACCTGCCTCCACTGCTTACGGCCTCTCCTCCTCTCTGATATGTTACTGAAATAGTTAAAGATAAAAAGAAGGAAAAAAATTTAAAAATCATACAAGACTCCTTCAATAACAGTATTTACTTTGCCTTTGTTTCATTTTAGCTAAGACAATAATTGTTCATTGTTTATACATTAATTCTGAGTCTCATTCTGCAAGCTACTGCTTCAAATCCAAGTTTAGACTTGTGTTGCTTGATAACTGCTAGTCCTAGCCCCAGCAGGGTTTTATATTTCAGTTCTGCTCTGAACACACACACACACATGTATTGCTTAAGAAAGCAGGAAGCCATACATCAGGTTGAACTTATTCTTAACATAACTCTGCTGACTTCAGTGGAGTTACTCTGTGGAAGAATTTAGGTCATATATTTATTTCATGAATGGCTGGATGTTAAAGCTTTGCACTACCTTATTATTTTGGCAAGATTAAAGAGGTATCATGATTCTATAACAGGCCTTACTTCCAATGTAAATAATGGCTCATTGCAGCTGAAGCTACTGCAAAAACAAATGCTCTTTCTGAATGCTACTGCAATACACTCAGGGAACAAGAACACTCTAGGAGTCCACAGAAGCTTCACATTTTGTAACATTTTACAACTGGATTTATAAATTATACTAAATAATACAAAAATTCAAATATATAAATCTTGGTTAATAAACAGTTTGGCAGAAAGAACACTTTCTAAATTAGAAGGAACTGTTTTTCTAGCATTTCAAAAGTATTCTCCCTGAACAAAGTGGATGTCCACATGCATTTGTTGGTTGGTGTGGATTGCATATCTTTCACAGGAAGCAAGATGTTTGAGAAATTAGTTTTTAGGCAGCAAACATCCAAGAAGAAACAGTGCTATAAATTTTGCAGGTTTACATTGGATTTGGCAAAGGGTTAAGGAGACTGCCTCCTTGCATATGCTGATGGATTCTACACTTTCCAGCTAGGAATGTGCTGAAAACAAGCAGCCAGATTCTGCTCTTTAGAAGAACTCCAAACTGGGAGTCTGCAAGAGAGAGATAAATGCTGGCAGTGATTACAGTAACAGGATTAAAATGTAGGATGCATTCCTACAGGTAAGTCGTTTACTGTAGGTAATGCTAAAGAGGGGAGCCAGGTTCAATTTAAAGTCAAAGCATGACTGAGATTCTGGATTGAAAAAAACAAGGATTTTTTAAAGTGTTTTATATGCTTTATATTTTTCCCAATTTCATCTTTAAAAATCTCAAGTCTATTTATTTTCCAGCTCGGACACATCTTAAGAAACCCTGATATTTTCTTTTAATGCTAAGAATCCATTGGAGAGAATAGATGTCAGCTTCCAACCTCTGCAGAATTTCAGTGGCGTGCTACGATGGAGATCACAACAGAAGCCCTCTGTTTAGCCAATTAAAGTAACAGCAAAATAATAAAGAGTTTGAATTATTCTCCACTGAGGCACTCAAAGGCCTACAGAAACACTGAGGGCCCCTCTGGCTCATGCTGAACAGGAAACAACTGCACTGAACAGAAGAGGCTGGCTTGTGAGGGCAGGCACCCTCCAGTTTGATGAACAGCACGGGGGTGAGGCTGACCCAGCTCAGCCCTGGGGGATGAGTGCAGGCACTCAGGGCTGGCTTCCTCTGTGGTCCAGCCTGGAGGATGCAACTCAGCTGCTGCACAGAGCCCACATCAGCACAGATTAGGAGCTAGCACTGCCTGGGAAACTTCCCAGAGCTGGGCTGGGTGGGTTTTACCCTGCCTGGGTACACACGTCCTGCAAGTCTCACAGGTCTCTTGTGAAAACGGAGGATTTCGAACAAAGAAACAACCTGGCTGTTCACTCAGGCTAAAGGAAAAGCAGAACACTGATGGGTACAGAATGTGTTGGGTTTTATCTACTGCAGAGGATGAGCTGCTCAGCTGCCAGACTGTAGGACCCACTGAAGGTCAGCCCTACTGGATGGAAAGGCTGTAGGACCCACTGAAGGTCAGCTCTACAGGATGGAAAGGCTCTCATGGGCTTTGATGGGCTATGGTTCAGAATAAGTCATATTTTGCACATTTCTAAACAAAACAAAACGGAAAGTGATTTTAAACTCACACTGAATTTGAAATACACTTCTTTTTAAGCTGAACAGGATCATTATTTTAAAATTTCATAGCAAAATACAATTTAAGGCAGCAAGCAAAGAAATCTAACTGCTGGAACACTTTGAGTTTTCTCTATCTTCCAAAGCAGACAACTCTGAGGCCACTGGATTAATGCAGATTCAGAGGAAAGAAAAGGAACAAATATTTCACCAGCTATAATCTCACTGAATCTCTTTCAAGTCAGCATCTGGGCTGTGCTAAGTCATTCATCCTCCACCAGAAGCACCTTTTGCATCTCTAGATGTGGGAGGCCACACTACTCCCTTGGAATATGCAGGAAGAGAGCCCAGGCWGTACAAACTGACAGGATCATGCTACAAAATGGCATGCTGGCATGGAATGGTGTGCTTTGAAATGGTACACACAMATAGAAAATATTGTCAGCCACTAAGCAAATGCACGCTACTCAGAGAACAAATTATGATACCTGTCATTAATGACATTGCTTAAAAAAAACCCTTGAGAACAGCTGGGCTGGCTGGTTATGTCAGAGAAAGAGAAATAGTACCACAAACACATGCTTAAGTAACAAGGAAGGGGGGAAAAGTGCAAATATATACCTGTTGGTGTGAAGGTAAAAGACGGGACTGAAAAATCAAAACAAAATACAAACTGGTTATTAAGCTGAAGAGAGAAAGGGAAACATACCACATTAGTATAAATCTAGCAGACAGCTGAACATAAAACAAATAAATATAACTAACCCACTAGTTCAATCACATTGATATAAAAATAAAACTGAAATTGCAATTCAGAAAGAAGACTGTCTCTGCAGGTACTATTCTGAAAAAAAATAAAGGCAAAAGAAGCAAAAACCTTGGTATTCTATTGTGCTCCTGAGGGGATGAGACTGTGGTTTAGCCTTTCAAATCCTTCTCAGTTTGGTATTTTAAGGTTTTTTTCCTGAAAATCCTAGCACAAACAAAACCCCCACACTGTTAATCATTCTAGAATGCAGAATGACAAATTCCTTAACAAAGCCTTATCAAGGTCCTATTGAATCTTATCTGCAGTTCACTAAGTAAATGCTCATTACACTGAACTAATAGGCACGCTTAAGTATTCAGTAAGGAAATAATAATCATAAAAAGGAACAAAGAGAACTGCTGTTTTACTGCCTCTGAATCAAGAATGGCACCAACTCTCGCTGCAATGAAGACACTAAAATCTACTGCAGCAATTAATTTTTGTTTTCAGAGATGAGACTGCTATACAGAGTAATTATCTTTCTTTTTTAAATAATCACCAAAAAAAGAAAAACCTCCCTAGATGTAACACCTTTCTACCTTCCAACCCTTGTCTTTAAGAGGGAAAGGTTAACAACAGAACAATGACACTGCTTGACAATCTTCTCTCTCACAGCTACTATAAATCCTCTTTGGATCAATAGGGTCTCTAATCCAAATACAGAGCAGCAGCATCTGCTCTTCCTATTAGCACATGCTCCCCCTCCTGTTGACAAGACAGTATCGTTTTCCTCTCACTGATGGCAGAACAAGGCTAACACTGCCCTTTCTGATCTAATGACAGCAAAAGGTAACAGAAACAATCAAATATTCACTAAAAACAGCCGGCAGACAGAGGGTGATAGCAAAGCCAGAACAGAAAGAAAAGGTTCTGGCTAAGAGAACAACTTCTTAATCTTATGTTTTTAAGAGCTCTGAAGTTTGTGGGGAGTGCAGTGTGTCTTGTAGTTGTAATTTAAGATACACTTTATTACCCCCTTTTTACCAAGCCAATTTATTTCCAGGGATATGATATTAAGAAAAAGCAAAGAAAAATGGAGTATTTGAACATTGTAGGCTCCATTTATAGCAAAGCTTTTTTTCTTGGGAATATCATAGTATTTTCTTTGAGCTAGGCCTTTTCACATAGTTAAGTTTAATTTAGTTACATTCAAAATATAGAATGATAGTAACAAGCTTTCATTAAAATAGAACAGGCATTTAAACCTGAGCTTGAATCCAAAGAGAATCAAGAACCTCAAAATAATTTGCAATTACAAGGACATGAAAAATAATCTTAAGCTACTGTCTCATTACTCTTCTGTGAGCTAAGTACTAAACCTAGTTTTGTTTCTTAAGGAACTGAGGAGGTTCAACTGAAAGAAATCTTATTGATACCACATGAAAGAATGACTTAATTCTTAGAGCTTCTATTAATAAACCCTTCCGAGTGTGTAAGACTGCTAGTACAGCATGTATGTGTGGGAGTAGGGAAGTATTTTAACAGATGACAGGCCTGAAGCTAAATATAAAAATAAATAAATGCAAGACTGAAGAAAGTTTGGGCTTGCAGTGATGACTTGATGAACTGCAGAGTGGCAAACTACTTTGCAATTCATATTTCACTAAAGATAGGTTTTGTCTTTGAAGAATAGTTGATACCAGAGATACATACCCTACTTTTCTGTACACTTTCATTTAAACTCCCCCCGAATGACACAAAAGATATTTTTACAGATATTGAAAAACACAGCTGTTTTGAACAATAGCTGATGTCACTGAAGTAAGCATTTTTAAGGACAAATTGTATGCCTTTTGCTTAATCATAGGTACTGGTGAAAGCACAGTGATGTTAGTGTGATAGAGCTGTAGAAAGGCAGTGTGGCAGCATGCTATTAGTAAAACAAAACAGCACAGGCCCGTGCAGCACTATGTGGGGGGCTGTCCTGCCCTAAATCCCAGCAGAACACAGTGAAGGGTGCAATTCCTTCCCAATTCCCTTGGCTGAAACTCCTCTACAAGCACTGTGCCTGGAGCCCACAGTGAGCACTGGTACTTCAACAGCACCAAGGACGTCTCAGCTCTGCAACACTCCAGACATATTTCCATGTTTCCACTCACTCATTTGCTATTTTTAGCACTGCTTCTTTTACACAGCAACGTATTGCTGCTGTTTGAAAATATTTGTGTTTGATTTGCCTGTCTTGCCCATAACACATTCATTCTTGGGGACTAAAGAATGTAATCTCATTACACCTTTCATACACAAAGATGCATCCATCTTTTAAACCTTGGCCTGTCTTCTGATTGCTAAATGTCAAATATAACCCCTCTAGTTCTTCAAAAGCAGGATCTCCCATTTTCTGATTCATTCCAAAATTCATGGTTCTCACTCTGCAATTACCTATGAGGTACTGCTTTGAGATGTAATGAACTGTAGCTCATTGAATTCATCTTTAATGTCCAGGCTTAACCTGGAAATTATTTGATCTTAAGGAGTCAAGTTTTTATACCAGAAGATCTTCCAGGTAGAGATTTTAGTTTTGTTTGTCAGAGAGTATACTGAAAAGCACTGCTTTACCACTGACAATGTGATATATAAGAAGTATCAATAACATGAAATAACATGGAAATGAGAAGTGCTTTAAGTTAGCCCCACTGCTGCGATTCTAGCTAAACACAGATGCAGGATGGGATAGCTCCAGAACTCAGTCCCAGCCAAGAGTCTCACAACAGCTTTTATGAAAAGAGTCTTGGAAAGCAGACTGACCATTGTGCTTTTGCAAACAGCCACACCTCCCCCAGAACAGGAGAAATTCAAGTACCCACACCCAAAGTGTTACTGCAATGGACACCACTGTTAGCACTCCCAGCAGCAGGCAAAGCACTGGATGGGGGGACAAGGAGCTGCCATCCACGCCAGATGGCTCCTCTTCACATGGTACAGTGTCAGAAAGCAAGGGCACATTGGAAACCCATCTTTAACTTTCTCATTTGTAGGAGTATCTTTCTAGAAAGCTACTCCTGGTATTCAGCTCAAGACTTATACTCTAAAGCCAGACTCAGCACATGATGTAAATATTGCTGTTCTCTACACAGGCTCCTGACCCACACTTCATGAAAGTACCGAAGCAAGCTGATAATTCCTTACTTGAGCCTGAAAAGGACAAGAGACTGATGACAAAATAAATAGGCAGCAAACAGGCATTCAGTAGCCTGTTTGCTATCCTATTTCAGGCTGAAACAGGTAATAGGGCACCTTTTCTGATACCAGCGTAGGTACTCGTGAGTCCATTCCTCTTCTTCCTGTGGCGATACAACCAGATGCTGAACACCATGAGGATAATCCAACAGGCTGCACCAATTCCAGCAATAAAGGCAGGCTGCTTTACTACATCAGAAATCTGCTGGGCTAAACTGACTTGATCTTCTGAAGACACGGGGTTTCCATGAGAATCTGAAACAGAGACACCCGCAACAGCCAATTAATTTGAGTGAACAGCTGTAAGAGGCAGCATGAAAAGAGCTGACGTAATTGCAGTCCAGTTTCTCAAGGTAAAATCCTAAAGATTGCTCTTCAAAATCTCACTTCTACAGGTCTAGACAAAAGTGGTATGTTTTCTGTACAAGACAGGTACCTCCAGTATCACTGACTTTTGTTTGCTTACAAAAGCTCTAAAATCAGGCTACCAGGTATACAAATAGAAAGGCTCCTAAATTACAAACCTGTGGACTGCTATTTTTTATTTTTCTTTCATTTTAAAAAAGCAACATCAGCTTCAGAAAATTATTCAGAAAATCAGCAAAAAATACACCAAGTGAGAAAAACATGAATAGCAATGTGAATGGGTACAAGTCAGCTCCCCAAACATCCACTCAGAACTGACAATCAGTTACAAATTTAAACTACATTCACATGAGGTTGGTATTGAGGAAGATATTTTAATCGAGCAATTCTTGACAGATTACATAATCTTGTACTACACAGTTTAATGTAGTGCTTGCAGTCTCTCACTTTGACCCCAATTAAAAAAGAGTGAATATTTTAAAGTATGTAGAAAAGTAAAACTACAAAATAACCAATCCTGCCCCCTTAAATATGGATGAAAAAGCCAAAGGATAGCTAAAAAATTATTTACGAATTTCTAAAAACAGCCGATGAGTTTCATTAGTAATAAACAAGCAGTGCTTTTCAAAACCAGTTTAGCCTCAAATATCCAACATCAAAATAAAGAACATGTATTTTTCCACAGACTACTAATTATTTTTTTCATAGAGACAGCACCTTTCAGAATTGGTCTTTTCTGCTTTTTCTTACTGAACTTTTGCAGGAACCTTCTGGGAACAGCAGTAAGAAGACCCAGTTGGTAACCAAGTTTTCTGAGTGAAGTGAAGCAACTCAAAGCCAAAAGTCTGCCTTCCTGATGCTTTACCACCACAGCGAGTGCTTACTGGAAATTTCATTACTGCACAGGGCATGGGCAAGCATTCAAAGCCTTTACTCAGAGCGGATATTGCTTTACACATTCCACAGCTTGGTCTTTGAAATACCCACTTTCACTCCTGTATAAATCCAAGAGATAGGTGCTTTACACTATTGGTAGGGACATCAAATTCAGAATGAGAGATTAGTGCTTTAAGGAGAAAGGTGTTGTTATTAATTCTATTAATATGAACTATATAAGAAATAAACACCTATTTGCTTAAAACCAGTAGCTTTTCCTTATGAAGTATACAGTGAATAGAATTTTTTTACGATGACAACTTGCATTAAGCCAAAATAAGCCCACATAAAATATAAGAAACTGCAATACAAACAAGAGATGGAATCACAACAAATTATTTCCTCTGGAAAAGGATACCTTTTTGAATGGAAAAGGTTAAAATAGTAACAGCTTCTCCCAGTGAAGGATTCCAGATTCCAGTTTCTGCGACCTTGAAGTCAAATATCAATTTTTCTCAGAAATCACCCCCATCCTTGACTGCTACCTTATTGGAAATTTTATTTCATTTTTCAGCTCCCTTTATCTTCTATGATCCTAACTGCACTGCCTAGCCTAAAAGTTCACCAGGCAGACTCATTCTTTTCTTACTAATACACTCTTTGTGTCTGCTGGGTTTATGGATTTCACGCCTATTTGTGCAAGGTTAAGATGGGTTGCTTCAGATTTTATGGAGACAGCCAAGTGAAGTTCCACACAAGTGGCCAGATGGGCTTAAATGTATAAAGTACACTGTGACCAATGAATTAAAGCTGTCATCTCATCTTTTGTCTCTCTGCAGCTGAGGCCATATTAAGATATGAAAACTTGCATCGTCAGTCTCCTTTGCAAAATGAGCAATTTCTGTGGTTTTAAACAGCTACAGTGCCTTATACAACTTAATGGAATAGAATAAAACATTTACGGAGACCCTCTGGTCCTGAATAAATAAGAGTGATAAATATTCTTTTGTCTCATTCTTAAAATAGATATTTTAAAACAATAAATCCAGGAGAAAAAAATAATCACAAGCTCAAAAACCAAATAAGAATGTTTTCTAAACACATCAACAATTCAGTCATACAGAGACACAGCACTTTTATACACAGTCTACATTGCTCAGTCAACACGTGTATGAATATTATAAAATCTGGTAGAATCTTCGACTGTTTATTATCCTAATTTTAAATTAAGATTCATTTCATGCTATTATTTTACTTGCAAGTGTAAGAACAGCCTAATAATGAACTTTCTTTTAAGAAATTAGCACTCTGGCACATTGAATATGGGTGGGCTGTTAGAGCCATTACATAAGCTGGTATATACCAATGCATATAGGAAAAAGAAAAATGCATCTATGTTCACATACAGTCAAATAAACAGCATAAGAGGAGATGGAAGGGCTTTCAAGAGGTCACATTTGACTACATCCTACTCCTCTTGTAATTCAAAATTAGCTAAATATAAAGAGAATGAAATTTAGTGACCTCCTCACCACTAAACACTTCCAGGAACATTATCTTGGAAGCCTTTCTTTGAGAAGGGCATCTTCCCTCTCCATAATAGCCCAGTGAGATCCTGAATGATCACTCTTGGAAATAACTCTTGAACTAAAAAAAAAAAAAACACTACTTCTTCTTAATCCAAGGAAATTTCTAGAACTTTGACTGATATATAAATGGATCATAATGAACATTCCTATTCCTGCCTGCACTCTTCAGGGAGTTGTGCCAATACAATAAGGCAACATAAACATTCTATGGCAAAGTGCATCCCACTGCCAGAGCAGCAGCCTCAGCATTTAATGGACTTGGAAATGCCTCAGAGTTGTTGGAGCAGGCTGATCCCACAGCTCCCTGAAACCAGCATATTATCACAGTGACTCATCCCTTCTTCTACCCCAAGATAAGAGCTTGCTTTTTAATCACAGATCATGTTGCTGTGGCTATTGCTCACAAGCTGCTTGATTTGAATGTCTTGAAGCTCCAAGTTTCAAACTTCAATGGAAACTAATTAGAATTTACATAGAGAAGAACTGGAACCTCTAATCCTCTACTGTTAAATATTCATATAAATAATAATAATGTGAAAATTAAGATTTAAGTTGCTAAATGATAAATAAAAGATTAATATCCATTTATTATTGCAATGCCAAAGACTCAAAAAACACAGGAAATTCCAGGTTCAAACTTGTGCAAGTAACTTAACTTTGCCTTGTGCAAGTATAACCTATGGAATGGTACTTTTCCACATGTATGTCTCATTCACTATACAAAATGTACAAACACTGAGTAGGAATATATAAATGGTGTTGACATTGTTAATTCTGGCAGTTAAAAACTTGCAATACACCTGAAACCTGTAACATATTGTTTGAGTCTTTTCTCAAATGTATGTTCATGATGCAATATGAAAATTATTTGGTGAAATATTACGAAGGTAAGAATATGCTATTTTGTCTCCTTTCTAGATGTATGTTTCCCAAACTGATAAAATATCAATTGTACACTTCAGTCTTATAACATACAGCCTGAGGTGACAGCACCAAYCTGATCTGAAAGGGTTTGCTGTGAAGGGTATAAATGAAGATTACTTTCTTAAGTTGTTTTCAGACCACAAACAAAAATATCAACAAAAACCCCCTCACAACTATCACACTCCAAGTACCTTTGGGGCTGACAGAATAATAACCTGAAGGCATGCTAGCTAGTTCACAAATCACATCTCCTAAATGTAGCAGTTAGAATAGTAAAGATACAATGAGACTTTCTTGTGTTTTGTACACTTGAGACATCCTCTGTTTGAATAATACACTCAATATTTACAGTAATTGTGCAGACATCTCTTAATAAATAAGTGCGTACCATATATTCACACAAATTATGTGTTTAAGAGTAACATTAACTGCAGTTGTGAGGCTTCTCAGAGCTCAAACAAATACATCACAACATGTTCCAATGTTACTACTTACCTGTCAACAGGCATAGGTAATGCTGCCAAGCTACCACAGGCAGTATCCCACCACTCTACAAAAGCTATGCTACAAATCAGCAAAAAATTGCTAATTCTCATCTGTCTGTACAGAGCATTTTTGTAAACAATGCCTTTAAGTTACATGTTGTGACAAGGAAATAAAAGGTTCTATTGAAATTCTGTGATTTTGTTTTTCCACTGCACATTGTTATAGGCATAATATAGTGAGCTGTGGCTAGGACTTAGGAATTTTTTTTCCTTAACACCAAAACTTTTGCAGGCTTTCTTTATGTAAAATATATTTTCTTTTAAAACAAACAAAAACAAACAAACAAATAAACATTTTTTTCAGTCTTTGGAATTCCACAGAAAGCACTAAAAGCTCACTCAAAAGCCAAGACAAATTCAGAAGCTTTGTGCAGGGTATTTTAAGGAGACACATAATTTTTCATCGGATTTCTCGATTTTATGAATAACAAGCAAGTTATTTCGTTGGCTTGTCCCTGGTGGCACGGGAAGTCTGGGGTACCACAGCTCAGTGAGCTGCTTCATGTCAGCAGGGACGTGGAAAATGAAAGAGCTTGGAGATTACAATTTGTACCTGTCTTTGTAACAGGTTAAGTGTGTGCACAAGGTCATTTATCACAGCTCAGCTGATGCGTGGGACTGCACTGCATGCCTCAGCTCCTGGAGAATCCAACTCCTCCTGTCCTCCCCTCTCCTTCTGGAAGGCTGCCCTGGAAAGGTGACACTTCCTCCTGTCACACACCCCACTGAGGCACTGCCCAGGCATGTCCCAGAGTCACAAAGCTGGGAGCATCCCACATGGGCTCAAAGAGGAGACCCAGCCATGGCCCACTCATATTTTTGTGTGAAAAACACATTATAAGGAGACAGATGTAGGATTTTAATGAGAAGTTCTTATTTAAAAAGTGAAACTCAGAATCACACAATATATTCTGTTTTCACACATGGAATTCCTATTTATATATATATTTTTTAAATGAAGTATTGCACTAATTCAGGTATCAGGAAAAGATTTTCTGAAGRAATAGTTGGGAGGGTCAGAAATATAGTAACTTGAAGCTGTCACAGTTCTTAGAGCACATACATACAGTGTGTCAGGACTGTTTCAAAGCTCCTACAAAGAGCATCTTAGTCCTCTTTCCTCCCCCTCCCTGGCCTCCCTTCCCTTTCTCTGTAATCATGTAATTTATTGCTGGTGAAAAGTGCCAACTGATGACATCAACAAATTAATTTTCCTCCTTCAGAAAGCTACCCAAAAAACTCTGCTCCACCTCCACGCTGGGAGCACTTCTAAGAACTAGGAATCCAATTCCTTGAGGGGGCTGGAGGAGAACTTGCATCACAGGGCAGAGTTGAATAATCTGCAGCCATTCTTCTTCTATCTGGATGATTTAGGTTGATCTGTGCTACCAAAGAGTGCTAACACTTAAATTTAAGCACTAATTTTCAGCAGCCTCCTGCAGTTGCTGAAAGGGTTGTGGCCCCATCTAGATATTTCATCGTTCTGTTTCTTGTGGCATGGATCTCCACAAGACCCCTGTCTCCACATCTTTGTCATGTAACAACGAAATTATGGGATTTGCTACAGTACACCTAGATTTGGTCATGCCACTTAATTAGAGGCAAGCAGTGAAAGCAAACTCCTACCATGGGGAAATATGTGTATCCCACCAAACTTGCACACCTGAACACCTTTCAAAGTGTGGGATCTCTTCTTGTTTTCTAATATAGTAACAATAAATGCCAGGAACCCAGAAGTGGGCAAAAACCTTACCCTGACAGTCCAATTTGTTTCTTTTTCCACTTCACAAACCTCAAAGTGATTAAGTTCCATTATAAAATTCACCTTCATGTAGAATTTGTTTATTATCAGACAAAAGGGAAAAAAAAAAGTGGTTATGGAGTCCTTGGCTTTGAAGATTTGAGGTTATCCTCATAAACCTCACTAATGCAGAATTTTCAAAACCTAAGCCATAAGCTTGATTTTGACTGGCTGTAGAAAGCTGTGAATGTTAGCTGGCTGTAGAGAGGAACAATCCAACAAATAACTACATGGCTTTCCTGTAATAATTCCATACTAATGGAATATCATACAAGCTGTGTGCAATTTTATTGTAAAATCTCCATCAATGTAATTGGGAACCATATACCTGTCTAATTTAAGTAAGCTAAAGATGGCCTCTTTTAATACCTAAGGAAATGTACACGTAATTTTCCATATTAGTTGCTCTGTCTTGTTTTCACAGGCTCTTAATTACAGATTTTTAAATACAACAAGTGAAATAAGAAGGTGGATCTACTAATGATACAGAGACAGAGAGGACATAAAGTCCAAAGCAACATGCTGAGCTTGCTTTCATAATTATACACTACAATGATAAGGTATTTTGCTCCAGGCATACTATAAAGCAGCATATGACTATACTTAAAGCTACTTTAAATAATCTTCAGCTAACCAATAGCAAAGATGCATTTTTCCCAGAAACATCCAGGAGCAATGTCCCTGGTCAACATTTATGACAGCGGCGTTTGGTGTAAATGAGTTTAGAAGGTCAAATTTTAGTAAATTATTTGTGTACATCTTGTTTCCTGTACTCAGGTTATTTACTAGCTTTCACACATAGTTGGTATTTATTGTGCCTGATTTTAAGATGTTTGTTTTTTTGCTTCCATAATGATAAAATGTGGTCAAGACAAATTAGATCCCTAAAGTGGATCAACACCTAGAGATTCATACTCCCCTACAAGTTTTTAAGGGTGAAAATTCCCTTTGAAAAGTCAACAACTAAAAAGCACTGCTGAGCTGGGAGATTTAAAAACACCCCTGTGTTGTTTTAATCCCACCTTTAGAATGCAGTTCTAAGGCAAGTTTAAAACCAGAAATGCCAAACCCTGCTATTCCTGAGATCAAGTAACACTATCTATTTCACTTGTCTCCCAAGTATTTCTGGTGCCATAAAAGACGAAAGCAAACAAACAGAAATCACCCACACCAAGAGGCAGGATTACCAGGAAGCTTACCTAGCTGGATAAACTGGGGATCACTTTTCACCCCGGGTCCTGCCCCAGTGCTGGCAGCCACCTCCACGCTGTATCGGATGCCGGGCACGAGGGAGGGGATGACCACGGAGAAGGTGGTGCCGTCCACCGTCTTGTTGATGTGGTATCGGCTCTCATTGCCAAGGCACCAAACCTGCAGGGAAGCAAAGGCACAGGTAAGCGCTCAAAATTCAGCTCTGAAGGGTAAGAAGAAGGGAAGTTGATGCATTCTTTCCTTCTAGATGAAGAAATTTACACTTTGGCACTGTTCTAACATCTGCAGTTGTGGATTGCTGTCCTTGGCCCTCCATGAATACGGAAAAGACACTTCTTGTTCCAATGAGCGGCTCCAACTACTACCACTATGTGGCCACATTTCTCTTCACAGAGAAAAGCAAGGCACAACTTCCCAAAGATATTTTCTGAAAATTGCAGTGAGGAACCTCACAGAAAGAAGAAACAATTCTTATCTCATTTGCTGTGCCTGTGTGGTGCCAAAGTAGAATGCAATATGGAGATTGCTTACCCAAAGTGATGGGGTTTTGTTTCCTTGGCCTATCAGACCAAGGGCATCTCCAGACTGCTGGTCAGCAAACAGTCACAAAATTTTGTTCAGTGGAGCTGACTACCTATGCAATTTCAGTTTAGATGTAGTGTAATATAGTATAGAACAATAAAATAAAGTAATTAATTAACCTTCTACTATCATAGAATCAAATGCGTAATTTCCTCCCTTCGTCAAGGGGTTGCTGCTTTTACCATACCATTATTTGATGAGTCTATCACAACCAATTTAGAGTTCAACAGGTGCTAATGAAACCACAAGCACAGAAGAAATGAGGGAAGCCTCACAGCCAAGAACTGTTCACATAAACAACAAAGTAAGAGCGTTCAGTTAAATGAATTTGCAATTCTCTTCTTCAGGAATTATGTGTCACTCAAGCGCACAGCAAGTCTTTCATCACATGACATCTTAAGAGAACTGATGTCATGCTGGAATCCAAATGGTTTTGGGTTGTTGTTTTTTTTTCTTTTAGATGGCAGCAAGGGGCAAATATTGAGTGATATGCTGTTGTCTAATTGAGACAACGGCATGATATCAGATCTCATTTTTTGGTTGAGACCAAGATACAGGTCTAGTGACTTCAAATCACAGCTTCATATATTACATCAGTGACATTAAATGGCAAGGAGAAACAAAATGATGAGATATCTTTATCTCTTTAGGCCTGAACCACTGATGTGGCAAATGCTTTTAGGAGGATGGCTGAACTCCCAACTGCTATTCAAGGGGAAGTAGCAGCTAATCTACATCTCCTAAAAAAAGTCATGAAGCTGCGCCTATTTCCTTTTTGTGCCTTTCCCACAAATGTATTGCTCTACAAAGAACATTTATTCAGAAAGTTAAATTAGTTAAATTCAATACTTTATCTGTAAAGAAGCAAACCTGGCTGAGAACAGCAGCACATCAGAACCTGGGCTGATTGTACACGGGAGGAAGATTTTGCTTTCAACATATGGAGCTCCTAAAAGATTTAGTACCCAGATAGCTGCTTTAAATCCCTGGTGCAATTCTGCTGCTGTGGAGACTGCCAGGTGAGGGGGATAGACTTTCACATGTAGAACAATTGCTACAGCCCCCTCTGTACAGCCCTTTCTGCCTGGACACTGGAAATTTTATCTCACCTTCAGGACATTATAAAAACCCTTCTTCCTCCTCTGGATGCCACGGACTGCAACAAGGCTAGAGGGACACTCTGAGGATGTGAAATGCATTTAGGTTCCTTTGAAATTGAATCCCAGCACAGGATACGTGTAAGTGCTGCTGCAGAGCAGGTCAGAGCACATGAAGAGAATCTCCTTTTTGTGCTCTGATCCTACGTAGAGACTGTTTCAATCAGTGCTTGGGGTAAAACTATTACTAATACTAATAATATATTACTAATATAAGAGCACAAAAATGCTCTTATATAAATTAGAACTCAATTAAGTGAGGAACAAAAGACTCAAATCTACATTAGGACTCAAGTCAATTTCACAGAAATTATTACTGCTACCTTGTAAAATGGTGAATGTGCAAACAATGAAACATTTATTTCATTATGTACTTGCAATCATGAACTACTAATTCAGAAAAAAAAGCTTTTGTTCTTAGGTGCTCAAGTACATGGAGAAGTGCATGAAACAAGAATGTCAGGTCAAACATCAAGTTGTTCAGTACTTGCCACCCTACATTTGACTGCGTACATAAATAGGCAAGTGAAAATAAACATTTAAAATGTTATAAAAGAACAATGAATTCACATTATAACAGACACATAAGGGAAGAGAGAATTAGTAGAACAAGTGAATTTCTAACTTTGTCTTAGGGAAGGAGAAAATTACTTATGCTGTGAATTTGAATTTCTGGGGTTTTGTGTATGCTACTGACAATTCTTCAATTAAGATAGTATCCTTCTTCCTATTTATTTTATCCTTTAATTAAAGTAGGTACACTCTTGCCTTTGATCTGAGCTGCTGACAAAATAATGAACTGCCCCATATATGCTTACTTTTTGGTTTTTTTTTTTATTTTCTGAGAGAAAAAGAAAAGATAAAAAAACAAAAGGGGAAGAGAAAAGAGAAAATTTCACAAGTCTTCTATTTGAATTTTTTCTTGTTATTAGTTCTTAATCTAAAATCAGTTCTGCATTTCAGTAGTTTTTTTGACAAAACCAGTAATTACATATAGCATCTTCAGTAGGAATGGCATATATATTTTCACAGATTTTTTATGTCGTTTTTCTGTCCATGGCGAAAAGCACAAAGGAAAACAACGGCATCAATGCAACAAATACAGATGCAAAACGTGCCACTGTGCCATCTACAGCTAAATAAGCACTACAGTGTGCTTGCTCCTGCACCTGGGAAGCTGTTCCCTCAAAATCCTGGGATTTGGGAGGTGGAGTATGGGTAACACCCACTCAAAAATGTGAATTTACTGACTTTTATCATTGTATCATTGCATCCTTAACATGCCTCGGATGCAGTTTCTTGTAAACAATTCTCAAGGTCTGGCTTTAAATAAAATAACTTCATAAGTATTTTTTCCAATTACATTGTATTATATATATGAAACTAGGTCATAAACAGATTTTATTTTACCAGTTGACCAGGTTCTGAAAAGGCTTTTGTTATTCTAAATTGACCATGAAGCTTATAAATCTCTTCCCTTTCGCATTTTTACTGAGAAGAAAATCAGAATGAGTTTGGATGGCTAGGAATATAGGTTTATAGCACTGTGTTTAAACCTTAAATATAGCCAAGACATTCTCATTTAAAAGATTTTCTCAATAATGTGCATTTGCAGGGGGTTAAAACCAAGGCTTCTGCCCTTCCATGTTTACAAAGCTTACTTGACATCTACATTTAAAACATCTCTAGTTTGCTTAGGAAAAATAAACTTCATTTACTTTGTTATGTAAATTATCACCAAAAAATTTGAAATGCAAATACAGTCTGTGTTCATAAATGAAAAACAAACAATAAATATTTTTAATGTACTTTCAATTTGTTAAAAATTAAATAACATAATGAGAAGTGTGTATGAAAGAAAAGAAAAAATTTCTATGCAGTAATAGATTTATTATCACAGAAGCACATTCTTTCCTTGAAAGTTTTCCATTTGTTTTAACTACCCAGTTACGCATAATTTACTCAGATCTTAACATTGTTAATTATTATCCCTGAGCTTTTCAACTCATTAAGCCTGTTTATATTTACTACCTTGGCCAGTGTCTTTGAGTCACAAAGTGGCTCCCAAACAGGTATGATTCCCTCTCCCCTTGTGTGTGCACTTCCCAAGTCATAATGGAGGCAAGGCAGGAGCTGTTTTAATTAAGAGTGTTGACCCTTTGCTTTGATTTATGGAGGCTGTTTTAATTGCCTGACAGCACCTAGGCAGAATCCCCAATGACGGAGTTTGATTCAAATCAGTGGCTTTCTCTCCCCTTTTTCTCGGAGTAACCAGAAGATGGAGCCAAGCACCCACGAACAGCCCTTCCCTCACTACCTGGCCACGCTCCCTCTGCCAGGGGACCCAGCCGTGCCAGCACTACCTTATATTCCTGCACCATCCCGTTCTGGTTGTCCTCAGGGGGTGGCTGCCAGGTGACCACGATTGCTGTCCCATTCCCATCGTTCTTAGTTACTGAAACACTCTGAGGTGGAGCGCTGGGAGCTGTTTGTTCGGAGAGAAGAATTGAATGGTTATGTCTGTCACAGCCAGAAGTGAGTTTAAGTGGAAGATGGTTTCTGGGCTCTATAAATGCAATCTTTTCTGCCCCACCCTTCACTGAGGGCAGTTTGTGCCCACAAGATGAAGTGATATAGAAGGAAAATGTATGACCCAACAACCAGGCTCTGAGATCTGCTGTAGTTTTGCTGTCCAGGCCGGGAAAAGTAACATTCCAAATTGTACTCTCAGATATCCATTACCTGCATGTCACAGTTCTGGGCACTGCGCTCCTCACTGATCTCAAATCAGCTCACCCAGGATCAACAGTTTTGAAAACTACATCCTATATAGTCCCCAGTCTAAATCTCAGTTCCTCTAGTGTGTAAAAAATAATGAGTAATACAAAACTTACTAAAATCTGGACAAAATGTGTTAGTATTAACATATATATAATAATAATTTATGTTTTGAATTTGAGATAATCCTTCTAAAAACTGGATGTTTTGCTGACACTTAGTATGAACGCAGCTATGCACACCTTTTGAACCACGTGCAGCAAGCAATAAACTGGAGCTACACAGCATTTCTAATGGGAGAGGAAGATAGAAAGGGAAAGGTTGCATATCCTAGCAGAAGCACCAAAATCCCTATTCAGAGGCACTGGCCACCTTGCATACTTATCATGCCTGTGCAGCAACCGAAGGAAGAGCTTTATGAACCTTGTCTTTTTAGCACATGTATGAGATGGAAATACATAATTTAGTCCACTCTATCTGTTACCCTCATTCATCTTTCCATTTTGTCTCACTGATTGATCCACATATAAAAGCCTTCTAAAACCCATGGTTTTCATTCCCCCAGCTACACTGCTTTGATGATTTCTGTGGTGTCTGCTATCTACTCAAGATAGTGATTAGCAAGTGCTTGAATCTGACAGAAGTCACTTGTGACCAGCCCATGAACTCAGCAGGGAGGAGTGTGCACACTGCAGGGAAGATAAAAAAGCACATTTCTCATTGTGTGTTGGAGGGGATTTTTGCACATGCCTCTCTCTCTTGTCTCTCACGCCTGGCTCAGAATATTTACTTCTGTGTCACCAAACAATTCACATAATGATCAGTCTCCTCTGCCACAGATTGCTGCTCTCAAACAGCATGCACTTCAAACAAGATCAAATAATGAACATATCAGAGGAAAGCCGGGCAGGCTGCTACTTCAAAAAGGAAAGATGAAGACAGTCTAGCTCCTACTTGCCTTCTTCCAGGGTCTTTGCAAATTTCACTTCACTATCTGCTCCCTGAAACTCATTAAAGAAAGGGCGGGCCTTGATTTCGTAGTTTACGCCTTTCTTCAGCTCCGGAATGATAACGCTGTTTTTGGTGGGAGTCCTCACTTCAAAGATCAACCACTCTGATTCTCCATAAGATGCTGGTGTAGGCCGGTACAGAATTTTATATCCTTGGATATACTGGGATTGCTGGTCCACCTGGCAAGAGAGCAGAACACAGAACACGTCACTAAACAGGCAGGAACCAAGGGTGATGCCCACGACACCATGCACGGCCCCTGGACTATCCCTCGTGCTACTCAAAGCAAACATCACTGCCAAAGCAGATAAAGGGTCCTTGCATTACAGCAAATTACAGGCCTGACTCACAAGTGCATTAATCCCTTTGATGCTGGTAGAACTGTGCTGGTTTCCCTGGATTTAGGAAGGCATTAAAGGGGGATAATGAAGTTGTATAACATGCCCCAGCTCCATTAAATGAACAGTCTCTGCATCCATGGAGCAAAAGAGCTCGGCACAGGTCAGACTGCTGCCCAACTGAATCTGCAGAGCAGGGCTGGACACACGGGGAAAGGGAGATCTACAGTGCCACAGCTCAGGGTGATGAATGTGGAGATCAAAGAGTGAGCCTGTCAACTCTCCCAAGGTGTGGAAACTTCCCAAAACCTGTTAAATAAGCACTGCCTCCTGCTTGCTCCTTTTTGGGGAAAGCAAATGGAGTGGGCGGCCAGCTGGCACTGTGGCTAGGGCTGGGCTCTGTCAGAGGGCAGAGCTCTCCAAAGACTTCCCCSGTGTCCACCCAGCCAGTGGGAGGCCCTCTGCTAGAAGGAAAGGGCCAGGATGCACGAGGGAACATAAAACTCAGTATGGTAATATGGATGAGACTTGGAAAAGCAAATCAAGCTGATATTCAGTGGTCCTAAGTGCTTTTCAAACTAAGGCAATTTTATACTAAATGTATGGAGAAAGATCTGAGTGTAATCAAGAGTAGGTACAATTTGTTTGGCCATAGCTAAAACAGAAAGCTACCTTACACAACTGATCTTTTGTGGAGCACTCACTATCTTTTTAACGGCTGGTTTCAATTTCTGATGAATAAGGAAGTCTAATAACAAGCACAATAAAATTTTTAAAGCGCATCAGATTTTCCTGTTTTCAAAAATCTCATACAATGATATATAATAAAACTGTGTGCTTGCAATTTTAATCCAAAGAGCAACACATTTCATTTTTAATAATCACATAAAGAATGCATGTGTTAGCTGAAACTGAGGTAATGCTTATTTTTGAAATTGCAGAGAAGCCACAGGCCACCCAGGAGACTGACAAAAGCTGCCTGTCTGGAAAAGGTTGTTTTGTAAGTAAAGGTCAAACAAAATTTGCTAGGAACCTCAAAGATGGATTAGTTTAAAACAGGAGATTGCCTGCTGCAGGTGGCCATACTGCAGGTGAGAGTGCAATTACTGTGCAACACAGCAGACATTACTGCAGCATCGAGGAGCTCTGGGTGTAGGTCAGGACTCCTTTGGTCTACAGCTCTTCTACAAAGTCAAAATGCCTTTTGTTCCTGTACAAAATATTCTGCTATGGCAGGGCAGGAGCTGCAGCCTGTGCTGTCCCATACTATCCCTGCCAATGTATTSGAATGTTCAGATGGAAGTGCCACAAAGACCTCAAAGCTCATTCCTTATGGTTTTATTATTGTACATGGTATAATTATATCCCCAACTTTTCCTTAATTCTGCATTCCATTTTCAAACTGATCGTTGAGTTACATTCCTCACTCTCTCAGTTCCTCTGCTATGACCTCCACGTAGCCAAACTTCTTCTTTCCTGCTGCCAGAGCAATATGACATTGCCTTTTTTACCTCTCCTCCCTGCACCAGGTGTACTCAGGGGACCACAGGAAAGGAGAGGTTCAGACCAGGCTATCAGATTTGGGTGTGTTTGTCAGTGTGTCTGTAGCAGGGAGGTTACACTTCCAAACAGAATTATGCAGTGTTTCTCCCTACAGGTGACTGACAGAGAGGGAATTGCCCTTGTTATCTCATTAAGGGACTGATACATGTCCTGCTGAAAGCAGGGGAAAGGCTTCAAATGATGTGACTGAGGAGGTCCTTTAGCTTCCAGAGGACGACTTTAAAACCCTCACCCCATTGTAAACAGCACTCTCCATGCATACAAAGATGGAGAAAATGGGTAAAATTTAATGAAAAAGCAGAGCACAAATAGCACTTCTCCTGGGGAAAAATATTTTCCAGCATACAAACTACTCAGCTTCATAAAGTGTGACCCCACTGCAGTAGAAGCAGGATATCTCAGCAGCACATGTAACCACCAGCAGGGTACAGGTTTGTACTCACAGTCCAATGAACTTCGATTGAGGAGGAAGAAAGGATGGTGGGGTTGTGCAGATGCAGCACCACGTCACCCAGCTCTCTCTGGACCTGCTTGTGATCCACACCTTGACTTGTTGGTGGAACATCTGCAATAATTTAAGATTCCATTCTCACAAGTACACATGATTGTTGAAATAAGTACATGTATATACAAATGAGCACGTCAGAAAGTACATGATGCTATCAATGTTGAAGTTGAACCTGAGTACTTCCTAATCATGTAAGAAAAAACTACATGAAGCATTTTCTTGAGCAAATCACCAGCATTGAGGTAGTGCCAACTCAAGACACTGCACTTTCTTTGACAGTGAGGGTAATGCTGCACAAAAAGACACACCACACTCAAGGACAGCTTTGGTAAATGCCTACAGCAGCAACTCTTTATTCTTTCCTGTTGGGAAAACATTCTATTGCCCACTGCCAATTCCAAGACACCAGGAAACCTATAAAGAACAGCAAAAGCAGAAGCTGTATCTTTAGATAAATTCATGACAAACTTACTTGGTGTTACTGCAAAATAATGTTAACAAGCAGAGAAAAGATAAATTAGTCATATGGCTGCAGCTTCTTTAATAGCAAGAGGCTTCTGTAAACAGGAGGCAGAGCCCAGTTGAGAGCTGTCTGGATTGTCTGATATTTGGTCTATCCTATAGCTGGAAGGATTATCCATATGCATGAAGGGACAAATTCCTCTCGAGACAYGCAATAGTATGACAAAACCACATATTTTTTGCATATTGAGCCCTTGGAAAGCACATTTAACTGAAATGGAATGACTGTCAGATGTGTAAAATTTACAGGGTAATCACTAAGAGGGTATCTAAAATATGTACTATGGAAAGCAGAGTAACAGTTTCTGTTTTAGGTTCACATCTCACTCCTTGATCACCTCATTTTAAACAAATACAATGCTGACAAAAATTCTATGACTGGAAGTTCCTGAAAAGTACTTGCAGTGATTACTACTGAGGTTAATGTGTAGTCAGTGAGTGACAAATCTGCATTCTTAGCAAGCAACACTGGTAGTAACAAAAGAACAAAACCAAAAAAATCCTCCACTAAGTCACTGCTATATCTCCATGTAGTGTGTTCTGCAAACAGTCCATTATCACAGCATTTCTCTCCTCCCAAAGTTTGAAAGCATTAAAGATAAAAGCTTCTGTTTGGGAGCACTGCCTAAATATCACCCTGCTCAGAATGTAACAGGAAAGCCAGTGGAATAATTAGTTCTAGCTTTGCTAGTCAGAAGAGATGAGTCATCCACAATATGGATCAAACTCTTCACAGGCTGAGCCATTTGCACATCTGAGCTACAAAATTATGTGTGTGCTCTCTTGCTTCGGCTCCAAGCCTCCAAGACAGGGACTGTCAGTGAAAACAGCCAGGAATGAGGTTGTTAATGTCTGTAAAGTGCGAAGATGAAGGTATTAGGCAGGCAGTGCTGAAGGGAGGAAGGCACTGAATCTACCTTCATCTCGGTCTGTGGAACAAACAAGCAGTTAGGACCAGACTATACCACCCTCATGACAAAAGCCAACTGGAAATTTCTGAACTTTCTTAGCTAGACCACAACTTAAACAACAACGAAATTATATTGGAAGAAGAGCAGAACTGGTCTAAAGACTTGACACTCAACACTTTTGACACATTTCTTAAAATTGGAGAAAATTGTATGTGTTAGTTGTTATTTTCACTGAGGTATTGTGCAGCTCTTGGGTTTTCAGCTCTGTTAGGTACCCAGAGAACAGTGAAGCTTTTCCATGTCATTATAAACCATTCAGCTGAGTGAACAGAACATTTGCTGTTTCTCAGAATCAGGTCAGTAATCAGTTAGTTTGGGACAGACACAATACTTCTCATCTCCAGAAATGAAACTACACTACATGAAAAACAGGCTTGTGCAGCTCTATTCCCAGAAATCAGGAATCACTAAAAGGTTATTAAATCTCTCCTTGGTAACAGACTTGGAAACCTGTGCAATCCTGATTTTCCATGGGGCTGTAACTCTGCTGTCCATACATATCCACTGAAATTGTCAGCCATCAGGAGAAAGGCATAATACCAAAAGGCAGCAATGTGAAACTGGTCACCCCCCAGGGGACATGAGAAAGACTTGCTTTCAGACCAACTACAGAAAACATGAGAAGTCACCAAAGAAAAACCCTTTGTTTCCTTTAGAGAACTTCCTTCCAAAAACTAACATGTACTTACTTACACAAACAAAGAAACAAACATACAACACAGACACTCTTAATAAGCCAGTGGGTCAATTTCTCCAGTAAGTAGGAAGATCAGAAAAACAAACAAACAAAAAAAACCCAAGCTCTATCACTTTTTCTTTGAAAAAGAGTGTGTCTATTTTCCCCCTTCTTAAGAATCTAAGCTTTTCTACTGGAAAAATGCAGGCTTCAGAGCTGCAATGCATTATTCCCTGTACATCATCCTAAGTGTCCTTTACTGGCTACAGTGAATACAAAGATAGTTTTAATTTTACATAGCTGGACTCAGTCCATAGCTGGACTTCAGTCACAGCTGGAGTCAGTGGGTGACCCCCTCATTCACTTCTACCCAGACTTTTCTTCCACTTGGCTATCTGTAAGCACTGCTTTCTACCCTATTTTACTTCCAACAGTTGTACTATGGAAACACTTGTAACATACTGCCAAAACCTCTTTACTGGTTCATGATGCCAAATTCCTTAAAATTTTCAACTTTTCTCTTTCCTATTGCAGCAGAAAGCAACTTAGATTACATGCTGTTTCTCTCCCTGTCTCAGTCTTAAGCCTTATTTGATTCACTGGACATAGTAATAACATTTCCATGGAATTTGAGGATTTGTATGGGAACTCAAAAACACAGGGATTACTTTGGTTGCTAGCAAGAGCAATTCTGCAAGTTGTAACTACACTTGGATGAGAGACACCAAGGTTCCCTTAGGCAATGCAACATGCTGTCAGAGTCTGTGTTATAGAGAAATGCAAGTTTAAGCACTGTATTTTACTGTAGTCTATATTATGGCCATGATAGGTAGACAGTCCAAAGCTCCCATTATTCCTGCATCTGGTATTGCTTAGGCAATTTGTGACAGCTGCTGTGGAYACCCAAAATGTTCAGTGTCAAAACCTTACCTTGAGTTTTCACTGGATCAGATATTTGGCTCGGGTCGCTCAGCCCATATGCATTAGCTGCTCTCACAAGGAAGAGATAAATTGCATTAGGTTTTAGCCCTTTAACTGCAAAACTCTCAGTTTTCACATTTTCAGCTACAGTTTGCCAGCTGCTCCCTGATGCATGGCTAAGGATAAAACACACAACAGCAGGTTAGCACGTGGTTCTTTAGCAACACATTACACATAAACATAGAGACAGCAATATCACACGAGACTCACACACCTGAAGGCCTCAATTATGTAAGAGGTTGGTGTTGCACCTGAATTCAAATTAGGTTGCCATGACAACGTTACTGTGTTTCTGCTGACATCTGTAACCTCAGGCTTTGATGGAGCACTAGGAATCAAGTTTGGGTCAGTGGGTCTTGGTGGCTGCACTGGGACTCCAAACTCTGACAAAAGGAGAGAGAAACGCTGAGCATGGACAGGAAGCAGCTGTAAGCTAAATGCTGCTCACATCTGCACTGGCAATTTATGACAGAGTCAGATAACTTCTACATTTCAATTTCTGCTTTTCCTTCATGTATTTTCTCCTGGTGGAGTTACCTTGGACCTCTATGAATGCGCTCCACGTGGCTTCGCCACTCGGGGTTGAGGCAATGCAGGTGTAGCGGCCGGTGTCGCCCAGCTGAATGGGAGAGGAGAAGAATAAATATTTGAAACAATCAGGCACTCAGTGGGCTAGAAAAGCAATTACAGCTCTCCACGTTCCCTCATGAATATGGATAAACGTATTAGCCTGCAAAAACTTTGCAGCAGAAACTCTCCTTCCATTAGAAGTTACGATTTTGACAAAGCAAAAATGGGTGTTTGTTTCTGAGCAGTCACAAAAGAATCAGAAATGCAGATTCTAATTTAATGTTAACTATTCTTCAATGAACAAACTGAAGGCCATTTCCTGTAGCATTTATTCCTTACTCTGCAGAGGTCCTAACAACTAAATTGAGAAGGAACTCAGATGACAAGACCCCATAGAACTGTCAACCTTCTACATAAATAATGCCCAGGGATTTATCAGGGCTGGAGCACTGGAGAACATGTCATCCTTAAAGCAAAGCTTAAATATTGCACAGGGTATATATGAGGCTCCCTGTGTTAGTATAAATTTCACTCTACAGCAGACCCAAAACAGAATCTCCATATGCTATCCTCATCCAATTCTCTGTGTTGGATTATTTGTCCATATGTGACTTAATCACATTTCAAAAGTGTTTCTTTTATTTTTCCCCAAAAAAGAAATGCTATCCTCCTCAGGTCCCAGCCTCAGCAGATAAACTGAACAGAAGTGTTCAAAAATCAGAGATTCAAGCTCTAAGCCAGTCTAACTTGCAACTGGCAGCAGGGCAGCTCTAGGGAATGTGGTAAAGGGATGTATTCAGCCTAATCTAAAAAAAAAATAAAAAATTACTTCATTTCAAACCACAGAAAAGATAACAGAGAATATCTAGTATTCTACAACTTTACATCTTAGAACACTTTAAAGTGTGCAATGCATGTCCAGCAGAAATACTGTCCATGTACTGTAAGTCCCTGAGGAAGTCAGGTATTTGTCAGGTTAACCATTTTAAGCTATGTCACACTGATGAGTGAGCATGTTTAAACACTAAAAGCTCTTATGAAAAAGCTGTGCACGTGATTCTATTACTGAATATGCTAAACAAAGGTTTTCTTTATAACAATTTGAATTAACTAGATCATTTTAATCTATTAGTGCTAAAGCCCAAATAATGTAATGATTTGTCTTACTAAAATGTATCCTCTTTATGTTTTTAAGTGTCAAATAATTCCCTTAATTAATATCTTTTTAGATAGAGCATTTTTCATTATGAAAATAATGTGCCCTAGGCAGGTGTTAAGCATAAAGAATGTACTATCTGAAAATGTGAAGTATCAAGTATTTTAGTACATTTATGTAACCTTTCATTAATTCTAAACATAGGGTTTACTACATCAAAAATGCCTGGAGTTGAAAGCAAAAAATGAAACAAAGCAAGAAAACCCATTTGCCGGTTCAGGCTACCTTGGCATATCTGATCTGCAGTGCTCCTGTCTCCAGCTGCTTGATGCGAGAGTCTTGGGTGGAAATGAGGATGCCATCCTTTTTCCAGAGGATGGTGGGCATTAAAGTGCCTGTGGCCACACAGTTCAGTACCAGAGTGCCATCCACAGCTACAGTCTGGTTCACAGGACCCTGCCGGATGACAGGGGGCGGCCGGTCCGCAATCACTGCCAGGAGAAACAACAGGAAAGACATCTCTGCAACTGGAAGCAGTTTTCTAATCATCTAAGCAACAGCATTTGCTTGAGGCTTTGAAACAAACTAAAAATAATTAAACAAGTAATTAAAGTTGGAGGCATGCATTATTCAGGGCAGGGTGCATTATAATGATGCACAACCAGGGATGTTTAGAATGATATACAACACAGTATTTTCAGAACAGAGAAAGGATTGCATATTACACACTGCTATCCTCCAGGCATTCTCCAAGTCCAATGTCTTTATGAAGTGATAATGGAAAAAAAAAAGGACTTCCCAGATTCTTTGGCAAGGCAGAGACTTCACCTTCTCCATTTTTCACCACTGCCAGGCCTGTGTAACACAGCTCATACTTCCAGCATTTAAAGACAGAGAAAAAGGAGGTAGGCAGTCAGGGGGTAACCTCACAAATACCGACTGCTTGAATAACCACTTTCTGTGTGCTACCAACTCATCTTGGTGCTGTGTCATAATCATGAGATGCCCAGCAGTAGGGTAAAGCGAACACAAATAGAACCATTTTGGAAAGACCCTAAAGAAAGTTCCTTCTTCCATGAAATATTTTTCCAGCAGTTTCTGACTTCTATGAGGACTTCAGAGCCACAAAGAAAATCCCACAATCCCACTGTCTATGTCAATTTTAATGCATCTTTCACACAATGGAAATTAAGTGCTATTGATGGGTTATTTAATTATACTGCAAAAAAATATAAACCAGTCTCAGTATTCACTGAAAAAAAAGAATGGTAGTATTCCATTATCCAGAAAAGAGGTAAAAGTTATTTTTTGTGTTTTGGGGATCCACTTTAGCCATAATTTTAAATGTCATAAATCTGTTCAGCAGTGGCATGGGGCTCATGCAACTTAAAAACCGGTTTGGTAGCTGAAATATAAACCTGAAGTTCTGATAATTTGTGAACATTAGATATTTCTAAATTACTTTTCATAACAACAGACAGGATGTTAGCAGTGGTTTTTTGGCTAAAGTCCAACTCCCATAATTTCATTTGCATGTTCAAATGACACTCTGTTTTCAACTGCATTATTTATCCTTTGGTTCTTGTCCCAACCTGTTGCTACACACTTTAAGGCCATTAAAATCCTTCTGTGCAGAGACAGACAAAATAAACCTACTTATAATTTGCATTTGACTTTGACAAGTTTGTAAAGAACTTTGCAGTTGGCAAAGGTAAGGAGTTGACTGATCTGTGCTTTAGAGGAGAAATCTACTGACACTGAAATTCATGGCTGATTTAAGGCCACTGAAGTTGATGGCAACACCTCCTACCTTTAGGAAAACCATTCATAAAGTCATTCCTATACCTTTACAAATATTCAGCATATTCTGCCCCCACTTTTACAGAAGTACCAAAAACTGTCCCAAGAAATTGTAAAAAAGCATCTACTCATCAGATCAATCCAGAKAATATAGTAAAGAAAATGCATTTAAAATTATTATTTCGAAGTTCAGATGGCATAGGTCATTAGCAGAAAACTCTTGTAAATTTATTTCTCACCCTGCCCTGGCCTTCTCCCCAGTGAATAAATAGAAAAAAGAGGATTAGGAAATGTGGCTTACAATTTGTGAGGAGCCAGAAGGGATGTAGCCCTATTCCTCCTATGTCAATCCAGGGGGAGGGGGAGATAAATAAACAACTTTATACTACAGGTTCACTGCATGTTTCTAGTACTTTATTATTTCTATATTCTCTACAGGGCCAAGGGCTATTTTATGGAAGCTTCTCAGACAACAGCTTCCCTCTGCTCAAATCCTCTCTCTTACTCTCTTCCTCTGTAAATGCTTAGTATTTTCCCCATGTATCTCTGCTGTTAAAAATAAGAAGTATTTCTGATAATTGGCAAACTGGTCTCACATTATTGCTTGTAATCRTGCTCCCTGTAGCTTTCTCATCTTGTATTTCTTCCTAACTACTCCTAAAAAGGGATGCATAATTTCTGTTATTCTGCTGATCTCCATACAGGTTGATTTTTTTTTCTTCCTAGCTAAAACGCAGTATTAAGAAACAGGGAAAAAACAGGTAAATGAAGGGCTAAGCAAATGGCTACACAATAAAAGGGATAAAGAACCAAGCAGCAAGCAATCTGAACGTAAATTAAATCAAGTGGGAGAAGCTAAAAAAGAGACAGATAAAAATTAACRGATCTGACAAAAATCCATACACTGAATAAACTTACCAAGTACAAAATGGAAATATAGAGTTACACATCATCCAGAATTGTAAGCCCCTGACAGAGATGGCCAAACCAGGATTTTTATGTTCAAAGAAACATGCAATCCACGTTTATGCAAAACAGACTTCAAAGTAGTGTCACATCACCACACTGCTGTCTTCAAACAAAAATAAAAACTTGGAAATGATAAAATGAATCTATGATTACCATCTGTAACTTCCAAGTAGGCTTTTGTTATGATACTTCCTGCAACATTTAAAGTCTGGCAGATGTAGTACCCCACATCAGATCTCTGGACATTGGTGATGGTGAGGTCTCCTGTTTGGGAAACTGAAAATCTGCTGGATGACTGAGGGGGCTGGTATGAGAACAGCAGATTCTAAAAGATGGACAGGAAAGAAAGTGGGGTTATATATAGGTTATAGGTTATATAAATTCAAACATCAATATGCATCACTTTAATACAGCTAAACAAATTAATTTTTTAATAATATACAGAAAACATTCTGCACTTCATGTGTTAAGCTTGTCTATACCACAATGTGCATAGCTTCTGTAGGATTTTTTAATGGTAAAATAGGTGCAGATGTGCACATAGAATTGTGTAAGACTTTTGAGATTGCTCTAACACTCTCCAAGATCGATACTGGGCTTTGCACCAAGTGCAACAGAGTCTAGTGAAGATGTGAAACGTACAGATACCACAATGGTGCAAGCAACTGTGGTGAACCTCAGTAATTTGCTTCAATGTTCTTTTTTAGAACTTGCTCCAGGGCATTTGTTTGCTTTCATTTAAATGCAGATGGTGGTTTACTTATCTGTATTTTAACATTTGCCTTCCTACAAATGGAGCAGTTTTTAAAAAGAGATGCTCTGTAGGTCTCTCTGAATAGAGTGTTTGTGCTTTATGAAAAGCTGTATAATACTGAATTAAATCCTATACCTATTTAGATAGTTTGGGTATGAAGTACATAGTCCTTACCAAAAATCAGCTGGGGGTTGAATTTCTACTTCTGGCTGAACAACTTGTGAATAAGAATACTTGAGGATCACAGAGGATGTATTTATCTCTTATTCTTGGCTAACTATATTCTGCATTTCCAAAAATTGTCCAAAGGAATGGGGCACAATATTCTCCAGTACTAGCAAACCCTATCCTCGACTTCCTCTTTCATTTCTCTCAATCATCACAAGTGGTCACCACTCAGCTGAGTCAAAAATGAATGGAAAAAAAAAATGTACCAGACAGCATGTGGCTAAATAAATAAAATAAAAGCATAATATACTGCTATATATATACCACTGAAGATTATCATCTAAATTTGGTCAGCAGTCTAGTTGAACGTAGGTATTCAGACAAAAATGTTGCAAATGGAGTAGAGAAGCCCATCTCCAAGTGTTCTCAATTTCTCTGCCCTATTGTTTTGTAACACAAAGAACCCTGTCATATACTCTTGCACCATTCATTCCTTCATTCACAGGAAAACCAGAATCCCATATTCCTTCTTTCCTTCCAATAAAGAATACTTTGTGTCACATACCTCCTTCAAAAGATGACTGAAAGAGAACTGCAATTCTCTTGCTGTGCTATATTGTGTTTCACCCATGAGCTTTCAAGATCCTTTACAAAGAAGATGAAAATAATTTTCCCTCCCATTCAAATGAGGAACTTGGGAGAAAAAGTGACCTATTCAGGTGTGGTCTGTCAGTCAGCTGATGGAGTTGGAAAGCAGTTCTCCTCAGCCCAGAAGTCCTACCCATGCGGTAATACAGATCAATGCAGCCAGTTTAGTTTGCCAGAAACTCAAAAACACATGGCAAACTAACAGCTGCGCCATAAACCCAGAGCCAAACTTTCTGAAAATCTGGGATTGTCTGGGGGTTCGATCAAATTTCAGCGTAAGTCATCTCTCCATTTCTTAAAAGTTCTCCCTGTTAGGTGAAATACATTATCAGAGTAGTGAAACATGGAATGTTTCCAGTTGATTCACAGATTTTTTTTTTTACATTCATGGAGAAAACAAGGGACAGCAAAACATAGATCTTTTCTAGTAAGACTGACGTCACCTAGCATGCACATGCCTCAGAAGCAAAGAATAAGTATCCATCGTCTCCAAGCTCTAGACTCGTTTTCCGCATCTTTAAAACAATAACTAAAATACTTTTCTGTCATGTGAAACCATTTCTTGAAGAAGCTGCCAGGAAGGAGGACAGAAAGGCTGTTTCACCTGGCTCCCTTCTCTCCTCCAGAAGATGGCTGGCTGAGGGTTCCCCGTTGCCTCACACTGGAACGTCACTGTCCTCCCCAGTGCAGCCACCTGGTCTCGAGGCTTTACAACAAACTGTGGGGGCTCTGAAAGGAAAACACCAGCAATAAATCAATCACACTGCCACCAGCTGATCTGAAAGAGCAATTTGCCTCCTGAGTTTTAATGGTATAAACCAGAACAGTTAAGTTTCTATAATAAGAAGAGGCAGCACAAAGACACATCGGTCTCTAACAGCCACAGCTTCAGCATCACTCAGATCATATTTGCTGTCTGGACCTCCCAATTAAAACTCTGACTGTGCAACACATGCTTTTAGTGCTTACCCAGTGTACAAGGAAATGAGTCCCACCAGCTTGATGAGACAACTTGCAGAGCAACAGTCACCAACACAAACAAATCTGGAACAATTTGGTTTTTAAAGGAGGAATAGGGCTGCGAGCCAGAATGGAGAAATCTTTGAGGGACAACTGGCCCAGAGGTCACACTTTGTTAAGGGCTGCAAGACACACTGCTGGGTAACTATGAATTCAGGCTTACACACACAAAACTCATCATCTCTGATTTAGGAAAGCTGAGGAGAGAAAAAGCCCTTAAGTGCTTATATAAGAGACTATTGATGCAGTCATGATCTCAAAAAATCTTGAAGTCAAAAGCCCAAGAAATACTATTCAAATTATAACCACTTAAAATCTCCAGTTCAAACACGCTGAGAAGGAATGATTTTAAAGGAACAGCAGAGCTAAATGTCTTCGTCATTTACATATGCAAGAGCATGTTCAAACAAAATATATATGCAAATGAAGGCAAATTTGAAACATCTGCTCAGCCTTACATTATAAATACTGCCAGCATTGTTTGATTTATACTGACTTCAACAACCCCTTCAACCAGTAGTAAGTAGAATGTCAAAAAATCATGTCAGTCACATTAAAAAAAAATCAGCATAGATGACATTGGTGATGCTATCACAGAAAAAAATCTAGCTTTATAGGCTGTTAACTCTTGCATCTTAAAAAATGTGCATTAAATTAAAGCCCATTTATTTATTAATTTCCATTTTTTCTGATCATCTGCCTAAAACTAGTTATGCTCTTCCCCTTCTTTGGATTGAGAATAAAGGGGGTCTTTTGTATCTGACCTTAAGAAATCAATTGATTTTGATATTCATTTCCCTTTTTTCCCTTGTGAGCACTGATGTTTTCACAACATTTTCCTTGTAAGACAGTGCAAAATATATAATTCAAAGATGTGTTTGGCAAACATCAAGTGGTAGTGGCTTTATCTAGAATAAATTCAGAAACACTCAAGTCCTTCTTTAAAAAAAAGCTTTCAGTGTTCTTGTGGGCCAATTCTTGCAGTTATCTGTTCCCCCTGCCTTGTGCCTACTCCCTGGTGAGCTCATATCAGAATATATTCTTCCTATACCCCTCCTGTTTTGAGAGGAATTTCTGAAGCATAACACTACTGTCTATATTTGGATGCAAATGCTACCTTTTCCTAGCATTTCCTTAGATAAGAAACTATGCAAAGCAAAGCTAAGATTGACCCACTGTAATTAGCTGACTTCAAAACATTTAGCTCTGAAACGTCCAACCAGTGCCTCGGAAGAAGATGTGGGAAGACACTGACATGACAGCAGGTTTCATTTGGGAGGGAGGGAAGAAGAACTAGCTGAGGGCTGGCCACGGGGTTGTGAGGCATGGAGGAGGGGAAATGGAGATGAGGGTGAAGCATCTTTGTTATGCTGCTAGACTCTAGTAACGAGAATAAATTTAGCATACAGTTAAATGTAGGGCTTGGCAGGTTCTGTCCTAGCCTCTGACACAATGCCACACAATGTGGAACTCAGGGTTTCCAAACCCTGGGCTAGTGCAGAGGATTTATGAGGTTTCAGATTTTGTTGGACTCAAGGACAGGTACAACTATAAAGAAAATAAAATGGTTCTGACCACTGGAGAATAGTTCTGATCACTAGAATCACCACTGTGATTATAGTACCTCAAGACGACCACTCAGGGACTACTCAACACAAAAAGGGAAATTCAGTCTTATAGGCAGCCATGGTAGAATTTATAAAATATAAACAGGTACATATTTCTCAAAGTATTATTCTAAATACATATTTTGTATGGATACTAGTCTAAAAATATATGCATATTGCCCATATATGTATTATTCTAAATCTATTGCAATTAAGGTAAATAATAGAAATCTTATTAGCTTCAATGTTAGAAGAATTAAACAGGATGAAGTGAAACTATTATTAAATTCCATTCTGTGTCAACTGTACTGAAAGCTTTTCCACTGCCTTTTTTTTTAGCATAATTTAGTTTTATTTCACACTTTGGGTCACATACATGTGGTATGTAATGATGAGACTGTAAAAGATGCCAAAATAATAGATCCCCGTTAGAAAATCCCAACTTCTATCCTAGAAACCTTTTAACCAAACACAATTTTTTTAGCACACTTTGAAGTTCAACCCATGCAGTCACTGAAGAAAGGAGACATTAGGATTTGACTCGCCACATCATACAAAAACAGACAGAAAATTTGCAACCCATTACCTTTCTCTTTGCCATTAAGTTACCCATACTTCATGCAGAATTTATTCTGTTCGATGTGTCTTGCCAATAACAAGTGAAAGATGGGAGCTGAGTGGTTGGAGGACATGGAAGGGGATGGATGGGAAGGGGAGGAGAAGTTCCCGTCACAGTGACACGATGACTAGAAGATGGCCAATAAAATTTCAACTTACCAGACACAACTAAAAACAGAAACAAAACAAAAAGAGAACATGGAATAAATAAAATTGAAACAGACATGAAACAAAGCCAAACAAAATTAAAATAAAAGCAAATAAAAAAAAAATTAGAAAATGGATCCCTGGTAAGGACCTTAGAAAGCAAACACATATTCTGATATATGAAAAACAGGTTTATAATATTGAACGACATTTTTATATTTTGATTTTTAAACAGTAGTCTCTATCACATACTGAAAAGTAGGTGGTAGAGGAAAATGGGTAACAGACTGAAATACTAGCCAGGCAGTCTAGGCTCTACTCCAAGCCTTTCTGATGAACTGAGGTGTACCTTGAGCAACTTTTTTTCTCCCACATTATCATTATTCATTTGCATCAAGATTTTTCCTTGGCAAAATTAACTTAAAATCTCCAGTAAATATCAATCTGCAACATTGCAGAAATGGAACAGTAATATTTACAGCCTTTCTAAAGCATCCAAACATTTAGAAATGGAATATATTTTTCTGAAACTATTATCTGTTAAAAAAGAAAGTTTTTTAAAAAAATGAATAATATGCTAAGGCATTTAGGCCACATGCAAATCTCTTTAGTATAGGATTGCTGAGTCAAGGTCATAAGGCTCACTAATAAACTGTAAATGCAAAGTATACCACAATTAAAGCAAGTTTGAAAAGATTCATAACCCTGTTCTTTGTCCCCCAAACTGGAATTTCATTAAAATATTCAAAACAAAACATTTATTAAAAAAATAGATTTTTCAATGGAAATTATCAGTGGTGCATCATCAAATATTAAATTATCCTTCAACCATAGTTCAAAATTTTCAAAAACTTTGAAATGGCTCAGATCCTGGCAAGGTAACTTTGCTTAAAAAAGAAGCGCATATTAGAAAGTATTCCAACCTCATATCAGTGATGGAAAGAACAGATTGAAAAGAAAATAAACCCAGAAGTAATTTGAAAAAAAAAAAAAAAAAAAAAAAAAAAAAAAAAAAAGAAAAAAGTTAATTAAAAAAAAAAGAAAAAAAGGTAATTGGTGATAATTACAGTAGAGGTTCAAAAATACATAGTTTTTTAAATGCTTGCTACACTTTGGTCTTGTCACTTTATGCTGAGAGTAAACCAGCTCTTGTTCAGTGTGGGCACACTTTCATATTGAGTAGCTAAGCACCCTCAATTCACCATCCTCTGATAAACACAGGCAGGAAACCAGTAATATCCACTTTGCCAACATTCATTAGGCATGAGGAATCCTGGCCTCCTGCTCTAATAAATAGAGAGGACTCCAGGTGTATTACAAAAATAAAAGCAGAAAGAGAATCAGATAGAATGTGGGAATGTGGAACATGTTGAAGACAAGAACCTGCAACTGCATATGCCAAACCCAGATCAACCAGATTTGAGTTTTATAAGAGATTTTTTTTTCTAAGGAAATAATGTCAAAGAGAGGAAGTTTAAAATATCATTTTCCAAAGATCTGAGTTTTAAAGAATTATTCTGGATGTACACTAGCCTTCTTTAAATGGTATTTCTCAAAAAGAAAATCAGTGTGCATTACTCTGCTCAGATAATCTGTAAATGGAGTGGCCAAGAAATGCAACACACGAATTCCTGAGAGAAATCTGCTCTTCCCCAGGATTCAGCTCCCAGCTACTCTTCATGTGTAAGTCTGTATTTCTCAGTAGCCGTTGCTTTTTAACTGAAAAGCTCTTTACTAAACTCGCAATCTGACATGCTCTGGAATTAGAAATTATTCTCCACAAAACACCACTCATTGTACATGAAACAGCCTGATAAGAGACTTAATGGAATGAAATTCTTGCACAGAGAAAGCAACTCTAAATTATTATTTTTTCATTTGTTGAGTAGTGCCAAAAAGAGGAAAGTTCAGCCTTCTCAGTAGCAATGCAGAGCTGCTCAAGTCCTCTACTGTAAAATGCCTAACAGGGTGCTCAATTGTATTTCCACAAATTAAATTAACTTCTAAGTGCTGCATTTCCCCTTTTCTTTTTATTAGACATTTCTTACTGTAGGTCAAAAATAACCCTGTCAGGCAAATATATTTTTTTGCCCACCTGTGAAAACAGAGGGGACACTGATACATGAAAATAAATCCCTGTAGAAACAGGGCATCAGATCGGTTGCAAATCTGTGGAAAGGGCAAAGAATGAAGTTTCATAGAAAAAATTTGAACAATTCTGGCAGAAGGATATCATGTGGTTTAAAAGAACAACAATAATAGCAACATCTACAACAAAGACCACATTCTTAGTTTGATTTGCAGCCTATTGATATCTAAGGTTACTAAAACTGAGAAGCAAATAACTATTTGCTTCTATTTCCTCTATTATAGCGCATTTTATTTGACACCACTTTCAATTATAAAGTAAATTAATTTTCCCTCTGTTAATCATGGCTTTTCACATGGCAATTAGGTGGAATAACCTGTTTCTAAAGGCAGGAAGTTAGCATGTAAAACCGCAACTACCAAAGGAATAATATTTTTGCCTTTCATATAATTTCCCTGACATGCAAGGCTTCTCAGTGAAGACATGACCAGTTGTTGAACAAAAACCAAAAGAAAAGTGGTTTCCAGTCTAGTGACGTGATCTTTTAATGCCTTATTCTTTCCAGCAATCCTATCAAGCTCACTGGGACTATTGGTATCATTAAATCCACTCACAGGAGTAAGAATTTGCAGTTTTAGGACTTAAACTACAGCCTAGTACAGTTGCCAGATGTTAATGGAGCAGCTATTACATTTGACAGATGCAGTTTTGTAGGTTCACATGATAATCAGGTTGGAAGCAACCTCAGAGGTCTCCATTCCAACCTCCTGCTCAAGAGGGTCAGCTACAGGGTCAGTCAGGGCTTGATCCAGTCAGGGCCTGAAAAATTGCAAGGAATAACAATGCACAGACTCTGGCAGCCCACTCTGCTGCTTGGCTGCCCAATGCCTTCTCATATCCAGCCTCTATCTGCCTTGTTTCAGCTTAAATCCATCCCATCTTGTGCTTTCTCCATGCACTGCTGGGATAAGCCTGGGTCTGTCTCACCCTCGAGTTACATATGAGACCTCAACATACTGTGTGCAATGTCTACATCTCAAAAAGACACATTTTGTGCCTCATTTTGTAGCTCTCCTCACAGAGGTGAAGGCAAATGTTGATCTAGTGTTTCTCTAGAACCCACTGGTTTCCTCAATTTTAAAATAGAATATTACAGCATTGCATCCGTTTTTTAGTCTGCCATTAGGCAGGTTAAAAGCTTCAAGTACACCACTCTTGTTAGCTTGGTAGCAATTATCTATCTCAAAAGGAGTAAAATTATAGACATTTTTATTTACGTATACTAATAAGATGCTTTTGAGATCTTGAGATCCAAGGTGGTACTTAACTACTACAGAGTATTTTGTTCAGCATGTTTATTACTCATTAATTATAGTTCTCACTATACTATTTACAAATATCCTCCAGGTGCTTGGAAGATATCTTGTTATTTAACTGCCACAAGTTGAACACTTTTGATTGAAGCTCAATGTGATTCACTTTTGATTATTTAAAATAAGTCTTCATGTCTTCAAGGACTGCTGGACACTAATAGAAGTTATTATAAAAAAGCAAGAAAGTATAACTCTACACCAGAGAAATTAATCCCAATTTTCAGGCCATTAATTACACACAATAATCAAGCTCATATCCAATCTTTAGCTTCCATATAAATTATTGGCCATTATGACTAATCCAGAAAATGGCAGTCACAATGAAATTCGGATTCCTTGCAAGTAGTTTTGTGATACATCACTCCCAGTTCAAGTGAAATACATCAGAGATGGCATGTGCCTGTAGAAATGAAGTGGTAGGAGACGGGACAGGAGTATGAGCAGATGTGCTGGAGCAGACAGTGGAGTGAGAAGCTGGAATTTCCACTGGGATTGTCCAGGTCCAGACTAGACAGTGAGAAGGGAGAAACTGCAGAGCTAACAACAGAGATAGCACAGAGATTGCTGTGTTATCTGTCAGGGAGCTGAAACTCAGCTGTTTGTCATCTTCATGTGACATAAATGGGTGAGAAACCCACAGTTTATGACCTCTATGTGAAATGTGTGGGTACAGAAAATTTGGTTACTGCAGTCACATGTAGAGGAAATGTAACAATCTGATTATGTTTAGCAAACTGGTCAAACTCTGACTTTTCACACCTTAAAAAACAAACTAACAAGGAATACTGAGTAATTCCAAACAAAAACTCTGCAAAAAGCTGCCAACATTTTCTATTAAAAAATGTATTTAATTTCTAATCCTGCTAAACTCTGAAATCTAAAGAAACACTTTTTATGCTCAAATATCTCAATGAGGACCATTGAATACCTCCCTGTAACATGACTACCAGATATTTATGTTGGTGTTTTGCAAAAACTATTATTAAGGGATAGTTTAAGACAATGTGCCATGTTCCACTTCCTATCTGGTGATTTGTAGGCTATTTGTTCTTATCAAAGCAATCTGAAACTCTCAATATCCTTGATATGCACATCTCTCTGCAGTCATTTGTGGGAAGTATCACTTTCTACAGAGAAATAAACAAAAGCCTGAATCTCTTGTCCTGAAAAAGATATAAATGCTGCCATTCAGCTGCCTCCTGGCTTCAGCCTGTGAAAAATACAGGAACACAACACCAGGTACAGTACAAAAGAACTGGGATATATCACTTTTCATCCTCCCTGGACTCTCTATTTTCAGCTGTCACTTCCTGAGGTGTAAATACATATCCACACAATTCACATTTTTTTCCCAGATTTTCTGCTGAAGTTCCCATTCTTGTGGGACCAGCCTGGGCCACCCTTACTCACTGTGAATGCTTTCACAGTCAGTGGTCCCAGAGCAGCAAGTTTGACACAGAGCAGCACAAACGTCTGAGCAAAGTCTCACAGTCTGGCGCCAAGCACGCTGCAGCCACGGGGCTGAGGTAAAATGTTTACATGAGATTTTTGATGTCTCAAATCAAAAGTGATGACTTGTAACTCCAAACCCCCAGCAAGGGAGTGATGGCGGTTTATTGTATTTATGATGAGTGGAAAAATTCTGGTTTAGATTGCTGCTGATTTGTCAGATAAGCACTTCTTAAGTTTAAAGGAACAAGGGACTATAGTAATTCCAAATTTACCAAGCCCAAGAAGGTAAAAATTTGATTGGAAACAAAAGAAAAGAGATTAATTATTTTATATCATTGTAATGTGAAGAATGAAATTAAGACAAAAACAAGTGACTTACTAGTTGGAAAAATAGTTCTGATATTAAGACCACCTTTAGAATTAGTGAAACTCATAAGAATGCTTCAGTTTCAGAGACAAAAAAATGAACATGGGGAAAATCTCAGTATCAACTGGAGCTGCTTTCCTCAACATACTTTCAAAGAGTTTTCTAGTTTTTTTTAAATTTGTATTTATTTATTTTTGTTTACAATTACTTCACATTCCCTCTTCTGCCTGAACACTGAAAACCAGTCAGGTTGCCCTGGTTTCAGCTGGGATAAAGTTAATTTTTCTTCTTAGTAGCTGGTGCAGTGCTGAGTTTTGGATTCAGTATGAGAATAATGTTGATAACACACTGATGTTTTGGTTGTTGCTGAGCAGTGCTTATCCCAAGTCAAGGACTTCTCATGCTCTGCCCAGTGAGGAGGGATACAAGAAGCTGGGAGGGAGCATAGCTAGGACAGCTGACCTGAACTGGCTAAAGGGATGTTGTATGCAATAAAATGTACTGCCCAGTATTTAAACTGGTGAAAACTGGTTGGGAGCTGCTGATCACTCTTCAGGAGAAAGTTGGCTGTCCTTCAGCAGGTGGTGAGCAATTGTACTGTGAATCACTTGTTTCCCTTGGATTTTATTTTATTGTCTCTCTTCATTACTATTACTGGTTTTGTTATCATTAGTATTATTAGCATATTTTACTCTGTTTCAATTATTAAAGTGTTTTTGTTTAAATCTACAGATTTCTGTGTTTTCTTTGTTTGTTTGCTTGATTTCCTCTTTCAGATTCTTCTCCCCATCCCACTTGGTGGAGAGGCATTGAGGGGCTGTGTGGTATTAGTGGTCAGCTGGGGTTAAACCACAGCACATGCTGGGCAGTAACAGAGAAACAGGCTGGCTGCAGTTTATGCTCTGCACAAAAAGTGCCACTCTCAGGGTACTGAGGGGCTGCCACCTGCACTTGTCACTGTGCACTTCCTCCAGAAGCCCCAAGACAGCTGCAGTCTGGAAAACTGGTGGTCAGATCATCCTGACACTGCCTCTCACCATGCAGAGCAGGATATATGCTCTCATTCCCAGCACATGGCACATGCCTGGCAGGCTGGATTTAGCCTGTGCCTCTGGACTTGAAACATAAAGGAAGGAGAAGTTCTGGCGCCTCTGTGCACTCAGGAGAGCTGATGTGCTCCAGGGAAAGTGGTCTGAGCAGGAAAAAAGGCACGTGTCGCTCCATGGTGCTGACAGGACAGATACAGCCTTGGAAACGTCAGTGCTTCTGGAGCTGCTGCACATACCAGGCACAGAGACAGGCCAGGGTAAGGCTCTGGAACACCCCTAAACACAGATGTCACAACACAGGCAGCCTGGCAGCTCAACATCACCAACTCCAGAAACAATTCTAGAGATGAGCTTCAAGCACCATGGGTTCAAAATCAATGATTCTCCATCCTGCAGCAAGCAAGAATGGGCCTTCTCCCAGCTTTGCAGTGGGAGCAGCAAGCAATTTGTTTTGAGAGCTTGCTGTTTCCCCTATTGGCACTAAAATGTCTCAAAACTTCTTTCTCTCTCTGGTGATTTAAACTCCACCCTCTGCTGATAAACACAAGATCTGTGCATGAACCAAACCTCCTGCTTGGGTGCTATTCTCATTTCAAGAGCAATCAAATGGCATTAACTCCTTATGCATTTCTGGCCATTCTGAGGTTTAGCTTAAACTGAGATGTGTTTCCTTCCTCAACTCTGATTCAAAAGGCTGAACAGTAAAATATGGCTCTGTTTCAGCTGTGTATCAGTTGTGTAATTATATAAAGTCTCATTTTAAGAAGGTAATGAATTTTCCCTTTAAAAATCAAGATGAAAAGGGCTACATAAGTGTGCATGTTTGTCTGTATGTGTGACGAATCCAGTACGAAAATGTGTGGGTGAAATGTAGTCATATGAGACTTTTTGCTTTGCACCCAATACTAGGAAAAAATTAAGATAGATCATAATCTGTCCTCCTGCAGGAGTCAATGAAGATTTCTAGGGTAAAAAACCAAAAATGTGGAAAAAGGCTTTACAATGCAGATTTAAAGGTAGCACTTCTCAGGTTAATACACGTAGTACACAATTTAAAATGAATATAAATCCTGTAGTCACTGCCTTGAGGTGACAAAGAAAAATCTGAAATTTGGAGGGTAGAAGACAGAGAGGGAGAGAGGGGGATTTAAGATTTTCCAGAAGTTCCTCTTCCAGTCTACCTTCCCCCTTTCTTGCTCTGGATCCTCCTAATCCACACTATAAACCAAACATAATTTAGAGAGCACTCTTATGGCGAGTCTAATTCCATCTATTTAAAAACTAGAGTAATGTGAAGTCGTGTTTCCCAGGCTTCTCTTTTCAGAGAAGAGAAGTTGTCTTCCCCCATGTTTTAAATGAACTGAGGTAATTTTAGGCACTGCTGCAATCTAAGTAGTCGTGGCTACAAATATTTATACTAAAGCCTTTTAAAAGAGTGAAAAAGGATGAATTTTAAATAAACTGTGCAGAAGTACAAAAAGATTATGATAGATAGATACTATTTGAAGAATTCTTAGGAGCTTCCTACTGCATTTTTTGACTTACAGTTGAAGATAGTAGAACTGAAAAGGAAACTGAGTGGGATTTTTTTCCCCAGCTGTTTATGATAGCACAGAGTACTTCTTGSAAAGGAGAACTTGAAATCCATAGCAACCTTCTTACAACAAGTTAAAGCTATTTGTGAAAAGTGGCCAAGGCCCATGATCAACGGATACCAACACACACTAAAAATGGAAGGACAATAAATCTCTGCAGTGCACTAACTTGTGATCATTAAAAAATGTTGGTTTGGGCATGCAGTACTCAGTGAGGAATACTCTCAAGTGAAATGTATTATTCCAAAAGAAACCCGGATTTCTTCTCCTGGGGATGCCATACCCCCCACATAGATACAACCAAGTCTACACTAACATCCCGACTTATGTCTCAATAATGTTAACAGGAAGCTAACTGTGACATAGTAACAAAATTTAATTATAGGCAGCAAAAATTACAATGTGTAAGAATTCTATGCAAGCCAGACTACCCACCATGTACCAAGAATTTTTACTGTCATGGAGGCAGAAATGTGAACAAGATGCTTTAGGAAATAAGGATGATCTGCAAAAATAAAAAAAAATAAAAAATTCAGGGACATTTAGCCTGGTTTTCATACAGTTCTCTGTCAGAAGATGACAATGCTATCAAAAGTTGTTGGTAGTCTGAAAGGGCCATCAGACCTTTCTGGTGGACAACTGGACAAAACCAGAACTCTCAGGTGACTCCCTGCTCTGTACTAAGACCCAATGTGTGACCTTAACTGTGTCAAAGGAGAGAGCAGCTCTCTAATATGAGGAGGTGCAAGTCTTAAGTGGGCTCTCATAGGCCAGAGAGAGACAAAAAGAGAACAGAATCCCTGCCACTCCTGTGTTTAGAGAGCAGGGAGCATTTATGAGAACAAAACAAGCAACCTCACCCATCCAGATGCTTTTGTTTCCCTGTCCTGTCATCCTATTTCATACTTAGAAGGGTAAAAAAAAAAAGGTATCCCAAATTTTGGGAATTAGTGTGTGGTCATAGGACAAGAGAAGCATGCAAATACCTCCTGCAGAAAATGATAATTTATATATAACAATTCAGCCTGAAGAAATAATTTTTTTTCTTATACTGGAAGATTCTGATACTGAGCCTACAAGGCAATCAAGTCCACATATGAAGATAGAAAAATTCCTTATTACTAGTTCTTGAGTGTTATTCAGCACCTAGCAACAGAGCATTTTAGTGTTCAAAAAAACCACAACCCATAGTAACAAATGGTACTCAAAACAGCTTATTAAAATGATGTTTGAATGCACTGTTATTCAGCATTTTTAAATTCCTTGAGACCAATCCAGAAATTACTGATGCAAATAAACTAACAAAAGTAAGGGACTGTACTGCATCACTGTATTACTCACAGGCTATGAACTAGGCAAAAAAAAAAAAGTGTGTATTACCTTTTTACAGATGCTTAGCATAATTTAATAAAGCTGATGTTTATTTCAGAATGAATGTACAGCAGAAGTACTGTTTGCTGAACAACCAATTAAAATTATTATTCCTTGCACTCTGATTTTATTCATTAACCCAAAAATCTTAAAATTACACAGCTTCTAGTAAAATTCTACTTTGTCTATTCCAAAGAAAGAATTATTGAAATGTTATCTTTAGAACAGCAGTCACAGTAGTCTGCAGCAGTGAAACTTGATACAAAAACAATTGCTTTTTCCACAGCTATGGGATTTAGGAAATTTCAGGCACTAGAAAAAAGTCTTCAGATTTTCTTTGCTAATTTTTTTAAATTGAGTGCTGAAGTATACTACACAAACCTACTTGCTTCAACTCTCGCACTGATTAAAATGCACAATTTTTGAGAACTATACAGTAAATGAACCCCTTTGAGCAGTAAAAAGCCTCTAGCTTCAACTTATTTCTGTAATAACGTTTTTCCAAATTATTTGGATGCCTGTTCTACGTGCTTAAAACCATCTGTCTCAAATCCTTGTTTCAAAGTACCAAACTGGAGGAAGGAATCTCAAGTTTTTATGTGTTATTCTCCTGTAAAATATTGCTGTCACTGTTGTGAGATTCTATGTAAAAAATCAAACCAAACCAGACCAGACCAAACCAAGCCAACATCCATTTAGCACTTAAAAACCATAGAAGCAGTTATTCATTAAAGTACTTACAGATTGCTTCTTTTAGCCATATTTTAGAAATGCTTCAGGAATCTTAGTGTTCATCAGTTGCATCAGTAAGACAAGAACCTTCAGGGCTCTAATCTCCTCTTCAGACATTTTTCTCATTTCCTGCTGATTAACTTTTGAGATTTGTATTCTTTCACCAGAAATTGGTGGCAGTCAAACTCCTCAGATCCTTGATAGAAATCTGATGTGCTATCAGAGTTTACTGCAGTCATTAAGGGGGAAATGGGCTCTTTAAGCTATGGAAATCACAGGAGATGGTCTCCTTCATTCATCCTGCCAAAAGTTTACCAATTAAATAAATCCTAAAGTTCATTGGACAATCATTATTCTTCCTTCCCTTTTCAAGGGACTAAAAGCAGAATATTGCATTAAAACAGTTCTTAATACTGATCTAAAGAGAGAATGCGAAGACAAGTTCAGACCTAAATACAATCCTACTTTTTAAATTCCAGTGGTTAAATTCATCCCTGGGACTGTGAAGGGTTGACTACAGTGCATTATAATTGCTGTAGAGTAATTGCACAACAGCATTTCTGTAATCCCATAAAATTCTGATTTTTGTCTTTGTTGTTTTAATGCTTAATGCAGTTACATTTACAGCCAACTTATAATGTGCACCAGCAGCCTGACACAGTGGAAACATTTACATGGTATCAGACAGATGAAAGAGCAAATCCTGTTCCTTTATATTCCGGGTGGTATTTGCAGCCCTTTCCAGAAGCCTTATCAAATAAATGTCTTTCACTGTGTGCCTTGAAGCTACCTTGCACAAAGAGGAGGTGGAAGGAGGAGGAAATTCCAGGCCTGAAGCATGTGCCACCTTTTCAGATTAAAATTCCTCCTCAGTTGACTCTTACAGAAAAATCACAGCCAGGAGTCACTTATCAAAAGTTCCACTCTCTATCTACCTTGCAGACAAGCTCTGTTAACCCTAAAATTAAAGACATCATAATCTAAAAAGGCTTGGTAATCAGAGATTGCCACTGTAAAATATGAACTGGCCGCTACAATTTCCATAGGAATTCTTCTTTTTTCCTGCCAAACAGATAACGCTGAATGTGCTTAGTGCCTTTGAATGGCAGAATTTACATTTTCCAGTTCAGCCACTGCTGCAGCAGGTTTAGGTGTAGTTTAGGCATGGCTCTGTACCAAGTATTGCACCCTCCTCCAGAGCCACTGCTTGAGTAGGGAGAGCTAAGAAGAACTCAAAATATTACTGTTCACTACCAGTCTGCTGCTGACTGAGCACAGTCACCCACAGCCAGTGTTGGTGTCACTCTTGTGAAGTCCTGAAGCCAACTGAGCCACCTGAGCTGCTGCTCCTAACTCCTGCTGACCCTCACCTACACTGACACTGCTGTGATGGTTCCTGGCCAGCTGCAGATCAGGGCTGCCACTGGAGCCCTACCTTACGCTGGTGTGTTTCAGAAAGAACAGCTCATTTCACCAGAAATTATAAACTTATTACAAAATTATATGTCAAGAAAACCCAAATTAAATACCGGGAATGGGAGCAAAGCAAATGGAAGTAGATGAGAATATGTAAAATCTTTTCTCCTTACACTTGCTTGAAAGCATTTTCATGGTTAAATGTGGGATTTGCAGATTCTTAAAGATGCCCTACTTCCATTTGTATTAATGGCAAAACTAATTCTTTTTTTGTACTAAAGTTCTGAAGTATGCATTTTTGGTAATTTTCTGTGTCTTAGGAACATTGTTTTCAATGATACACATAGTAATGAAATATATAATATTATATTTCCTACAGTCCTGCTTTGAGGCATAAACCTAAGTGAGTCATGTAATAGAAACCTACACAAAACATGAAACTCATCTTGCATATATATCAAATACAATATAATATAAATACAACAAATATATCCAGCTTGCTTAGTGTTAGAGCAAGAGAAAAGTCCACTGGTTCCAGCAGTGCCATTTTTTGGGCAATTTTTTCTATTTCTGAAGTACATCAGCTACTTGGTGAAATATAATGTGTTGGCAAAATATGATGTATCGTACTCTGGGCTGCTTCCTGGCATTATGTATTGACTGAGGTATTTATTTAATAATTAATCATCTCCTGAATGAAATGCTTCCACATGTATTTAGCAATGTCTCTGGATGCCTTACAGATGCAGTACACATTGCTGCAAAATGAAAACAGAGGGTAGAACTCTCCAATTTTAGGTATATGGAAACAACATCAGGATTACATTTCCTTAACTATTTAATTTTCCAAGGAGACAATAAGATAACTTGACAGTTTTAGGGATGGAAATGCTTCTAAGCTGCAGGAGTAAAACACTAAAGGAGGAGTTCAAACTTCACTACATCAGTACAGAACTCCAAATTTGGTTTATGGATATGGCTGAAGTCACAGTAAAAATACAACATCTGTATGCAGAAAATACTTATGGTCCCCAAAATTAGGAGCCTGTACAGAGAAAAAATAGTGATTCCAATAACCAGCATCTGTGACGCCAGTGCCATGAGCAGGAAGAACATAAAAATGGAAATTATGTTCCCTCCCCTCTCTTGTATTTTCTACAGCTAACAGTTTATTACACAGAGAGAGAGGGAGAGCTGAACTATCTGAGCTGACAGCTCCTAGTGCAGGAACATGGCCTGGGCTGGCTCCCAGCTCAGAGGCAGCGCTGGGGCTGTGGCTGCGCAGCATTCCTAAGCATTCCCAAAACAGGGAGCCCTGCAGGGCATGCATCTGGCACCAGGCAGAGCTGAGCAGGAGGAAAGGGTCCTGTGGGATCCAGGGCAGCTCCCTGTGAGACCCGGGATAGCTGTTCACCACCTCCCATCCACACCTCCCCAACAGCTACGTATCTCAATTGCCTTGGTGCTGCACGCTCCACCTTTTAGTGCCCCAGATAACCCTGCACAGGAGACAGACACTGGGCTCAGCCATGGTGTGAGTGGAAACGATGAGTAGAGAAAAAGATAAATCCCTTTCTTAGTGCTGCCAGCCCCGAGGCCCTGAAGAGCACTGCTTGCAGCCCTGCCACCTTTCACTCCCTGCCACAGCCCCTCTGTGCAGACACTTGACTGTAGCCATGATATTTTCCAAAAAAATCCTTTCCTTAGGATTTTTCCTCCTGAGAAGCTGAGAGGCCACAGGAACAAAATGTAAGCAATGGTTATCTGCTGCTGTGGAATGCAACAGGTGCATCTGTGATTGGTCTCATGTGGTTGTTTCTAATTAATGGCCAATCACAGTCAGCTGGATTGGACTCTGTCTGAGACACAAGCTTTTTTTATGATTCCTTCTTTTTCTATTCTTAGCTAGCCTTCTGATGAATTCCTTTCTTCTATTCTTTTAGTATAGTTTTAATATAATATATATAATAAAAAAATAAATCAGGCCTTGTGAAACATGGAGTCAGACCCTCATCTCTTCCCTCATCCTAAGCCCCCTGCGAACACCGTCGCACTTGACAGACAGACACTGTCCCTTTCCTTGGGTCACCACTGACAGCTCTCATATTCCTCCTCTGACACAGAGTCTGGCACAGAAATACCACAGCCTATTGCTGAGATACTGAAGAGGGAAAAACTCAAACCAAAGCTCCACAAATAACCCAAACCCACTCAAACCCTCGCCAAGCCCCCTCCTTGCCCTTTGCTGAATTTAAAATGACTGCACAGCGGCAGCTGTAATCTCTGAAGCTGTGATTGRCAGTGCAGCCCTCTGTTTACAAATAGGCAACAAAAATAACTCGATTTGGCACTGCAGAACACACATTTACTAAACACTACAGTCCAGCAGATCATGTGATGATAACCAAAAGTGCAGAAAAGAGTTGCCAGTTGCATTCCTTGAATCGCCCAGAAAAAACCCCATAAAATCATAAAAAAGCAATGAATCTACAAAAAAATTCAAAGAGCTGTGTGTCCACAAACAGTCAGAGAAATCTTATTTTAGTACTGAAACAAGATCAGTCTACTTTTCTATATACAGCATAGTCAAAAAGCTGGCCCTTTAGGAAAAAAACCCAAACATGTTTTAATAAGGGAAGAGGCGAGGAGGGAAAAAGAGAAGAAGGCAGAAAAAGGAGGAAAAATGTGAAAAAATCTGAATGGAAAATCCATTTGCTAGAGGAGTATTTTTTTCCCTCCCATAAACTTGGTCTCTTGGATACGCTAATAAATGGATTTTGATCATAATTTATTTCATTACCAACTACAAATTGTCCCTGCACATTACAGTTTCTCACATCAATCCCTCCTATGAAGACATTAGTGCAGACAAATGGCTCAGGARGTAATCCATTCACACTGGGAAACAAATTATCCCATAACAATATCCTCAGAGCAAAGCTGCCACACTGTAAATATCTACTGTGTAATACAAACACTTAAAAATTAGGACCTTGATGAATCAGACTTAGGCTATGATCTTGTTCTTTAAAAATACCAGTTTATTATGAAAARGATCTCATTCAATTTCTAACATCTACATACTTAAGTCATTTTATATCTATTAGCATCATTAATCTAAATGGGATTTCAAGTATGTTTTTGTTTATTATTTTGAATAGGAATATGAAAGATTAGGGCTACCAAGAGTTTATTTCCAGAAATGAAACTGCTCAATCAGTCAAAAAAGCAAATTTTCTTAATAGTAACAATTTACAGGAGTAACAGTTGATTTAAGAGGTGATCTTCAGAACAAATCATTATTTAAGAAATAATTCAGTCTTTTTCCCTTGAATAAACTGTGCTTACTGCTCACAAGTTTATCCTTTATTCTCCAACACTGAGCATGAGAGCTGGTTATTTTACAAACATAAGGTATGAGTTTTGATGTATAAACATCATGGTGACGAACAAAACAGAACATCTCAAAATTCTTGGTTTTATGAGATTTTCAACAAAAGAATTCAATACTTTCCTAACAGAGGGACACCAAATGTTTCTGGTGGAAAAAGGAGAGCAGGTTGAGGGCAAGACCTTTCCTGTTACAGTAAATGTGTCAAACTAGAGGCCTGTTACCAAATAAAATACTTTTAAGCCTATACTTCCCCAGACTTCCATAATGACTAATTCCCACTGAACAGAGAAAAGGACAGAAGGGCCATCAGCACTGAGAAAAAAGCATCAGGATGACATCATTGCCTGTCTGCTGGCCAGGAAAGGAAGAGAGGGATTATCTGAATAGTGAACATCTGGATTGTGTATATAAAGGCAGTGAAGGATTTTTATACATATTAGTTCACTGAGTTCCACTGAATTTTTATCTTACAAAGAAACAGTAGTGCTACAATACGCTTTAATAATGAAAAAGCAACAGGAATTCCAGTGGTCTGGGTTAGTGTATTAAAAGATACACAAACAGATTTATCATTCACTTCTTCTCTACCATATTTAATTGAAAAAACTTGGCAGATAGTTGAACTTGCAGCTCTTTCTTTTGAATTAAAACATGCAGCTTAGTAAGACTGACTTTCTTCTTTCTGTGTTTCAGATACAAAGATTGCAATTGACTTGATTCTGAACTTGAAGAAATGAAATTCAAAACATACTCAGTTCCCCATCCCAGCATTGTAAAGACTGCTTAAAAATATTACATGCAAAGTGTTTCCATTTCCTCAGAATACAACACAAGACACATTTCTATTTTCACATTTTTTTATCTCTAGAGTTGTTGCATAAAGAAAAATCAACTTATTCTAGTACAGCATTATTCTACTTCATTCTTTGCAAAGGAACATTCTTACCTTGAACTGTTAAGGTGGCTGATGCCTCAGCTTTTCCAACCATATTTTCTGCAACACAAGTGTATGATCCCATGTCTCCTGCCATAACTTTCCTGATTTTCAAGGTATGATCATCACGGATTTCATATCTTTAAATATACATAGTAGTTAACAATGAATCGGAATAACAGAACTTTGTACAATTTCTTTCAAGGGTAAAAACGTGGGGGATTTGCTCTAAAAATATTCTTATTTCTGTATTTCCCACAAAAGAAAAAAAAAGTATAGATACTTATAAATTGATAATGCAAAATAAAGTTTTAAAACCATAATATATCCAAGTATTTGAAAAGCTTATTTTGATATTATTTGCACACAATTGAAAAGCCCTAATGCAGAACATTTTAATTGTTAGAATTATTTTAACAAGTAATTCAACAATATTTATTATTCTCCATCTGAATGACAGACTTTTTAATATGGTTGAAAAGAAAATATTGTTCCAAAAAAGATTAGAATTGCTTGAAATTCAAGATAAATCACAATTCATTCTTTTTCTGCTTTTCTTCCCGGAGGACAATGCGGCCTTTTACCAATTTCTTTCCTTCCATCACTTTTCTCTCTTATATATATAATGCAGTCAATGTGTTTCTATTTATGCTAAGTAGATTTTTCTCCTAAAAATGATAGTTTTTATTAAAGCTATAGACTACATTACCAAGAAGCTGTATTTAAAAGTGGCCAACTTACAAATCCAACCCTGTTAAAGTGTTTCTTCTTTCAGTCCACTCCCTAAAAGTTTTTGTAACTGATAATTAGGATTTCAAAGTAAATAAATAGGTATTTCATCTATCTCTATATTGATCCATCAAAGGATGTGTTTATTTTTAATAATGTGTTTTACTTTTTGGCCTGAATTACAGCAATAACAAAAAAGAAGTTAATTGGAAACCTAGCAACAAAAACATGTATAACCAAGGCAGCTTTCTACATTGCCAGACTACATTTTACATCAATTGCAATTCCAATATATAGTTCTTAATGTTGTAATCTCTTTTACTATTTGTTATACATTCTCCTAAACTTTTAGTAATCACAAAAGACTCTTCAGGTGAAGAATTAATCTGTATCTGATACTACTAGCTGCACTTGGTTGTTTTATATTATATTTTATTGTATTTATATAATATTTATATTATATTTATATTATATGTTTATGTTATATTTATCAGGTGTTGTCACAACAAAAACTTGAAAACAGGCCCTTGTTAAGTTTCAACATAACTTGTAAATTCAACTGGAGCACAGTGCTAATTAGAAATGTTTTACTGTACCAAGCCAGGCCTTTTGTATTCAAGCCAAAGAAATGCTGGCTGTCAATCACTGAATGGCCCCATCACACACCCAACTAGATGATATAAAAAGGGTAACTGCAAGTACTGCACCTTGCTTTTGGCAGCTCTCCGTCATCTTTCCTCCATCTCACTGTAGGGACTGGGTCTCCTCTTGCCTCACACTTAAACTCTGCACTGTCATCCACAGTCACTGCCAAATTGCTCGGTCTCTTCACAAAAGATGGTCTCTCTAAAGGGCAAGGAAGGGAAATCAAGGGTTAATCCAGCAGTTCTGTGTCCAGATTGCAGAGGATCTCTGTGAGGTTGCTCRCAGGTGTCAGCAGCAGCAAGCACTCCATGAAAGAATTTCCAATGCTGCATTTGAAAGGCAACTTTTTCTTTCACCAGCACACATGGAGTAAAACAAGCCAAAAAACCCCCAGAAAGTCCTCTCTAGTTTTTGTTTAGATTAATTGCTGCACACTCCTGCTCAGACTTTCTGGAACAAAAAGGTGACCTCAGTACAGGCTGTGTTGTTTTGGTAAACCCTGTGAATTTCAGGAAAGGTGTTGATACACTTTTCTACCTGTAACAGGATTCAAAGCTGTAGGTTGCTGGGCAATTCATACTTTCATAATTCCACGTCAGGCTGCAGTGCAGTGAGGTTTGCATACTCCCAAGGATAAAAGTGGTTTTAATAATTTCTGGAACATTCCAGGAATGACCCATCTAGAAGAGCAGCACCAGATGACAACAGCATGTCCGTAAAAGAACTGGGAAGGTTTAACAGGAGAGTGTTTGGCAGGTTCCTTTGCCTAAGGCAGATGAACTTTTTGTCTATAAACCTGTGAAAGCTCTGAGGGAGTTGAGAAGGCAGTTGCATGTTTTGGCTTGTATGTATTAAAGATATAAATATCATCCCCCTGGAGCTACAACAGTCTGAGGCCATTGGCACCATCAGGAAGTGTGAATACCCAAAAATACACCACAAATTTCTCACAGGAGTACAAAACAACCAGACAGAAGGATTAAGAGACAATCCCACACTCTTCATGTCTCACATTTGTGTTCGAGAAAAGCAGTTCTAAATATTACTCTGGATTTGCAGACACAGAGATTCAATATTACAAAAACTTCATATTTCAAAACTGAAATCCGACCTGAACAAAACCTTATTAAAAAAAAAAATATCTTCCTTTGTTCTAGAGGATGTCCAGACCAGCTGGACATTTGTGCTGCAGAAAAAATAACTTTGCTGGCAATGGTAGGAAATAATGTTAAATGAAATAGCAAGTTGATCTTTAAGCTGTCAGTTCTAGCCTGAGTTCATATACAAGAAGTGAGAAATAAAACAGAGATCTGCAGACATGAATCTAGCTGTGAATTAAAAAGATACAAATATAGACAACCCCATACACTGACCCCTTTCTTGTAGGTGTTGAAAAAACCAAACCCGAATGCAAGAAAAGAACATCCAGATTAAATCTCAGAGTAGGAATAGTTTGGGGAAGAATATTTAACTTAACTATGCAAGAGAAAAAAGACTGATCTGGTAAGACCAAGAGTGCTGTCCACAAGAGGCACATTGTTCTCCAGATCAGTTTCCTGAAGGAAGAGTAATGGACTTCCAGTAGTTTTTGTCTGCCCATTTATAACACTCTTACTGAAATGCAGAAACGGATAAGGGAAATCAACACTGATTTAAGAATCTGTCTTTGTCACATGATTATTTGGTACATACAAGGAAAGCTTAGCAAGGATCACTTTGAAACTTTCTAATATTACAGTTTCTGGCATGCAATCCTCCCTCTGATCTAAAGCAGAGACCTAGAAGCAAAAGTTCAACCTCTAAATAACCAAACCTCATAAATAAAAGATTAATGTAGAAAAATTTAATATATGAAGTCAGCATATTACTTGTGCTTTTTCACGCATAGCCAAGTCTGAGTTGAAAGAATAGGGTGTTTTAAAGATTTCTAGACACGGGCTGGTAAGAAATTCAAACCTTTACTGACTCATTTGAAAACAAAACCTTGCTAGTTTCCCCAGGCTGAAAATCTGAAATACGTCTGAAAAGAACAAGAGATGAAGAAAAAGCCAGACAGAGCTCTGCCTGCAATGCGCCCCTCGCAGGGTTTTAGCAAGAGAAGTAATTTTTCAGCCTAAGTCATCAAACAGTTCAGGCCATCATTCCCTGGTTGGCAGCAGACTAGTGATGAGCTATTACATGGTACAGTTAAATAGGAGCCTGGTGCCAGGACTTTATTAATGTAATTACAACTTACTTTCAAGTTTAGATTTTGCTTGAAAGTTCTGAAAGTCTATTTGACAATAAACTTCCTGCCCTAGTGCTTCAAAAGTGTTTATACAAAATCAAAATAAACTAATAAAAGCTTCTCAGCTTCTAAAGGGTTATACACCACTTTCTTCCTCGATATTCAGTTTGAACAATTTTAAGATGGCAAAAAGCCTTGTTTTATTTAGGAAACCCCTGCTTCACATGAAACTCTGAACAGGTCTTCAAGTTGCCTGAGTCCTAGCTCAACCATGTAGGGAAGACAGATAGAAGTGCCAAAGACAAACAAGACAGCTCTTAAACATGAATTTAACAAAAATACAACCACCAACAAACTACTAGTATTGCAACAGCATTGTGATGGAAACCAGTGTGCTGTAAACCAGGGCTTGGATGGTGTCATCCTATTTTTTTTTTTTTTTTCAGAAACAATCAAGCTATCTCAAGCCTCCTCTAATTTAAAGTAAAATGGGACATATTTTAAAGGAAAAGCTCCTAAATTCTCCTGTGCTGATGGAATAATGAGACTGCAGGTGGACTTAGAGCTTCCCTCCTGATACTGCAACAAAACATGCAATTTTCAACTAAGCTCAGCTATCTTAAATGAAAACATATTTTTTGATGTTCAGACTATCAATAGGATCACTTGAACAAGCAGATCTGTCGTAGTTTTACAACATTCAGCACATGTTCCTATAAATGGATGGTTATTCCAAATAGAAATTTAGAGTAATTCTGATCCTCTCCAATAAGAAGGAAAAATTAAGCCTCTGCTTCTTAAACTTGTTAATTTTTGTTTTGCTCTTATTTCACAATACTGATCCAGTCATGGACACTGGAATTATTTTCAGTTTGAGAATTAAATACAAAGCATCTTATAATAGGAATAAATTGTCCCAGGTTGGCTGCAGAGCCATTGCCTTCCTTCTATTTACTAGATCAGCCATGAGAAAAACATTTTCAGCACTGAAAAGGAAATGGATCAGAATAATGTTTAGAGAAAGGCTTACTAGGAAAAACAAAAGATGGAAATTTTCATCAATAGAATCTAAAAGGAATTCTTACCTAAAACAGTGAGCTCTGCAACTTCACTTTCACGTTCTCCAACCATGTTTGTTCCAACACAAACGTATTTGCCAGCATCGTTCTTTCTTGTGTACGTGATCATGAGCTTTCCTCCTCTGATCTAGGACAAATCAAGGATAACAAAAATACTTCAATAGGAATCATCAATTTAATAATAATAGCTTAGAAAATATTTTGTTACAGGTAACAAAACAGAACAAGTAATCTCTGGTTTTCCATATCACAAAAAAAGTGGAAAAAAATTACTATTAGTCTAATTTCCTTCTCTTATGCAAAAAGCTTGTGTTTTAATTTTACATCAGTATTTTAAAATCTCTGAGATTTGGAGACTTGTTAGAGTTTTTTCTTCATTCTGTGTAATGTATTGCTGGCTGCTCACTAGCCTGTTTAATGCTTGTTAGCCAGAAGGACTACAATTCCTTCCCATGTACTGATACAAGCAGGTGGAGAGTAAAAATTAGCACGAGACATAAATTTCATTTTCACATCAAGTGCTGCAATTACTTTTTCTTGACAAGAAATATGTGCATGCTATCCTGCTGCTGGTCGTGTTCATTATTATTCATGAATTTTGTGTTTGTTTCGGTTTTCATTTCTTAAGGAAGTGAAGGAAATTCTTTATTCTTTAGTTCTTCACCTTAAATAAAGTAAGTTTAAACGCTGATAAGCAGATGAGCAGAAGCAATTATATTCTTTGAATTCAGCTTCTGGGAGATAACAGAATTCCAATAACCCCCAAATCGGAAACCACACTTACCTTTTTGATTCCAAATCTTATTATATTAAATAAAAATGTACATTAAATGCATATGAAAATACCTGATGTTTCTTTAAAAGGATTTATTCACCCATTCTATTGACTGAATGGTTGAACAAGTTGCAAAGTTCACCAAAATGCAGCAAAATTTGTGTAGGCAGCTGCATATGTACCATGTTTACTTTGATATACAAAGAAAGTTCCTTAATTACAGAAGATACATCTGAAGTGCACATATGCTTACAAGCCTCATGACTTTTGAAAACCACTGCAGTTCAAGCCATGGGTGGAAGCAGACAATAAATAAAAGCCACATTTGAAGCTACATGAAAGGCTCTAATGTGGTCAGTGAAAAGGAGAAGAGTGTTCTCAATATGAGGTATTTAGCTCCAGTTGCCTGCAGCTAGAAATCTATCCCTGGAAATTTGAAATCTCAAGCAGTGTTGGGCTCTGATTGTCATTGTAGGATGTACAGGCACAAAGATGACAGTCAGTTATTGAGATAAATGGACACGCACGTGAAGCGTAGACAGTGTTGCATACAAATTTCATTCTGTTGCCTTTGGCACTCATTGCTTGAGAGCACAAGAGAAATGTCCTTTATCATTCAGAAAGCTGGTAATGCTGAAATTTCAGTGGAGATTTGAGGCATGAGGAATGAAAAAATAAAGGTGGCCTGCAAACACACATTTTTCAAGAATTGATAAGCAGTTTTAGATTGCTGACTGCCTGAACTGGTGAGTAGGGGACGGGGATGTAAAGTATAACTAGAAGTCTGTCTGTATTTATTTCTGTTTTACATGTCCCTAAATCACAGAAAGCAATGATTTTCCAAATAATGTATGCAAAGGACTAAAAAAAAACCCAACAATTTTTTAATTACTTTCACTTGCATTTTGGGGTATTTGTATATCCAGATACACATGCAGAAATACACACCTTTTATGTATATAAATACTGACCATGCTGGATAGAACAAAGAAAAGTATTTATACATCACAAGACTTGCCAACTCATCTGATGATTTCAAACCCGTGTAAACTGAAATCAGTGATTTTTGTGTATGTCTTCAAAGTCTAAATCCTAGTGACATTCAGCAGCATTTGTGCTCCTCTGTTATGTTATCACTTAAGAAAATCCCATTCAAATCCACCACAATATGACACAACTGCGTATCTTGCACAAATTGTAACCTTAAGCAAAAACAATCCTAGGAATTTCTTATAGGAATCGCTATGAGACTCTCTTCAAAGTATAGAAGAAGAGAAGCATTAAAGCAGAAACATATGAAAAACTAAAAAGTCATTTGAAAGCTGATTTTCTTGGAAGTTATTTGAGATATAGATAAAGAAGGAGACACAGAGGAAACATTCCCTCATGGATGTTGAGGCAGACTTCCTAAGATGTGACATGCATGCTGAAGGAGGCTGCGCTCACAACATGGAATTCTGAATGCACGTGCAAAGGGGTTTCTTTTGTTAGGTTGGTTGGTTTCCTTAAAACATGAGAAGGGTTTAGAACTTCAGCTACAATGACGGTTATTCCACATGGAATTGTGATAAATTACACAGCTACAATAAAACATCCCACCACTGAATGTGGAATTACACATGTCTGTAACTGGAGGAGTCACAGATGGCTAGAAGGAAGTGAACTTCCCCTGGTGGGCAACTACCAAAATTCTTCATTGCATTTTAAAAAATTAGGTACCCACCATCTCAATAAGACTGGACAATCCCTTCAATTTAATATGACATTGCAAATGAAAACTGCAGCTATGAACAATTTATGTTGGCAATGTGCAGTATTTCTTCCCAACAGGCAATCCCAGAAATACCTATAGACCACAGACCAATGGCTTTAAGTAAAAAAGTACACAATGGAAACCATGCATGTGAAATTTGGTAGGAACACATAAAGAATCACTACTGAATTTGTCTCACTAAGTTCATATCCAGTATTTAGAGCTGTAAACAGTCAAATCACCTTTGGAGGCAGTACATGAAATCTTGCAAATTACAACTATTCATAATCTGTGTATACTTAAAAGCCAATGAAGGCATTTTAATTTGAGTGCTCTGGCTCTTCTCATATTTTTGCTCTTGTCCCAAAGTACACCAGCTGGACTTTATACCAGCAAATGATATAATCTTCAAAAGTGACAGGCACTGAGTGTACCATTACATCTCAAACTGCCTGAAGAGTTGTGACCATGCTGAATACCAAGACATGTCCCTTTTTCCAAGTAAACAAATACAGAAAACAGTTCTACTCCACTACTCTAGTAGATATGGTTGTGTCATGGGAAAAGAACAGCTTTGCTAATTGCCAAAGCTAAAAGTCTAATTCTGGAAGTAAGTGTCATGTTTCATTTATACCAAAATGAAGCCAAGGCACTTTTTGACTTTTCATGCCTCTGATATTTTGTTCTGTGCCTACCAGCAAACCTATCAGGGATTTACAAGTAGGATAATAAAAGAATAGCACAGAATTCTAATAAGAGAAAAAGACTGTGATCAGCATTTCACAGATGATGTTCAGCTACCTGTAAGATGTATGAATTATTGCATATACGCTAAGAAAATATACGATGGTATGGTGAGTTACAAAGACTTTTTGAAAGCTATTTTCCATGACCTGCTTGCCTGACCATATTTTGCTCCTCATCAGTAAATTGCTCTTTCAAGCAAGTCCACGTCATTTATTTCTTTAAACAATGGTTGGAGATGTTCATACAGAAAACTCTAGGTACCCACAGAGTTAACTAGGTCCAGAATTGTAAATTATGACCACCCAGCAACAAAAAATCATATACAAATAATGAATCAACTCAGTCAGCCAATAAATCAAATCCATAAAAACTTACCCAAGGGTTCTACAACATACCACCAAGAATTCAGTATAGCTGTACACACATATATTCTTATTCTGAGACCATATTTTATATACCTATGTGTGTTGTGTATATGTGTGTAAATTTCTGCATGTATAAATCCATACCCATCTGTCTGTGTTATGAAATATTTTTATATATGTGGGTGATTCATTTACTTTTCACAGAAATGTGGTATGAAATATGAGACAGAATGAAGCCGTAAGAGAAATGCTTGGGGAGTCCAAATATAAATGTGAGTAACATTTTCTTTTAACCTTCTTTCAGTTTCTAGCTTATTTCTATTTAATAAATGAAATCTGCTCTGTTGCAAAATAATTTGAAAGCAAACAAATTAATAGGAAAAGTAAATTTAGACTGAAGAATGAAATACTGACTTTTTGTACAGCCAGGGTTTCTGCATATGTGATATCACAAATTTCATATATTTTAGTCTTCTACAGTACAGCATACACAACAACCCATTTTCTTTCGTTTTCTAAATTGCAAGTGGTGGGCATGTAATATTAAAGTGCCAGACACTGTCTTTGCTTTAAAAGTGTCCCATCTCATTATGAATAACAGTACAACAGTCGAAGTACAAGGTGAGTCCAGGCAATTGTAATTAATAGTGCCACCAATGGTATATCCAAGTAAAATGGAGCTTTTATTTCTTAGTTAAGAAACACAGAGTTTGCTCATTTCCCTCTGTCTGGTCTAGCATCCCAAAATATCCATATCACAACTCACCACTGCAGGAGAGGCTGTCAGGCATGGAATGTCAGCAATAAAAGGCAGCTTTGCAGTTTGAACAAAATTCAACAAAAAGGGGGCACAAATGACTATTTTAATTTTTATTTAAAAATTGGTATCCTGTTCCAAGCCTTGTGAATCCCATATATTCTTCCCTACCTATTATAGCATGCTTAAATATCAGACACTAGACATCAAAATGTGTTTGGAGCAGGTCTTCAACAATGACTAAAGTTTGTTCTTGTTTAACTTCAAAGTTCAGACAGACGAGTCTGTCCTGCTTTCCGTTCCATTCTCTGGGACCCCAGGAAGGTACATGCTGCCTCCTCCAGATCAAACACACAAAAAATTCTATTTGAAAGTAGTCTGAAACATTCTTTCAAGTGGTCTTCCTGTGCTGTAAATCTGTCATGACAAAGTGCAAGTCAATTGTTCCCTGCTACCCTACAGACCAACAAAACAGCTCTGCAATACAGACAGGCCCGAAGGCAGCCTAACGGAAGGTGCAAAATGCATAGGAAGGTGGCTTTATGTGAAAAGAAGGTATTTAAGGCAGGTAAAATGACAATAGATTCAAGCTGCTGCTTGTGGCACCCCTGCCAATCTCATACATCAGAGGCAGAATTAGATTCAAGTCCATTCATAAGACTCCTTTTCCCACTTTTCTGGCCTCATTATTAATGGCCCTAACTACAAGAAGGTGGATATCTACAAAGGCTTAAGGGATATATGTGTCCTGAATTGCTTGGTGAATTCAGAGGCAGCTGACAGTTATTCAGCCATTAGCATTATCACAAGACACCAAATATGAGAATTACTTCATGTGTTTGATGCTTCACCCAATGAGACTGTAGAAACAGCCAAGATATATGCAGAATTCCATAAATCAAGATCAGAAAAGAAAAAGCCATGCCTCAGCATATGTGATTTTCAGAAGTTTGAAACTGCAACAAGTCCAAATTAACTTTCTATAAACATTTGGCTTATGTTAATCACAAAGGAAGATTTAATTTGGAGGAAGATTTACTTCACAATAATCCGTATTGGCTCACATTAGTCAGAACTAAATTCTGAGCAGACAGCTATGTTTATATTGCAATATTTGAACCAGTGAAATACTTCTCTGAAATGCTTTCACAGCTACAGTAACATTTTCTATGCAATACTTCTTTCTTTTTATAAACCAAAATTAAAATTTTACAACAAAAGCTAGTTACTACTATCTTCATGGTCTTAAATTTGTTCTACAAAGATCACCAAAAATATAAAAAAGAAGAAGCAAATGCTTCATAAACTGTTTTTCATATTTTTACTTTTTAAGTCCAGAAAACACACTAAATTCAACTAACAGACAACACTTAGGCACATTTTATGGGTCACTAAAATTATATCTAGAACAATGAATCTTTCTGCACTATCCAAAGAAGGCCATGCATAGGAATGATGAGTTTACAATGACAACTGTGAAATTTCTGTGAAACTGTAGATTTAACCCCATGCATAAATCTCCCCTGGATGCACTGGTACACATGTAGCTTTCACTACAATCATTGACTGGAATCAGAAGTAAAAGTGAACTTGAACTGAACTCAATGTCTGGTATGTCTTCATTTGTCATCCCTTAAGCAAGTCAGAGGATYTGAAGTATCAGTTACACATGAATTTTCTTTTAAGCATCACCACTACTGTGTTATTTACACATCTCCAAGGATAAAATCTCAGATCAGCCAGGGTTAATTTTCCACAAAAAATCTCTCAGTTTTTAATTACTCTACCTAAAGAATCACAAGTTTAATAATGAAAAATAATACTAACAAACCACAAATTTTAAAACATATTAAAAAATCCTACCTGGCAACCATAAAAGAAATTACATAACCCAAATCTGCAGAGGAATTTAGCAGCCTGTTTTCCACTGTGAAAGAAAGACCAAGGTCACTCTGAGGGGCTGTCTTAGAGTCACCAAGGATGAAGACAAAGGCCCTCCTACATCACCAGACCTGACTCTGCACGTGGCAGATCACACCTACACCCTGCAGAGAGCACCAGGGGTGGAGGGAAGAGAGTATAACCACAAATTTCCAAAGGGCCCCCGACTCTGCTGCTGATTCCAAGGGAATTTCAGTTCCTGACTGGCATTGCAGGTATTGGCAATATTGTCATGCTTTTCTAAGTCTGAAGCTAATGCTGGCAGGATGAAAACATTGATTTAAGACAACTGTATATTGTGGGGTGTATTTCATCAATAGAAAATTTCCTACTTTCCCCTAAGAAAAGAGCAGCTGTGCAGAGCACATGTCTTCAACAGTAGAGTCCTAATGTTCAGTTTCAAACTTTAGAAGGATGGGTAGGTAAAACTCCACCAAGACTTGTAATCTGATGAAAGACATTTCTCAGAGTGCAGATTTCTCACAGCCATCATGCTAAATAAAATAAAGGGTTTTTCATGGTTCTTATGTAGGGTCTTATAAAGGGAACTGTTCTGACAGGACTCAAGTTATCAAGAGATTTGAAGTGGAAGTTTGTAGGTCTTCTTCTACCATGAGCTCCCACAAGAAAATGAAAGGCCTCCAACATGCAAAACCAAGGATCTCCTAAACTTACAAGTACAATTGTGAAGCAGCGACAAAATCCTCACAGTCTGAGAGGAGGGAATAGAAATGAATTATTCACATTTTAATCCTGGCTGGTCTGTGCAGCAGGTCATTATTTTCAGCTGTGGCTTCAGTCACTCTGGGATCTTCTGAGATGCAGCAGTTTTGGCTGAGACTCCCACTTGTCTGGAAGAGAAGGCACATCCCCTCTGAGCCTGGCTGCCCACTGCTGGCTCCTCACTCGAGGGATGCAAATCTCAGGCTCCCGGATCCTTCCCGTGACCGCTGCACTTCCTGCACTAAATTGCCTGTGAAAGCTTTCCTCCCTGGAGCTGGCACAGCAGCTTCCCAGGGGAAAAAGGATTTGCTTAGTTCCTCTGGGGCTAAACCTGAGCTCTTTATGGCAGAGAACACGCACTGAGAACCAAACCAAGCAAATAAAATTAGTCACAGGTGACTAAAATGCAGCAGATTCTTTCATACATTTCCAGATTTGTATTTTGACAGCTTTAAATTTTGAGACAGATTGGACTTCTCATTCAAAACATTTTCTGTAAAGACTTTATAATCAAGTTAACTCCCAAAGAAGTTTTGGCTTGGCCAACTACACACTACAAATAAACAAGTATTTTGCAAAAGTAACCTTGAAATAAGATATAAAATGTTTTCTAACATACCTAAAAACCTACTGATTCTCTGTCTTTTGACCAAGATGACATGCCATGGAAATGAGCATGACCACACTTCAAAAGAAGGATATAAACCCATGTTAAACTCCTATTGCATTTATCCCTGAGTAAGCCTAAGTTCAGTAGAACTCTTTTATAGTAAATGCTGGACACGAAAAGTTGTGAAAACATTAAACTTTTCCCATCATTTGTCAAAAAGAGGAGCATATGCACTGCAATGCTGATTTTCCATGAACAGTTAAACACAGAAGTCATATATTAATCTGCCACATTTCACTCTTCCATCACTGTTCACTACAGCTCTCATGACTGCAGCACATGCAAATCATAAATCACAGATTTCCTTGTGTTTTTTGTGGTTTGCACACAAGCCTTGTGTTACAGGACTGAGGCAAAAACCTGCAGTCATAGGCAACCACAAGCAAATCTTGAGTGTAACTTTCATAATTTCTGAACGACTACTGAAAAACCACTGGGCTAGACATTACAGCTACAGAAAGCCCTCTCCTTGGAAGATGCTAAAATTAAACTCACAAAGAATAAGGAGGAGAATGTATTCACAGAGAGGCAAAGAGCAAATCCCCCAATTTCCCCAGCTCACAGAGCAGCCCAGAATCATTATTTTTGTGCTCAACTTTAGATCCTCCAGAGAAACTCCACAGGCAGGGCATGACCTGCACATCTTGGTCCGTCCACAAACGTTCTTTGTTGCCACAGACTTAACAACACAAGGCTGATCTTCAGCAACACACAGCCAAGCCAGGAGCTACTTGGAGCTTCTTTTACTCATGAAATAAGCCAGCACAGGTTGCAACCAAGCAGAACAAAGCATACACTGCTCCCATGCTCTACATGAGCGGGGAGCAGCGTCCCTGATGCTCACATATCCATCCTTTAGCTGTGATAGCCCTGAGTGCTGCTGTTCCTGGACACTGAGAACATGCTGCCCTCTGCTTGGGCTCTTCCCACCCAGCCCTGTGCCTCTGGAGCAGCAAACCCTTATTGCTCAGTGCATAAATGGAAGTGAAAAGCCAGAGAGAAGGAAGAGAGCGAAGCCCAAAAAAGCGGTGCTGGGGGCTGCCCCAGCTATTCAGGCGGGCTCTGGAGCCCTGCTGGGATAATTGCTTCCTGCACAGCAGCTCCTTGCTATTCTTCCCAGATGCCACAGTGGGTTTAAACTTCTGGCATAATTCTTGTTGGAGTTAAAAGGTTATTGTAAACTGCACCAATGGAAAAGGCTGAGAGGGAAATGTGGCTGCAAGGGAGRGAGAAACTGCTCCGGACAGTGAAAATACTAGCTGCTCAGCTTCTCACATTTGTATTTACAAAGCTAACTAGCTGGCCAGGTTCTGTATGGAAATCAGTCTCCTGTTTGCTGATGTTTGCTGTTATTGAAGCAGGCTTGTAAAAATGGCAGAGAAATTGAAATTACTCTGCACTTTATTTTCCTATTTCACCTTGTGACTGTGTGCATGTCTCCTTTAGAATTAGTACTATCCTGTCATAAATGAGAAGCTTTGACAGCTTCTTATGAGCAGTGTAGAAAGAACATAGTGAATAAAAAGAAATCTTTACAGAAAACTAAAAGTGTTACTTGATCAGATTTCAGTTCACTTGGTACAAATTACCTTTTTATGACAGTGACAAGAAGTTAAAAACTGGATATGCCCTCCCACAGCATATTCTCTTCCCCAAAACCACAGAAAAAGCCCACACTCTGTTTCCAATACATACAAATACAAATACTGAGCCTGAAGTAAACACTTCACTTTTAAAGACATTACTGTTTCTTTGCCAGCTAGTTAGCATGACAAACAAACAAAAATTTAAGAAAAAAGAAAAAAGTTATAATTTTGCATTTAACATACATCTATCTCACGTTCTGGCTGAATTGTTCAAAAGCAGATAGCAAAATTTAGAAATCCATGGCTGCTGCAGAAGAGGTGTTGTAGTCAGCATTTCTGCCTGTCAGATGGACATAAAGACATGTCCAGGTAACTGAATCTGCAATTCCACTTTCCAGACCTCATCCTGAGTGCTGATCACCAAAATGAGCAGCCAGTAGCCCCTGGCATGCAATGCACCCAGTGCCACCATTGCCCATGGGGACAATTTACAAGTGGGAGGTGCCCTCCACAGAAGGTCTGAACTCACCATTCCAGAGGCACTCTCTGACTCCAATCAGTGCCCCAAATATGCAAAAATATTTAGAGGGAAAATATTTTAGAATGGCTTTTTTTTGTGTTGTCAAGACAATGATGCAAAAAACACACACTAAAGAGTGCCAGGGAAAGCTGACCCATGTGAACAGGCAAGGAAGACAGTATTTAAAGGACTGTATTGATAACATCCATGCAAACAAGAGACCTTATCAATAAGCTTCCCTTGTCTACTTGTCTACTTTTCTAACACAAACATTAACAGCATACATAAACAAATTACAGTATGTCACATGAGCACCCTGATGTCTGCACCAAGGTATAAGCTTACAAAAGAGTTTGTGGACAATAAAGATCATCTTGTTTATCTCAGAGGACATAGATCCACTTTTTGCACTTATTTATATCCAGAAAAGCTAAATAATTGGTATATGCCACTCTTGCAAAATAATTTTTAATGGAAGACACACATTATGGTTTCAAATGCTGAATAAGCATTCAGAATAAAGGAGGAAGAATCTAAGAATTCTCAAGTAGGATAAATATAAAAAGAAATATTCAGTGAATATAAGAAATCATCAAGTGTGCATTGTACTATTAGTGACTATCCTTCATGCGTTTGAACCAGACTTTTTCTAAGACAGCCATATTATTAACTTTGGAAGGCAAAAGAAAGCTAATTTCTTCTGAAAGTGCCAGTCAATCACGACCAGAGAAGCAATCATTTCAGAGAGTGTTTGATAAAGAGTGAAAAAACATGTTCTGATGACTGTCTTCTCCTTTCCAACAGTTCCATGTGTTATTGCACATTTGACCAAAGTGCCATAAAATCATAAATAGTTTTGTCATTTGATGAGATTCACTTTCAGCGGATTGCAATGAAATACTGCACGTTTTTCCAGACCTAAAGTTTGGCAATAAATGTTTGGTAGAATTTAACATGAATATTTTTACAATATTTCAGAAGAATTCTTAAATATTCTTAAGTTTCTGAAAACAGGAATTCCGGACAAACCTAATAGATTCAAAATTTTGTTCAAGATTTGGCAGGCCTAAAGCACAAATGTTGTATTACAGATATTATTACTGGCACTTGCAAACATGCATGCCAAGAACAATCTGATATGCAGGCCATTCTATGCATGGAATATTAAAATAATAAAATATTAAAATATTTGCTGTATTTAGAGTTGCCTTTAATAGTGCATTAGATTTGGACCTTGGCTCATCTTGCAAACTAATTTCATAGCAGGATTGCCGGGAAAGTTACCAAAAAGGTATTACTTTATGATCCTTTAGTTTATGATTAGTTTATGAACTTTTCAACAAATGCTTAAGAGAAATTCACCTTGAGGCARAGGACTGGGCCTGACACACTTGTAGCCCAACCAGCAACTATGTCCCTGAGACATGAGAGGAGACAAAAACCAAAGCAGGAAGAGGGATTTAATGAGATGCACACTTCTGTGGGGAGCAAAAGAACTTAAGTTCCTTAAATGTGGACTAGGAAGAAAGAAGGTATACTTACAGAATTCCATTGGGAAGGAATTTTATATGCCAAATTAGTCAGGTAGGCACATAGATATCAGAGTGGCTTCCAGTGTTTCTTTTTCTGTACAATCATGTAGTTAAATGAACAATACTTTGCCTTTTCAGAACCCTCTTTTATGGAACTGTCAACTACTTTCCAAATACTCCCAAAGGGAAAAACCATTGAGTCACACCTAACTGGAGTTACCACAGTTGTTATTATTATTAGAAGTTTTCAGACAAGTCTAAGAGAAGGAAAATGACATACATCTAACTGAAATGAGTGGTTTAAGGCTTGCTATCTAAAAGAATCTGTTCAAAGCATCAATGGAGAGCACAAAAAAGGATATAACCCTGTCCCAGTATCATCTCAACTCACTCAGCTGAATGGAAAGTGGACAGAGATAACTTTGTATATCATTTGAATGCTGCAAATTGGTGTAATGTTTGTAGACTTATTTTAAAGACTGCATTTTGTAGCAGGTAAGAAGCAAAGAATACAAAGGTAAAAACTAGTGTTCTATGGGCTGCTCAGGGTTAAAAGTAATCTCCTCCACAAGCAGAAACAAAAATCCCTTCACATTCTCCACAGCGCCTGAATAAATACATCATTTTTACCTTGTAAAATTTGTAAAATTTGTCAACACTGGTAGTATCAATTCTCCAATGAGAATTTGCTGAAGTCCTTTCAAACAATGTTCAGAGAGAGAAATAATCGATTCTGCCATCTCTCGGTTTCATTATTTCATGAACACAAAACTGATGGCCATTAACAACATCCAGAAGTAGGTGTGGCCAATCGAATGTGTTTTATCTGAGGATAATCTGGGGGAAAAAAATGAAGGCTGCTAAGAGTACATTTAGAATCATAGAATTGTTAAATTCAGAAAAGATCTTCAAGATCAGTGAGTCCAACTGGTAATGTACAATTTATTAAAACAATATTGTAATACAACTTGGAAATTTTGCGTCAACAAGCTTCTCTTATAAAAGAGCTCTCTTGGCTGGTTATCAGTACCACAGACAAGTATTTATAGATACCATTTACTGGATTAACAAAACAAATCCCATTTTAATTATAATCAGCTTACTATCCAACATGATACCTTGGTAAGAGAATTCCAAATATATAAAAGGTCCTTAACCTGTCAGTAACTAGAACTTATCCCACAGAACCAATACTTAAGGCTGACATTTTGTCTGTCACCACAGACTTTTTTGCACTGTGCAGCAGGTATGAACGTGCCTATTTTCAAATTTAAAGAGAAAATGCTTCTTCATCTTTTCATTTTTGTTTGTAGTCATATAGTTGCTGCTTTAATAATTGAGGAAAAGCAGAGATAAAGCTGGAAGTTTTAAAATGTCATGTCTATTTTAACACAAAATTAGGAAGAAACACAAGTCACTCTCAAAAATCAACACGACATTTTCCAATGAAAAAGAAATGAGGAGCTGAGACTTCAATTTAAGTTGTGTGCAACAGTGTAGGTTGATAAAGGCTCCAAAAGCACAGGTACCCCTAACATCAGAAGCTGTAATGATGTGTTAACCTTGGTGACAGTCAGAAGAGAGGGGTCAGAGGTTCAGCTGGCATCCCTTGGGGGGATCCTTCAAGGTGAATTTGAGACTCATTTTCAGGGCAGCACAGTAAAACTGACACTGCACTCTGAGAAATGTACATGCTACAAAGATGAAGCACTGCCTTTTTCTTGAACTTGCTATTCACAGAAGTAGAAAAAATGGTCTTTGTTGAGACGGTTAAAGTAGGGAGAACACAGTTCGCTGCCACTCAAGATAGTAAGAGAACACTTTCAAAGATCATGTCTCTTTTCAAATTGGAAATAATTATCACAGCAGGCTTGCAATTTAATTTATTCTGGTTGCTCCTGCTAACTCTTAAGTTTGTGTATTTTAGAAGTTATTTCTCATGTCCTACTTAAAAGGTTCAGATTGCTAAAGTTAAGGTTTCTCCTCCCACTGAAAAACCCACTACATCTACCTACCTTTATTAACCTCAAGAATAACAGATAGAACAGATGACCTCTTACAACACTAAAGCCTTGGATTATCAGTGACAAAAGCAGAGAAACAGTTGTCACCACCAGTTGTGTGACTTCTAATATTTTAAAATGACAGTACAAAGGATACAGGCAAAACAGGGGAATCTTCTTAGCAGAAAGTCTCATTAGAACAAAAACTGAGAATCAACAGGCAGTATGTCCAAAAAGCTGAAATACCTTAAGCACCTTTATTACAAACAAGCCAATGAAAAGTGAAGCAGTAACAACATTAGCAACAAAAAAGTGAAGAATGGCAACTCATTTAGCACTTCAAAAAGTGCTCTTGCTATGAATTATACTGTATACTTCCCTGGAAAGTATTAGTCTCAGGAAATACAATGGTAAAACTCACGCTCATTTCAGTAATGCCAGGATTCCACCCTGAGAGTTCAGGATGTGTGCAAAGCCTATTTTAGTGAAACATGCTAACCATGCAGATTTCCCAGGAGTTATAATCATGCAAAGTACCTGCTCTGTAGACATTCCTAAATTATTACAAACCCCCAAGATCCTTGAATACAAGGGACAATAATCTCAAAACCACTCTAGTGCTTCAGCACACAGTTAAATGATAGAGATGTTTTCTTTATAATCACAGAAAATCTCTAAATTACTGTAGCTGGGCTAGATCCTGCAAGTACTATAGAATCACAAACACCTGGAGTGGAGCATGGCCTGAATATGAAAGTGAGGATGTGATTCTACTGTTTTGTCTACCAAAAAGAGCCTATTTATGATTTAGGATGCAGTAACACTTCACACTTGGCAAGGCGGCACAACACAGCTTTGTTGCAAGTGTTGGGCTGCTCTACATGTATGAATGAATTCAGGTCCACAACTCATGAAATGCTGAATAAGAAGAACTGAACAACTTCAAGGCTTGCCCAAAATCACACAGGAAGATTGCAGCAGCAATCTGCTCTGCTTAGCTTGCAGAGTCTCTACCTCAAGGCCATCTTTCATTTACTACACAGTAATTTTCTCTGTAGGAAAATGTTTTCCAGGACACTTCTAGAAATCATGCTGCAATGACTGTACAGTCTCATGGCAAAACAGATCTTCTGTGATTCTATTCAGTGTGCAGGTCTGCCAGAGAGCACAAATACTAATTTCTGGAATACCTATAATGCACCAAGAAATTGCTTCAGTCAGGTACCTGCAGCTTCTGTGGTAACACTTTACCCTGAATGAACAATTTTTTTTTTTCCTTCTTGATTTTCATTAGGTCTTACTCCAAGAGAAATGCTCAAACTGAACACCACAGCTCAAAGAAGTTCTAAGAGACAACTGATTTCATATGAATGGGGAGAGCAAGATGTGCAGAGTTTGAAATGTGAGGTGTGCTGGAGGTTACTCTGAGCCATCATGCCAACATCTTTCACTTTCAAAAACAAGACATTCTGAATGGCATAGGCACTTTGGAAAACAATGATGCAAAACCCCCAGAAACTCACAGTTAAGAGATCTTGATTCATCATCCTTTTGTCCAGGAAACCAAATTCCATATTTTGTGAGGGAAGACAAGTTGCTCAAGCACAGATTTCTCTATGGCTAGTTTCAAAATTCAGTATATTCCGTGCGGCAGTAGAACCATGAAAGCTTTTCACTTTCTCATGCTTTACTTTTTTTAACAGCATTATTTTCCATGGCATTTTTTTGGGGTGTATTTACTCTCAAATTTACTCACATTTACCCCTCTTCTGTCAGTGTAATTTATTCTCCCCTGTGCAGCCAGAACCAGGAGGCCGAGCAGAGGCAAGCAGACAACTGACAACAGCAGCAGATAGAGGCAAAAGCAAAGCTGCTGAGTTAGAAAAAACAAGATGAGTATAAATAGATCCAAGTGTAACTAACCACCCACACTTCCACGTTAAACAAAGGAACAATCTTCATGTGACCATGTGCCAAAGAGATTCTTGTTAGATAATGACTTTTAAGAAGGAAAAAAAAAAATCAATTAATTGCTCAGTGCAGCCTGAGTATGAGCAAGAATTATCCTACAGCTAGATTAAGAAAGAAAGCACACTTGTTGGTTTTTTTCTTTTCCTTTTTAAGGAGGACAACCTCCAGCAGGCAGACTTGGCCCTGCATAATACTACACAGGAGTCTGGAATAACACCCTGCAATGTGTGTGTGAATCCCTCACTACTGCACGTGGTGAATATCTGAACTTGGCAGTAAGTAATCGTGAGTATATTATTACCTGGAGAGAGAGAAGTACTCTGTTGGGTTGAGGAAACCCAAGAACTGAGAAATTATTATTTTTGAAGTGCTGTGATTTGGACTAGACTTTTCATATAACCAGAAGCATCACAGGAAACTCAGTAAGGCAAAACTATCCAAACAAAGTGAAATAAGCAAAAGTGAAGTTGACAGAACTTTCAAAAAGTAGACCAAAAAATCAAAGCAAACCAAACAAGAAGCTCTAATCACTTACAGCTGTTCAAGGCTCCAAAAACGGGCACTGTTCTTCTCTACTATTTTTATTCTACATTTTTCTTTTGATTATGAGAACATAATATGTGCAAACTCAGCACACAGATTGTTGAGGTTTTATTACACATGCTTTTAGAGTTAGTGTCATTTTTACTTTACAGAAGTAATTCCTAAAATAAGCATGATACACAATAAAGTCTCAGTTAGCAGTTATCCGATATTTAGATTTTAAGTGACAACATGTGGCTGCTGTGGTGTGCAAGCAAGTAGGAATATCAAAAATGCCAAGTACAATCAAATTTATAAGGTTCACTGGAGACTTTCAAGAACAAAAATGTACCTTTTTTTTCCTCTCTCCCATCCCCCAAAATGGAGAGGGTTTCAGTGTTTGGAAAAGAGCAAACACAGTGAGGAGCTGGGTTCCTTCACTTCACTGAACAGACTTGCCACAAAAAATACATTGATTTCTGCAGGGTATCTGTATATTAAAACATGCTTTACAAATGGAAATATCCCAGTATAAGAGCATAAAATAAACCTAAGTACAGTAAAAAAAAAAAAAAAAAAAAGGCTGACAGGTCCAGGAGGCTGCATGAAAGAACCTTGTAAGGCAGAAAATTTGTTTTGCACATTTGATCTGTAGGGATCCTAAGTCCCATGTCCAATAGAATCTACTCTGAACACTTTTTCTGCCTGTACACAGGTTGCCCAATTCCCACTGGGAGTCCTAAAGTTCAGTGTGTCAGACTCATAAAAGCCTAATTTTTTTCAGTATTACTTTGCCACTCGTTCTTGCTCTTGAGGAGGAACGAAGAAAGGAACAGCACTCATGAAGGGGCTGGGGAAAACAGCGTTTCCAGAAATGGGTTTTTGATTTAGAGGAGGATGCCCACACTCTACATTTAAGACTTCCCTGCAGCTGATGAAGGGAGGGGAAGGGAAGAATTAGCTTTCTAATCCCAGTCTTCATTGTCTGTAATATAAGCAAAGGCTCCTTTCCTGACTGCTTAGAAAAACTAACCAAACAAAAATGTTTCTTTTTCATTAGCAGAATAAAATGAATGAAGAAATAATTTCCCTCCCACATCCTTTTTTCATCACTCTTATTCATCCAAAAAAACCCCAACAACGAGACTGTCAGCCAAACAAAACAAAGAATTTACTTTCTCAGCATAATAAATCACCTTTGCTCCTAACTATCCAAATCATAAAGTCCTACACACCCTGGATAGCTCAAGTAACCTAGTCTGAGATAACAACCACCTGGCTTTTTATTATTTTTTAGAGAGAAGCTTCCCAGACACCATTTCTATAATTTCACATGGTCCCAGAGGTTCAAAACTCTCAATAAGCCATTTTAACAAGAAAACCCAGATAGTCTAATATCTAGGCCTGCAAACGTCCCAAAACTCAGAGATCTAACACATACTCTATTTGCTGCAGGCATTTATTTTCTTTTACTATCTAGGTCATCAGTTCATGACTAGGGACAAAAGAAATCCGTAGAGAATTTTCACTCAATGAGAAGTTTTCAAATTCCTCTAAGTCCACAGAGTATCTGCAAAAGAGCCCCATTCTTTTTTGCTTCACCTTCACAATGGAAAGTAGAAATCAGTCTAAAATAAAGCTGACCGTAGAAAAATACACCAAAATTTCACATTAAAGAAGTACTTCTCACTACTGCTGGGTGAAACAATACTGAGAAACCAAAGTTATGCATGTCTAATGCTGAACCTTTTAAGTGTTAAGAAGACAAGAATAGCTGGAGCAAAGGACATCACTTTTTGAAAGTTGTGAAAAAAACAAAAGGAACAGATAGTCTTACAGCTCTAGGGTCAAATATGATCAGCAATAACTGGGTTTTAAATGCCAGCAGATGAATGACCATAGGGAGCCTTTTAATCTAACACTGAATTATGATGAGTTTTAATTCCAGTACTTTTGGTTAGTGTGAACACCATCCATAAATCTGATAACCTCACACAGTGGATGACAGTACTACCAAGCATGTCCTTGGGAACACAGGAGGTCAGTTTGGTCCCAAATGCAAAATCTAGTCACTGTGACAGCCAGCACAAGCCAACAGACCCTGGTATTCTCCTCAGCCCACAGTTGTTTGACACAGGGCCACCTTTTGCCCTGCACCATGACATTCCTTCCTTTTTCTCTAATTCCAGAGACCAACATTACTCTTTGGAGATGTCTGCTGGGAAGACATATCACATCAAGTGTCATGGTTCACCCTATGCAGCACAGAAGACTCAGGGCTAATAATGAGCCATTTAAACCAATTAGAACAATGTTGGGTATCGAGCACGACCCGAACACCCGAGACTGGTGGGCTCCTTCCTCACCATTTTCTTACAGCAAATGGAGAAAACACCTCGAAGCATTTGGGACAGCTGATGCATCCAGAGGAGGGCAGAGGGGCTGGTGAGGGAATTGGAACACAAGCCTATGAGGAACGACTGAGGGAGCTGGGGTTGTTTAGCCTGGAGAAAAGGAGACTCACAGGTGACCTTATCACTCTCTACAACTCCCTGAAAGGTGGCTGCAGTCAGGTGGGGTTGGTCTCTTTCTCCAGGCAGCAACTGACAGAACGAGGGGACACAGTCTTAAGCTGCACCAAGGGAAATTTAGATTGGATGTAAGGGAAAAGTTTTTTACAGAAAGAGCAACGAAATACTGGAACTGTCTCAACTGTCTGCCTGGGGAGGTGGTTTCGTTGAGGTGTTGGGCCATGGGTTGGACTCGATGATCTTCAAGGTCTCTTCCAGCCTAGTGATTCTGTGATTCTGAAAGAGCTGCAAAGCAGGGAACATCCATATGGGCATTTTCAGGCTGTTTGCCTTGGTTTGGCACGTGGATGGAGACATCAAGCTCCTCCAGCCCGCAGTGCCAGGGGGGCTGTGTGGCCGTGTCAGCGCCACGCGGTGCCGACTCGCAGCAGGGCTCGTTAGCCTGGGCTCGGCGCCACCTTAACCACTGCCAGATGGCTGCCACAGCCAGCCCACAGCTCACATCTGCCCGACAACATCTGCACAGCCACGCTCCTCCCAATGGCAAACCCGAAATGCAGGCTGCCAGGGGAGAGTCTTGTAAATAGGTCAAGATTTCCAATCCACACCAAGGTGTAGAATTCGAGCTCTCGCTCTTGGCAGCTGTGGTCATGGCTGTGAGCTGCTCGTGGATGTGTTAGAGATGAGAAGTTCTGTTTCAAAGGGCTGAGTCTGAAAAATGAAGTGAGGATGGTCAGACTCCAAGTAGGATGGAAGAAGAGAAAAATAGATACAGAAATAACAGTCCGTGTGATATTTTAGCCCAGGCTATTAATCAGATTTTCTACAACCTTCCAAGGAGAGCGTGGTCCTCTGCAGAAGGTAAGGATTTTTACAGCTCAGATAAAACCCCAACAAACAACACATAAAACAATGTGACAAATGATAATCAAAGACGAACGGACCACTGAAAACAGTAGCAGAAGATACCCTGAGAACCCTTTGTCTTAACAGAGTGGTTGTGCAGATGTGGAAACGAGCGGTTTAGACACGGCAGGGGAAGAGGCAAGCATGCAGAGAGAAGTGAGGACAAAAATGGGAAAGGTGTCCTCATGATAAGGCAGGAGACAGCACAAGCATTTGGCACGGAAAAGAAGGGAGAGGTGATCCAGAAGAAACATCTTCAAAGATTTCTGGAATCTGGAGAGCAAAAAGATTTCAGCAGGAGCAACATGGACCCTGAAACAGAGCTTTAAGTGTGAACACAGAACAAGAGTGTCACATTTTGGAAAAAAAAAGGAGAAGAAACAGAAGGATTTAGAGGAATTCTCACTATCCTCTGGAACAGCTGTGTGGTTACAAATTGTTTTTCATAATTTTTTACATTTTTTTACCCTCTTGGGGTGCCAAGTTAACTTACAGCAGCTCCAGCTGCATCACCTGTGGAAATAATATTAAAAACAGAAGAAATATAAATCATTAACAAAAACTACTCTTGATCCTTGAGGAAGCCACCATTGTAGGGATCAGGAGATGAAGTAAAATGAGAGGTAGAGTGGGAAGCCAAAGCTCCCAGGGAGTAAGAAAAAGGACTTGGAAGAAAGGAAATTGCTGGGAGGCAGCACATATTGGGAATCAGAACAAAAAATGCACTTCTCTTTCTAACCCTCTTGGGGCCTATAGGAAATTGCTTCTTGCCCTTTAATCTGCCCCAAAAAAGAAAAACAATTAAAATGAAATAAAACCCTGAACTGTAAGTCCGTGCTCCCTGCCTTCCCCTCACTCCCATTGCTTGGTGTGCTGTGCACCCAGGCCATGATCTCTCATGCAGCTCTGCACAGCAGACACAATATTGCCACTAGAATTACAGCTCCTACAGGAGCATGCATTCTTTTGCCATGTATCTAAAATACCTAATTTGGGGAAACGAAGGTGTTAAGAGATTAATGATCAATAAATCAATGAAAAAGAGAGTAGGCCAGGAAAAAAAAACAAAAACAAAAAACAAAGAGAAATGGAGAAGAAAGAAATAAGTATAAACATCTTGAATTAATTTGGAGTGGCACTGCAACAGTATGGTTTCTGTCAGGAGCATTGCTCTAGTAATGGTTTAAGACTGTTACTCCACACAAAACGCCCCAACAAATTCAATCTTTTTTTTTTTAATTTCTCATGATTCACGTCTGCATTGCAATTTTTCCCTGCAATTTAACTTTAGAAAGAAAGACCCCTTCCTAAAGAGGGAATTAATTTCTGCTCTTTCCACTGTTCCCTCCAATACTAACAACACTTTCTCTTTTCCTTTCTGACAGTCATAGCAATCTCTTCCACTTCCTTTTTTCTTATGATCAAGGTCATGTTGGGATCCACCTATGTAGTTTTGAACTTGCCAAAGCACAATGAGGCTTGACTGGTCCCACCAAGAAGAATGAAAGTAGCTCTCTTTGACAATTCATTAACAAAAAAATTGGGGAAAACACATGAAGCATCTTCCTGTGGAAGGTACCATTAAGGAGGTTTTCCTGTCACAACAGAAGATCAGAAAGCTTTGTTTTCACATTTTGAAAAACATTTTCATCACATACTCATGTAAAAATAACACTGCATAAGATCCAATAAATGCTGCACAATTGTGATGTACTATTTAAGGGCCAGAAAAGGAGATGGGAATTGAAAATTTAAGTTGCAACTCATCTAAAATAGGAGTGTAAGTCATTCAAAACTGTTGATGTCACAAGACAGCCACACAAAAAAGGAATGAAAACCTGTATGCATTATTCATCTTCTAACTTTGATCTTTAAAGCTAAGAAACTTGAACAAGGAAAGATAAATGGCTTTTCAAGCTTTTTCTTTTAAAAATCAAATGAGGATGATTCAGGATAAATGAGAGATAAGAGTTAATACGAAAGAGGGGGAAATTGCAATCACAGTGCTGCATGGAAGTTTCAATGCAAAGGCTTTGCTTTTTGTGTTCAATTACAAAGGATTTCTTTCTTAGGTACCAGCATCCTTTTTCATGTATATGTAAAAGATTTTACCTATTAAAATTTCATGTTCAGTATGCATAGCTTTATTCTTCTACCACCTATACCATGACTTGATGTGAACAATTAGGTGGTTTTCTGAAGCACTAGTGGTCATGGGGCAGGAACAGACTCAGCTGTGAAATCCCGACCTCCAAACCTGGCTCAAGCATCAGCTTGGTCTGGAGCTTATGCAAGATATGTACAACTTCTCCCACTGGGAAAGCTCTGATAATTACAGGCACTCTGACTGCATCCTGATTTCACTGAGGTTAGTCAATTATGCAGGCATTGCTGCTAAAACATAAGACAAATTGATAGATCCAAAAGCACATGGAGGTTGCCCTGGAAGAGCCACGAAATCCTCTTTGAATGCTCTGCGCTCCTGAGAGTTTGTAATTATTGCCAGTTTTTGCCTAAAGATATGCTCAAAGGCCCCACCATCTTGGCTAGATTCCTGATGTCAGCATCTTACAGAGAGACAGCTGCATTTGGGATTCACAGAGCAGACAGAGCAGCAACACAGCTCCTCGAGGGAGGCTCTGAGCAAACCTGCCACAGGCAGACACCACCACAGCCATCACGAATCACAGCTCACCAGCCATCTCCAGCAACAGCAAGGCCCAGGGAAGAATGCCTTGACTTCACAGCGTGCTGCAGGAGGGTCTGCTTATCTGAGCTTCCAAATTGTTACCTCCACACAAGCAGGTATCACTAATCAGGTGACAGAGCCAGACAAGGCTGGGTGGATGCAAGCACCACCACTGTGAGACAGAGGAAATGGCTGGGGAATGACGTGAAAATTTGGCGGGGTGTGTGTTAGGAAGGCAGTGGGAACACCATTTGAAAAGCAGTGGGACATTTCTGGGGTTCAGCAGGAAGGGTACAGGGTGAAAAGAGAGTGAATGGAGGCACACTGAATTCACAGGCTAACAAGCAACCAACACTGACTGCGATTACTGTGAGTGCCTGAGCAAGTCCTTGCTAATGGCACTCGCAGCCACTGACACTCTGCCAACTTCACCGAGACAAAATACATTTGGAAAGGCCAAACTCAGTGATTACAGCAGTCAGCAGAAACTCCACTGATTGCACTTCCTCCTCAGCCCGAGGGAATGCAAACTCACAGCTTTTGGCACCAAGGTGACACACGTGGCTACTCCTAATGACGCTGTGCTGCCATGCAAAAAAGACGGCTAGACTGATGGGGCTGGGAGCAGGGCTGTTCCTGGGGAGGACACCTGGCAGCCTGGAGCCCTGGCCTAGATCTTTGCTCCAAGCAATGGGAGGGTCTGTGAACTTCACCAGTGCCAAATGTGTAAACACCAAGAACGGCTGGAAACAGAACCAGGAACTTCCACACCCTGCTGCACTCCCTTCTCCCTCTCTCATGGACAACACCTTGCACCTTCCTTCTCCACCAAGCCTCAGCCCCAAGAGGAGTGTCCCACAGCCTCTCCTAGTGCAGATGGATCATGTAAGAAACTGGAAAAAATATATTTGAGCTTGACACTGTTTGCAATGAAAAATTAGAGCTATTCACTGGACTGAGCTGAGGCACCCCTTTTTACAGGAGGGATTCCTGATTCCACATTAATCCCAAGAGAAAAAATAACTAGGTGAGCATGGAATCATACTAGTTCTTCTCTGTCCTCATGATAACTGTTTTCTGATTCAATAAATTAAGCTAAAGGTAAGTGTCTGCTTCTCAGGCAAGACTGTTCCAGCTTCATTTGTAATATCTAGAGAGAGATTAGTCATGTCAAGCATCTGCTTTCATACCACGGTGTACAGAGCACACATGAGGAAAATCATGTTGAGCCCCAATGCACTGAGAAAATACAGACAACACACTCAAGAGTAGAGAGAAAAAATATTTTGGTGATTCTTCATCAGGTGCACTCAGTAGACATTTGTGCACTGAAGAGCCTACACCAAGTCTGTAAAACTGGGCACTACTGTGCTCAAATAAAATGCTTGCTTCTATAAACTCCTTCACAGACAGCTCTGCCCTYACCCTTAACTTTCATTTCCTATTTGTTCCATTCCCTAGTTTATAACCTAAAAGACATATACAGTTTTTTCACTTCATAGCACATTTATTTGCCCTACAAATGGACCAAAAATATGAAAAGACTGATTTTTATTATCTCACCTACATAAACACATTGATTTCCTTAACTCTACCCAGGACAAAATAATATTTTCTTTTTATTGCATTCCTGAGGAAGTCATGCCTTAACTTAGATCTTATTTATCTACATCTTTTGCTTCAACATCTCAGTCAGGAACAGAGCTTCCAGCTCCTTTTTTCTGGCACTCTTAGAACTCATTCTGTAAAGTCCAGTTTTTCTGACTCATAGATGATACTGTCATTGCAGAGGAGAAAAAATTCTTCCATATATTAAAAATTAGATTGCTTCATGGAGATACCATCTTCTTGAAGAAAGTATAGATATGAATCAAAAAAGATGTCAAGCATCATGCCTTATTCAGAAAAAGTACAGTCTTAATATTTATTTTAAATCTCTTGCCAGAAAGGAAAGCATTAATATAACGTACCATTGCATTAATATAACGCAACCATTGAACTTACAGAACTCTTAAAATTGTAATGAGTCAAAGATCAACAGACCTATAAGAATGAAAACAACTGGAAATGCTTTAGAAGTGGAGCCACTCAAGCTTTTTCACTAATTAAATGTCCACTGGTATTACATATGCATTGAACACCAAGACATGTAGGTTGACATTTCCTGATCTGCTAATTTCATGGCTTAAAAAGAGGAAAGTCACACTTGTACTATGGAAATTTACTGCCACTGAGTCAATCAAAATTTTGCCACTACATAAAGGTAGGTGTTCATTTTAAAAATAGACAATTAGAAAGAAAAAAAAAAAGAAACCTGTCACTTAAACCCTGTAATTTCATCCTTATTTCAGCTTTTGTACTCTTCTAGGTTTTTTTTCATTCCTGTTGCCAAACTGACATAGAAATGCCTTTAAGGAGATAAATGAACAGAAATGGAATTATTCTAAGTCAGGTTTCACAATTAGCGCTTCATTCCCATCTGCTCTTTAATAGGTTGTCCATTCCAGGTCCCAATCTCCACTCCCCTCCCAGCCACTAGCAAGATCATACAGATGGTTCCTGCAAAGCTGTAAAGAGGTACATCTGAATGCATATTTATCCACTTGGCAAGACCCTGCTACAGCTGTAAGAGGATGCAAATCTGCATTACAATGCTGCTTCAGGCTCTCTGGCCTGTGTCAGGGAGCCCCCACAACATCAATAGTGTTGCTGAGGACAGTGCCAGGCACATATGACAGGGCTAAGCTGGGCTGTGGCAGCTCTGTTAATTTACACCTCTGGAGACAAACCCTCATTTGGGTACCTGAAACAAGTGTGAATCAACACCAACATCAAAAATCACTTTCATTTGTTTGTTTCTGGGAGGCGACAATTGATAACAAACAATAACTCTGCCAGATGACATGGTGAAAGAACACTGTGTGGGTGAGCATTTGCTACAAATACTAGAAAATAAAACCAAACTGAGAGGCTTTATTTCATCCTAAGAAAAGCTTTAACGACTCCAGGTGACACTGCCAGTCAGTGATAGCTACCCTTGTTCTGGGTATGTCTTTGTTCTGGCAGCTGGAACAGTTTTCATCTATAACAAAAGAAATGTACTTAATAGGCAACACCTGAAAATCCTCGGCAAGAATAAACTACAGCAATAAAAGATGCAAGTTTAGAAAGCTCTTCCTGGAGGAAAAAAGAACAACATAGGTAGCACTGGACTCTTCTCTTTATCTCAGGTCAATTGACTTGTCACGGTTGGAAGGAGATTTGAAAAGGAAATTGCAAGTTCTTAGCAAGTATGATTGGAGGAATAGAGTTAATAGCCAGCAATCAGTATAGGCTGGGAAGGGTACTTAAAAATTTAAATGTATGCATACGCCACAACTGCAGAATGACTGGGCTTTGTGCTGTTTGTAAAAAATAAATGGAATAACAGGCAATTTCAATCTCAAACCAAAATGGTAATTTTATACTTAGGTTGCTGGGGTCTGAGTGTACTTCCATTAAACATTTCCCTCATTTTGGTATGTGGCTGAGGCATGTAAAAGGTATGTGCCTATAATACTGCTTTACATTAGAAATCTTTCCAGTACCAACAGGACAGTGTGTGCTTTCAGACGATACAGTTTCTCTCATGTGGAAAGATATTTCTTCTATCACCACGTTGGCAGCAAAGAAATGATTTTTGAACCCCATTTTTCATGGCTATTTCTGCAAGATGTTTAGGCTCACCAGCTTACTGTTTCAAAAGGATTGTTTTATGATTTGAGAAGCTGCTTTATMCATCCTCTGGAATAGTCATGCACTGTATTCAGCAAGTTTCAGATACAAATGAGTATGACAACACCTCTAATGAAAAAACAGATTTATGTAAGATGGTGGGATAAGCCATTATCTTTCTAAAGAAATGTGTCTATATCCCCAAACCCTTTTAATTCTTTCTAACACAACACACAACTTTCCTGCATGTGCTATTTCCAGCAGAATTACAAAAGATCTCACTGAGACTACTTGTAGTTTTGCTTTCCAACCAAAGATATTACAGATTGCAAAAATCTGTAGGTGGATGAAAGGTATGAAAATTATAGGACGGTGATGAGTACAATGAATTTCATTTCCACAAGCTTCCAATTCTTCTAAGGAAGAGAAGAATATAGGTTTTGCATAATCTGCTTTAACAAACAAATGCATACCCTGCAATGAACTACTAGGAGATGAGAGGTTACATTCCAAGCTAAATGCAAACTAGCCCTTGCCTGTGGGGCAAGGAGAGGACATATCCTGGAAAGGACAGCACAGCCAGAGACGCCCATAGGCTCAAGAGACAAGAAATTAATTTGGATTAGTTGATTCTTTTGTTGTTTGGAAAAAAAAAATTATACTTACTGTAATTCTCTCATCTTTGTCATCCAGAGGGGTCCCATCTTTCTTCCATGATATAGTTGGCTCTGGGTGACCTCTTGGGGGCTGGCACTCCATCACTGCAGGTTCCCCCACAGCTACCATGACATCTGAGGGGTTTTGTCTGAAGTCATCCCGTAGAACTGATAGAATAAAGGCAATGAAGCAAAAAATTACTCAATAATATACTAATAGTGCAGCAAAGTGTTTTGTATTGGCCTTTAATGGTGCCTGTTGTCACTGTATTTTACATTAACAAACAGATCAGTTAATCAACAAATTGTACCCATCCCTGAATTTAGGGCAAAACTCAATGAACTACATAAACTTCCCAGTTCTTTGATGACATTACAAATCACTAAACTTTTGCCCAGCCTTAGCCAAACTCATCTTTGCAATTTGGCTTGTGTCTTTTTAAAGAAAAAATATTAAAAACCTTTCCTGATCTCTGGTAGTTGTCATTTAGCCTAAACCAGGATGACATCCTTCATTTCGAAGTCGCTTTTGCACCTTTTGTCAATTACCACCTTTGAACACAAAGAAACATTTTTATTGTAGCTTCAAATTAGAATTTGTTCTTTCTCATCATTTGGCCAAGCCCTAGGAAACTCTAGCTTCCTCCAGTCATCCAGGCCCAGGAAACTCTAGCTTCCTCCAGTCATCCACTATGGATTTTATCAATAGCTGTGTGATTATTTTTCTTTCTGGGAAAGTACAGACATCATCCTGTGCTCAACAGACCACTACACAGGGACATGGTTTAACAGAAGAATGGCATTTCTAAGCCTTGCCAAGTAAGTGGCATTAGGTTTAATCTAAAAATAAATAACTCAAATGGTAACAAATAGAACATTCTAGTCCCCTCCACTGCTGTTCCTCCATCCACACTGCACAAAGGGTAGGGTAATGGAAAAGCACACTGCACCCAAAGGACTCTCAGGATTTTTACAGAGCTGTATGTCACTCTTACTACCTGCAACAATCTTGTGTCAACAGTAAATAATGCCAAGAAGCTGCAGGAAAAAAAAAAAAATCCTCCAAGCCATGGACATGAGATACATGGACATTCACTAGTGAACAGGGGTTTGGTTGTTAATGCTGCTTCAAGGGGAAGTGAGATTTATTGTCAGCTGTTAAGGAATGTGGTTGTTCTTACAAATTAGCATGTAGAGAACTGGCACAAAGCCATCCCTTTCTGTAAGGTCTTTCATGCTGGTGAGACCTTCCAAAGTGGTCTGAGGGCAAATGGGTCACCTGCTCTGGGACAGAGATATATACACCCTCCTCATACCTGCTTTTATTATAATGTAATATACAACTGGGAAAGTTCCACACTGACACAGAAGTGTAGGCAGGAATCAAAAACAATAAATAAAGACTATTTTGCCACTTTTCTAGCTAAATGACATAAATTCCAGAAATAATAAAGAATATCTGTGTGTCAAAAAGACTTAAATATAGTCCAGATCTCACCAAACACTTGAATTTACTAATTCCCTTCCACACTGAAGCACTCACATTTCTAATATTTCAGTTCAATTACTGAAATTTCTGGATGCCCTGGAAAGAGGACATAGTGATGCTCTGAAAGAGTATAGTCAAGGATAAAATGTCTCTATCACATTAACAATGCAAACAAATAGAACAGAATTATAGGACTTAAAGAAGATATTATAGAACAATTTAGATTAGAAGGAGCCCCTGGAGGTCATCAAGTCTACAACAATAAGATGCTTTTGAATGACCACGCTCTCTTGGACAGATTAGGTCTCTTCAACAGACCTAGGGTACAGAGTTTATTTTAAAAAAATACAAAACCAAAAACCAACACAACAAATAAAATGTACCTATTTCTTACTGTACAAAAGCCTGAGAAAACATGCTGCACCTAAGATCAAAGTATTACTCTTCCTAAAAGCCAAGACTCATGGATATTTTCCTTCTATGAACTTGGAAAAAATTGACAATATTTTCAGCTATAACATCATGTTTTTAAAAAGGGGAATGATGTCATTTTCTGTTATTCAGCAAGGTTAGTCAAAAGACCAATCCTTTAAACCCCCTTCTGCTTTCAACAAAACTTTATTAAGTTCAACCCACATTCTCTTAGTTCTTCCTTACTCTCTTCCCTTATATATTGATGCACCAAAATTGCACTTCAAATTCATTTTTGGTTATGGAAGTGTTAAAACATTACTCATGTACATTGAAAACGTTACATATCCTTGTTCAGTATCCTTATACTGAATTTGGTGTTAACAGCCAAAGACAATTTCTTGTGTTCCCAAGAAACCCTCAAGCCATCCAGACACACGGACCTCWATAAATCATGTAGTGCAAATGGATAGCTGGACACTGCTTCTATTGAAGTCCAAGAATTTTTTCTACTGAATACTTTAGAGACTTAATCTGGCTTGGAGCCACTGATCATATTATTACTTTTTTGGTTTCCTTCCCACTTCTTCAAATTAAAGAACATTAAAGAAGAAGACACAGAAATTGCCCTAAGTTACTAACCCCTCCCTCCCATAGATTCAGTTCCCAGTGCCAACAGCACATGAAAGTGCAGAAGAGTTTACTTGCTATGCCACAGTTCTATTGCAGCACAAAAAAGAGGTGCTCTGACTATGAGTAAGAAGATTCATATTACTGCTGAAGATTGTATCACTTGGATAAATTTAAGAGACATATAAAAAGAAGCAGCCTGAAGTTTTAAAAAATTAAATCAAGTGATCTTAATAAAGCATAAGTGCTTTTCAAGTCTGAAAGACCTCATAACCTAAGAGAAAGGACTATCAGATAGCATCTCAGATGGCTTTAGCACCTTTGAAGTAACAAAGAAGTCCAGTACTTACATAATAAAACCAAATTACTTCTGTAATTCCTACACTCCTTAGTCTTATAATAGCTTGACAAGCATAGTACCTTTCTTGCAAACCAAGACCTTTCACAAATTAACCAGGTCTAAATAGAATGCCTAGGAGGACATCAAAGGTCCAGACCACAGATACTTCAAAATAAGTATTTTTTTCCTCATTTACTATGAATTATTTTGGCTCTAACATCACATAATGAAATGCTAACAAAATATAATCCATTAGAGATTACTCCGCAGATAGTCATCGTAATTATTTTTGCAGCTGTAAAGCAGATACATGCTGTGTTTTGTTTGCCTCAGGCCCTGGCAATCTTGCATGAAGTTATAAATCTAAAATTTTCATCCCTTACTGAAAAAAACCCTAACTTTTTCTTTCCTGTTCTTCATAGTCAAGGCTTACTCTAAATTGAGAAAACATTTCCTTTTTAATTTATATTAGAAGTATACTTTGCAATCCACGACAGCAAATGCTTTTTGTCACCTAATGGTGAAATTTCACCTCTTTCTACATATATGCAGCTGTAATAAAAAAAAAAAAAAAGATATATTAAGAAGACATTTGATTTTTCTTCTTTTTTTAAAAAGAATTTTCATATCTATAACACTCTCTTTTCCATTTCTGCCAGACCTTGGTTAAGGTTATCTAGCATTTTACCTGACATTTTCTGAAATCCAATGAGGGATGATTGTAACCACCATCACAGCACAGCTGGGACAAGTCCATGATCCTGCTGTGTGAATGTGTTGAACTATTCAGGTTCAAAAGCAACTTTTGTTGTGCTTGACTCTAAAGTCAACTGCTCACACAAATACTTCACAGTACTCTTCAGTCCACTAAAGAGTTTTACTTTCCCCAGAGAATCTTTCTCAGGGAAGAAGGGAACTGACAACCACTTGAGGATAAATTTTTATTGATAAGCAACATACATTTTTATTGATAAGCAGAGATGGCACCAAAAGAGTGCTTTGCAAAATGCAGCCCAGTGCTTTTTTTCTTAAGTTCTTTGTTGCCTTCCATGAAAAGGAGTAGGGAGACACTAGAGGGTGAAATGGGAAAAAGGCAGGATTTTTTTGCCTATGTAAACTGTGGATAATTCAGAAAGGTTACTGTTGCATTTTACCTTTAAATAACTGTGATTTGAATGGGATATATAAAACACAAGATAAAATAAACCAACCAGCAAGTTCTAGTCAATACTTGAAAAGAATGAATTTGTAAGGAACACACTAATTACCATCAGACATTGTGGATATCATGCCTTAACAGGTGGTATCATTTGAGATCTGGAAATCAGAAAATTTCCTGAAAAGTTTGATTACAGGTCTGTTCCAGTCCAGACACTCCATGCCAGATCAGTTCAAAGCAATGCACCAAAATATATCTGGGATTTCAAATCAACCAAGATCAACCAGCCACGGTCACCCAGTGAACAGAGGAAGAGAGAAATTCTGATGCTTGTGCTGTAAGTTTCTGAATTAGACCAAGGCCATTTTAATCCATTTAAGTTCTTATAAAAAGGCATCACTTGCTTCCCATTAACTCTCTTGCACCATCCCACATAAAACACACTATTTTAAAAGTCTGCTTCTTAGAGAGAGACTGGTGAGCCAAAGTATGGCACAATTATTTAACAGAAGACACCCCAACAAGCTCCACTCTTTCAGCATGAACATAATTTGAATCTTTCTTTGAATGTGCCCCAAAAATGGTGGAAAAAGAAAGTGAAATAAACAGAAGAAATGATCATCATATTTCTTTGAACACTAGACCTCAGCTAATGAGCAAGTTTACAACAGCAAACAAAACTCTCCTGACATCAAACAAGCTAAATACAAACCTTAGAGGCCCACTGCCCTGCCTTTTGGCTAATTTTGTTAAAAGTTGTAATAGATTTTAATTTTTTTTTTAATATCCACCAATTCTACTATTTTCATTCCTTTAAATAGATAAAAAGTATTTCTGTGTTTCCCTTCTCCTCTCCAACCAAAGAGCAGTATTTACAAACTAAGTTTCCACCTAATACTTCATTTGACTAATAAAGTATGATGAAGAAAACAAGAAAAATGAGAGCTTGCTTTGAAAGCCTGTAAGATAAGGAAAACAAAAATAGGATTCAGGAGGTTACATAAATCTTCTAATCCCATGAAGCTCTAATCAAAGAGAAACTATTGCTTAGTCAGGATTGAGTTGTTATTCAAAAACAGAACTCTTCCTGTAATTTAGGATCAGCAATGATCCCTTTTCCCCACTACCTACTGAACTTGTAATTCAAATCTAGTGAGACACACCAGACATTTTTGGCATTCAAATATAAGATGGTTGTCAGTTGGAACAGTGCTTCAAACCAGGTGCTTAATTTTAATTACAACTAACTTAAGCATCAGCCAGAATTATGGTACCTTGTTTAAAGACTTTGCTGGCATGAAATTTATACAGATGTCAGGATATAATTTTTAATAAGTGCATGCCACTAACAGGAAAGTGTTAGAGCAGCTAATTAAGCAAAAAAGAAACAAACTAAGGTATGCATTATCAAATTTAAGTCAACCCATGTGTTACCATATTATATTTTAGACCTCATTAAACTGTTACCTGGTTTGACCAAAAAGCTTGATCATTTACAAATGAGAAGTAATATTTCTAAAGAGACCTCCCTAAAAATCTCCATGCAGCCATAAAATGTTAAAAACTTAGTCCCTGAAAAAATGCTTTCTTTTCCTTTCTGAAGGTGTTAAAACCAGGTCAACATTGGTGTTAAATAAAATAAATAGTCATTAAAATGGAACAGAAGAAGTAGAGCTATAAATAGTCAGAAAATACTGTTTTGATCATCTAACAAGACCACTCATGTATTGCAGGCAATAATTCCATGCAGTGACCCAGTCCAGTAGTGCTGTATGGAATGCTTCAAAAGATGTCTGCACTTCCACAAGGCTCCAAGAGGCTGGAAGTCACAGCCAGCATGCCCAGGGCTCCTCACTTCCATCATTTCCAGTTCTCTGATGTTTCCTACCTTGCAGCACTCTGACCTCTTGCTACCCCTGCTCAGTCAGACAAAAGCCTACTGCAGGCAGGCAAATGCCAATCAGTTCAGTACCCACATCTCTGATATTCTTTCAGCCTTCTCTGAGCCTACAAAAACCAAATGAGCACTGGACACATGGCCACTGCTCCGAGCACACCCCCTCTGGCTGCACAATGTGAGAATTCACAGCAAACAGGTTCCAGACAGAGGAGGCTGCTCACTGCAAGAGGCTGATTCTAAAGCCATGATCACCAACTGACACCAGCACAGCAGAGATCTACTTTTAATCCTCAGCTATACATTTATGACCACACATTCAGCATCATCTATTCATACAGTGTTGTCCTGCTCTGCTTTAAACTCTGCCCATTAGCAAACTTTACCATCCCTAAGTATGAAGAAACAAAAGCACTTTAAAATCAAATGGCTTTTTGCTTGGCAGTCATATATATTTGTATGAGTTAGTTCAGACCTTTACCTGAGTCTATGTAATTGAGATCACAACATTATACATATTTCTATTTCAAGATCTCCTTTCGTGAAGGAAAACAACCATTAAAATTAAAACCCCTCAGTAAAACAAGTGTGTTTTTTCTACTTTATTACCACTGAGATGAACTAATTTAGTTTAAACAGCTGGTTCATAAATACTTCCTCCATTATGTCACTATGGAAGAAACCGAAGAGTTAATGAATGCAAGAAAACATATCTAAAGGCCTTTCTTTTAGAAACTGAAACAATTTAAGAACTGTCTTCTACTATTTTGCTTGTTCTCATTTTGTCAATGATTTATTTTTAATTTTGAAATGACACCACTTTTTAGATTTTGGTAGACATTGTAAGAGGCACACAGAAAATTTAACAGTAATTTACATTTGGAAGAATTTAGAGTGCTGAAGAATAGCATTTAACTTGAATGAATGAAAAAGTATTACTCAAAGAATTAATTGAAGAGTGAATGGTATATACAGAATGCTTTAGTTCAGAAAACTTTCATTCCTACTATTCAGCAGAGTAATGCAGAATTTCCAGCAATGGGAAATTGCCTCTCATCAAACACGTACATCTGCTAAAGATTTTACTGAATCTTGCATTCTGCTGTAAGAGCATTAACAGATAAAGGTGTCAGAAAGCAGCATTAAGTTCATGTTACCAGCCTATGTAATTTAGTACAACATTATTAGCACCACCTGGCTGATGACACCAGCAGAGAGCACTGACAGTCAAAGCAGCAAAGAAACACGGCTTTGTTTTAGCACTGACAAACAGAACCAAGACAACAGAGCTAAATATAAGTGACAGATGTAGAAAACAGCAGCAGTGAAATCAGACACTTCTAAAACATTAACAAAATGTACTGCCTCTATTACTGTAGCCTTTAAGTTGTTTTAAAACAGATTCTCTCAAAAAAATCATGACTTTGATTGATAGTTTTTCCTCTGCCCATCCAAAAAGGACCTGGCAGTGCTGGCTGACAGCAGCTGAACATGAGCCAGGTTGTGCCCAGGTGGCCAAGAAGGCCAATGGCACCTGGACTGAACAAGGAACAGAGTGACCAGCAGGACCAAGGGAGTGACTGTCCCCCTGTTCATGGCAATGATGAGGCTACACCTTGAATCCTATGCCCAATCTTGGGCTCCTCACTCCAAGGAGATTGAGGTGCAGGATTGTCTCCAGAGAAGGGCAATGGAGCTGGGGAATGGTCTGGAGCACAAGTCTGATGAGGAGCAGCTGGGGGAGCTGGGGGTTTTTAGCCTGGAGAAAATGAGGGGAGACCTGATCTCACTCTACAGCTCCCTGACAGGAGGTTTCAGCCAGGTGAGAGCTGGGTTCTGCTCCCAGGTAACAAGACAGGACAGGACAAGAGGAAATAGCCTCAAGTTGGAGGTTTAGTTTGGCTATTAGGAAAAAGATTCTTCACTGAAATGGTGTTCAGACATTGGAAGATGCTGCTCAGGGCAGTGGTGGAGTCACCATGACTGGAGGGATCTAAAAGCCGTGCACATGTGGCACTCGGGACATGGCTCAGTGGTGAACTTGTCAGTGCAGAGTTAACAGCTGGATTCAATGAGCTTAAAGGTCTTTTCCAGACTAAACCATTTGATGATTCAATGCAGCATCATCAAATTAGGATCTTTGTATCTATTGAAGGTTAATAATTACCATCTCTGGAAAAGTGTCATTCCCTAAGACACTCAGCAATGCATGTCAGCAAATAAAAGACCACCCTGCTTCTAATCCATTGCAGTAGGAGGAAATCAAGGACTGCTGCACCAACTGGATCACATATTTAAAAGGTGCTGATGGCAAATACATGTCATATGCTTGAATCAAGCAATATGTTACACTGCAAAAGCAATTAAATATTTAGGCATTTGGCAATAAACTTATGACTGCATAGAAAGACTTTAAAATAAATATATTTATTGCCATTCATTACTGTCATTAAGAAACTCTCAATTGTTAATAGAAAGAAAGGCATGTTAGGAAGCAGGATCCAAGAAAATAAAAAAGACTTCTTTAAAAACCACTGGCTAAAAGTTACTGAAAACCATTACAAAAAATTATGGAAACCACTCAGAATGTCTGAATTTATTTCACTCGTTTAAGATTTGGGATTTAAGTACTGCCTGGAATCTTACTGGGCAGCGTAGCTGTCAGCCTATAACAGAATCTCCATGTGTAGAAAGGAAATTGTAAATGGATTAGATGATGAATTGAAAATCAATTAAATGACCAAATCTGATAAGTCATATAAAGAGTAATTTTAACTCCTGTGAGAAAGGGTAACTGACAGGCCTCAGAGAGCATGCTGCAGCACTGGGAACCTAATTAAATCCTGAAGGATCTGTGATGCCTCAGGCACGCAGCTCTGAGAGTATCCCTTAGGTTGATTGAAAATTGAAAATAGATAAGGAGAAGGGAACCTAATTATTAATTTGACTGACTGTGTAGCAAGAGCAATCCCTCTCAATGTCTTCCACATATTATGCTCCAGGACAAGGCATCTACTAACTGTAGCTAAGAATTTACCTCCTGGAAGAATAAATTAATATCTACAGACTGCAGAGATTATTTCCTTTCACTTGTCATAAATATTAAATATTTTCAGGTATTTTCTGGTAGTAGTAGCAGCAGTAGTAATAGTAGATTCTACATTTTGTTTTGGGGTTATATGAATCATGCTGGATTACAGACTATTTTCAGCGTGATTAACACAGCATATTTCCAAATTTACAGACACAAACCAAGGGGTTTTAGACACAGCTCAGCCAAGAACACCACACACTAGTTTTCATAAGGCAAAAAAGGGTGTGCATCTTTATATCCAGGGATTTGTGTGCATTCTGTATAGAAAGATTTTTCTCTCTACACTCCAAACAAAGATTCTGATGTTTAGTTTGCAAGGAGCTGCTTGGCTGCACTGGCCTTCCTTCAGATCAGATTATAATGGAGAAAAAGAACCAGATTAGGAGGCTGCATGTCTTGGCCATCCAAATATATCATAAAGAGATAACTGAAATCAAAAAAGAGATGTAAGACCAAACAAGGAAAAATAAAAGGTGAGAAGACACTTCACCAGAACCCCAGTGCTTTCCTTAACTACTCACCAAACTTATTTCATGAGCAGAAGAGAGTTATTTTTCAAGGAAGAATACAAGAACCAACACAGAAATGTCTCTGTCATCTAATTCAGAATAAAGAAATTCAAGCAGAAAGGACAGAAGCAATTATCTAGCTGGTTTTCAATGAAAGGCTAAAGGTAGAATGGCAAATGAAGCTAGATTGCAATTGATTTTAAAGGTATTTCTCTCAAATAGCAAGCTATGCTGGCTTGTGTTGTGAAAAACCACACTCTTCCCATAGTTCCTAAGATGGAAGCTCCCTCAGCAGTCCAAATCTGAAGGAACCTCATTTGTTTTAACCTGTGCTGTTAAAAGAGGAGAAGCAACTGCTCCAGTCTTGCCAATGAAGCTGGCATCACTTTTCCTGTAGTACATGAAAGACTTAAATGCTGCCATACTTGTATGTTTGCTTATAATCATCCTTTCTCTCTGAAGGAGTCAAAAACTTGTGAGAAATGTGCGAAGGAATAAAGATTTCCATGCCCTTGATAAGAATTTTTCTGCAGTAGTTCTAAATCTGCATATGCCCTATGTTAGTGTTCTGCTAAAGGTGCTGCCTCCACACAGCAATTTTAGCCCCGTCCTTCTGCTTAGCATGCAAATTCTAGGGTGTTATAACTGTACCACTACCATCAACATTTTATGAAAGGACCCTATTTCCATGAAAAAAATCCCCATTATGCTCTTAAAGTGGTTGAAAAAAATGACATTTTAATATCAGAGAATATACAGTATCATTATCACACTCAAACAGCTAAGTCGCTTCTTTAATATTCCGGAAAATTATATTCCCCCATTACACATGAGGTCAAGCCTGAAACATCAGTCAGAGGGGGCAAGATGCAGGCACTTCCTATGGCTGAGTGGCTCATTCTAAATAACAGCAGAGCTAAGAACAGCATTTGCTGGCACCACACACTACAGCAAGGCCACACAGCTGAGAAATGTTGCTGAACTATTACACACACTTTTATTCTGTTCTATTGTTCTCTTATTGTATACGATTTTATTGTCTTGGCAGAATCTAAAACCACAGAGCTCCAGTGTCTTTGTTCAGCTCTCCAGACTGCTATACAGCTGGATATACCTCAGTTAGATAGTAGATGTTTCATCAATTATACCCTGCATTCCCCAATGTGTGACTGCATCATCCTTGTGGTAATGCTGTCTTGTTTTTCACATCGTAAAACATTCGAGACGTAAATTGACAAGAGATTGCCACGGTAGAAATGGATAAACCATTTCAAAATTACATTTATGCCAAATATCATACACTTTCCAAATTACTTTTGCTGGTTTTAGAAAACAATGCAGGGAATCACCTCAGGGGAAAATGGCAGACAGCCTTACACAGAGGTCACAGAGAAATATAGTCCTCATCTAATTCAATTAACTGCTTTCAGTTAGATCCCAAATGGTACAGGCAAACATTTGTTCTATTTCAGGCGTATTCTAAGAAATGAATCATTCTGCTTTCCCACTACACAAAGGCACGGCAAAATATCACACACTTGGTTATTTTATTGTTCAGAATTTGAAAAATCTCAAAACACATGTCTTTATGATTTACAGTGACATCTTAGAATTTAGGAAACCATCTGAAGACTTCAAATATAATAAAATTCTACGAAGAGCATTACAAAAAGTAGCAAAGTTAATAGCTAAAACAATGAAAAATGGTTTTGAAAGCAAACAGACACACCAAATTCACCAAGCTGGAACTCTGAATTGCAGCTCTTGGAGATTTATATGCTATAGTAAATGGCAAAAGACAGTAAAATCATACAGAAAAGTACTTCTGTATTTGGACTCTCATGCTGGCTTCAGTCCCTATGAGATATTTGAAGGCAAAGTGCCAGTTGATCAATATGTTATTATTTAATGTGCAGTAAATGCTACTGAGGAAAAATCAGAGAAACGCTGCCTGTTAGCAGAGTCTTCTGTACTGCTGGCAGGAAGGAGTGCATGGAGTTGTGGATCCCCCCATGTGGTAGGGCAGCAGCCAAAAGTCTGAATCAGAATTAACAAAAGGAAACGGAGGGCGATGCTCAGCGTGAACACCGACGTGCATACAGCCAGGCAGATTTCATTACTGAAGATTTTAATTTTGATTAAATGCTTCCTTTTATATCGGGTCCTATTCATTGTTTCCTACCCTGTGTTTTCATTAATACTTTAATAAACAGGGAACTGAAGTTGCATAACTTCAGGGTTGCAGCTAAAGATAGCATCTTTAATAACAGCTACAAAAGAGGTGCTGACATCCACCAGTGTCCAACTTTGGGATGCTCTCAGGCACAGTGGGCTGGCTGTGGCATGCAGGACAACACAGCAGCACTCTCCACCAAAGCAAAAGGAACATGGATCACTGCAAATGAGCTTAGTCTGTATGAAATAGGAACTTTTAAACGTATCCAAGGCAAAGCAAACCAACACAATGGAAACAGCCGTGGAAGGCAAAAAGTATCAAGGTGGCAAGTACTTATGGGGGAGATATTGCATTTCCCTTTCTTTCACAGCCTGGGAGAAACTGCAATACAATGCAACTCCTCAAAAACTTCCCAGGAAACTACAGCAGCAACATGAAATTTTAGTAATTTGACAGTTATGTTCTTTCTCCTTGCTTTTGGTGTTTCTACCTACAAATGATTAAACTTAAGTCTGGACAAAACTCAAGAGACCACCCTTTTTCTTGATTCCATATGAGCATGGGTACCCCTAGCAGAAGTACCTACACTAAATTTCTCTTGCCCTTACAAACCTGAACTGTGGAGCGCATGGTACCCTCCACACCGACCTACCAACTCTGCTAATTCAATTCCTCCCCATGCTGAGCAGCCCCTCCAGGTCAATTTCCTAGATTTTCATTCAGAATTGTTACAGAGAGAAAAAGCAAATGTGGTATCGTGCGAGATCAGGATCCTTTCATTTCTCCATGAACTCTGAATCAATTTTCAAGTCAGTTTAGGGGCCTGGTTCTTCTCTGCGTTGAGGCACAAAAAAGTAAGCTTGAAAACATGATGAGACTTGGTCTGGGCTATCAGTCGATGCCGAAATATGAATGTCATACCTCTTCAGGATGGTTTTAAAGAAGTAAATTCATTGCTATTAATTTTGGCAAACAGGATACTTAGAAGCCACTGAACCTGCAAGATAAAACTGCTGGAATATTCTAATAGTTCACTAAAAAAACAACTGATGTAAGAGGGAGAGGAGTGGGGCAGGGACGCAACCCCCAGAAATTATCCTGGATTGCTAAAATCCTTACACTTGTTTTTCTGATATACAGTGTGACCACATATTTTTGTTGTTACAGGACTTTCCAGTAAATTAAAACTCCAAAGGGTGATGGATGAAACTAGACCAGAAGATGAACACCAGGTTCCAACACACCCAACTGGAGTCTTCCTGAAACATGCACAGTGCAGACATTTCTTTTCAGGAAAAATGTTTCTCTCTATAAATACACGTATTTTGGGTTGCACTACTTTGAAACTCTTTTCTGCACACAGAGAGAACATACAGTAGAAGTAATAATACTTGGTATCATAAAAAATCCTTAATAATATCCACTGCAATAATCTCAGAAATGTCAGGTAAGTTTTGAGTTCACATTACAGTGTATTTATTGCTTAGACTTTGCATAGTGATTACAAAACCAGCAGGAGCAAGAAGGACTAAACAAGTAATGTAAGCCTTATCTTGTCAGGAAACAAGAAAACACAAACCAGCAAATAAGAACCTTCAAAGTCACCATGTTCATTTATATATGGGAATCTAAAGCCAAAAGAGATATTGTCTTTGCTGGAAAAAGGGCTTTGCTGCTGTTTGTGTGCTTGAATGAAATTCATTGGCACCTTTCAGTAGATTGCCACAACAAGTCATTACTCAAAAGCTTTCCTGAACTTTCAGACCGAGACAATACAGTCAGTTCAGGCAGAAAATGCTTTTAAATAGTAGACACTCCTAGTGTTTATACAAACTGTAAGGTGCATATAAAAGTACTTGGTCTTTGCTATATTTCTTGTTGGCTTTACAGTAATGAGATACTTGTCTCAAAACTGAAATATGTAGAGTATTATGTAGTACCAAATTCACAATTATTTGTGTACTACTACCTGTTAAAACCTATTTGTATATTTTGGATTTTTTKGGGGGAAGAAGAATATCTGTTGTGTCCTTTCTAAAGCCACAGAAATAGTATTATGTAACCACAAATCCACTGAATTGATGGACCTGGTCTAAAATGGGAACCCTTAAGAGTGTAACAGTAAGCAGGGGAAACAAAGGGAGTAAAAAAGAGTTTATAAAAGTTACACTGGCTATCAGAAGTAAGAAGTGCACTAGGATTTATTCTCATTATTGTGTCAAACTTTTCTTATCACTATATCTGTACACATCATGCCTGGGTAGCCTTTGCTATTCTAACATGTAAAACTGTATGACAGACAAAACTACCTAATCTGTGAGAGGAAAACAATTTAGAGAGGTAAGGGGTAGCTCTGTACATATTCATCTAAAAAAAACCAGCAACAAAAACCTCACTAAACTCTGCCAAGGTTCATGGAAACAAATGGGATTTGTATATACATCATTTGGATATGGGCCATTATCAAATTATCTAGAGAGTTAATCAACAGAGGACACTCTCAGCAAAACAAGACTGATGCTACATAATCAGAAACACCAGAGCTGTAAACAATGGGAATGCACATTATTCCCAAACAGTATAAATAATTTAAGACTTCCAGAACTGAAATTAATCTACATACCATTTGAAGCACACAGAACCACCAATTCAGACAGAATAATGAAAGGTAAGGGAAAAACAGATGGATAATTAAAAAGATACTCCTCAAGTGGGAATAGTCTTAGCTTTGCACTGCTGGTAACAAGAAATAAATATCAAGAAAATCCTATTACATACATGTATATTTTATATTATTATTTTTTTCCAGAAGGGATTGTTGGTTTTTTTTTCCTTTTCCTACACTCTGATAGGACAGTAAACCTGCTGTATCCATCAACATCTATCTGATTAACTCTTCATCTCTTTGAAGCATCATTGTTTTATAGGGCACTGTTTGCAGAGAGATGGAAACAATCTCATTTGCCCATATTTGAGATGAGCATTCTTCCTTTAAGCCCCAACTGGCCTAGAAGTCAGCACCCTTTCATCCCCAGATGAAGTCTCCACAGCATACTTCAAAGGAAAAAAGATACTTATGGTGTCTTAACCTTTCCTTTGAAACTGAATCTGTGCATCCAATATCATCTAGCAAGGCTAATTGCATAGTATGCAAGGGAATTACTATTATTTCAATATAACCCATCATAAAGAAACGATGAAAGCTAAGGCACTGTTGTAACAGGTTTTACATAAAGACAGCACCACAAACACACTATGACAGGCAAGTATCTTGCACAAGTACAACAGGAGAACTTCATAAATTATCTGTATATTTATCTGAAAAATTATATTCAAATATCAGCCAGCTTATTCTGCAAAGAAAGCCTTAGGTGGAGAGAAGATATAGTGAAAAAAACAAAAGAGAGAGGGGATGTGATTTCATGCTTAGATGTTCCCATAGCTCTTTCATCTTATTAACTTGCTGTACTCCATGTCCTAATCTCCTTACCCTCAGCGAGTTTCACATTTTCCTACAACACAGATCTAAATTAATTCAAAAGATGATTTAAAGTAAAGTACAAAAACATTAAAATCCAACAGAGAACTAATATGAACATTTCATCATTGAAAAAACCCGAAAAACAAAAAACATTTCTGATTCAGGAAACCACAGTGCTTAAAAAGAGTGGCATGTGCACAAGTAGAAGTATGATCTAAACAGCTTGGAAAACTCTTACTGCATTAAACWGCTTCTACTGTAAGAATGCAAAGGAAAGGTAACTAATTTAGAGACAACTATAATTTTTAAATTAGAAAAACAGTAACCTTCTATGCCTCATCATGAAAATTCACATATTCCTTGAGTTCCATTAATGCAAAAATAAAAAAGAAATATTGAAACCTAAGTTAGGAAAGTGCTTAAGCATGTTGCAGTGTTTCTGGAGCAATCATAAGTTTAGATATGCTTAAAAGTTTTCTTCAATCAGGGACAGATCAGTCAGTTCTCCCTCTAAATGCCAAAAGCAGGGAAAAGGTCTTGAATTTGGTAAAACTGCATGAACAGTGTTCAGGTAAAAATCCAAACCAATCCAAACGCTCACCAAAAGCAAAATACAACAGAAAAAAAAACCCTGAAAAACCTTAAGAAACACTAACAACGTATTTTTTACAGAATGGGAGCTGCCTTGTTTATTACTTCCTTAACAAAAAGTGGAGGGTTGTAATTACACGACCTCTGCATTGAGCACTGCTTTGTGTTACCTGGGATTTTGCACCAGGGACCATCTGAGTCAGAATGAAGCAGTTGGGCCCAAATTCACCACAGCCTAGAATGCAATAAGAGCATCCAGCCCCACATGAGGTACCAGGGATTGAAAACGGCTTTTTCCATTTATGAAAAACATCATTAGGTATTTATTTTTGTTGTTGCATTTACCTCATGAGATTGGAAAATAGTACATGAATACTTTTTGCACACACACACATATATATGTATTCCCAGACTGTCCACACAGTCTATCAAAACACCTTTTGTTTCTCACATTCCCAAATACATGTGCAGCACTAACGTGTCAATGTGTTATTTCTCACTAAATAAAATGCATCCAGAATTTATACATGTTTACTTTAGGCAACATGATCAGTCAACAACAATCAGTCATGTTTTTAAAGGCAGCCAAGTTCTTCAGAAATGAACTTGATATTACTTGGTTACTTCAATAATTTTCCATATGAGTCTATTAGTAGCACCTACACTCTGCAATCACTAAAACAACCATCCACTATTTTTAAAGACATTTGATGTCAGATATAAAAGTTTCAGAGGAAACAGCTATGAAAAAGAGCACAGAAAATAAGGTTGCTTTTAATTATACACAAAAATTAATATCTAGCACAGAATAACACATTTTTGATGTGGTAATTAAAATATTGTATTCTGAAAGATAAATATATTAGCAAGCCAGAAGGACCTGGCTTTATTTTATTATACTTTAATAGAGAGGAAATAGAGTTAAACAGATGGCACTCAGTATTTCTCAATGAATTCAGCATCTGTGAGTACATGTTGCATAAATGCCAATTAAAATGTGTCCGAGTAAATTTAATTCCCTTGCTGATAGAATGTAAGCCAACCTAGCTGGCTAAAGATCAAGGTTAACTTTAATCATCTGCTCAACTTGTAGCAAGTTGCTCTCAAATTGTACAGAAATTCCCAGAGAAATAATAAAACAGCGTTCCTATTGATTTGTATTCATTTACATTCATAATTCTCTTCTCAAGTGTTGGGCCAAAGCACAAAGGGGGAAAAAATATAGTACTGTGTGAATCATTTGACAAATCTAAACTGAAAAAATATTTCTTTGATTTAAAAAGCTTCTGCAGAAACGTTCAGCAGAACTTCTCCTTTGGGTAATTTTATGAAGTAATTATTTTAGAAGTGACCTGATAATTTTTATGAGTCACACAAGACACTTTTTAATTTCCTCTACTCTATTACTGAAAAGCTATGACTATATTATATTAGGTTGTCATCTAAATTTTTCATAGAATGCAAAGCGAATTTTGATTATTAAATGATCAAATACAAATAAAAAAAGAGTATATTGAAAAGCTAAAGCAATACTGTTATGCAACCCTATAGAAGTTCTAATTTAATTTGCCACTTTACTATCTTGTAATAAGGCAGAGAAAGACAGAAAAAACACCTTTGGTATAAAAACACCCCACCAAACACCATGCAAAGGCAAAACTCTGAACACTTTGAGATTTTGTGCCATATTTCAAGAATTAAAAAGTACAGTCTAGTGGGTTTGCACCCAGGAAAACTGAACATCCACCCCCATGAGAAAAGAGAAGGCATTTTTGTGATGGTCTGAGCCACCCTTAAAAATTCGGTATCATTGACTAAACTGGGGCAAATGTACACCAAGCAAAGCTTGGATCTTTTGCACAGCTAATCAATTAAGTCCCTTTATACATAATCCATGTGTGCAGTCTTTTCCCATACCAATTATTTCATGCTGGCAGCATTTTGTTGAGGGAAAAGCCAGTCAGAAACTATAAAACATACAACCCAACAGCAAATGAAATTAAATGCCAGAAGTGTAAATTACTATCTAGGAAATGAAATCTGAACTATTCATGCATGTATACATACTAGCAATAAATTAAATTATGGCAGTCAGGGAAAAGACCTAACTGTCATTAGAAAGAGTGCAATGGAAACAGTGGTGCCACAATCAGAAAATATAAAATAAAAGCTTTCCTTGAAAGTGGGAAAACAAAAGGTTTACTGCTGTTCTCTACAATAGCAGAAATAAAATGACTCAGCAAGACCTCAATGCATTGTTAGATTATATTAATCATAGTGGATTTTGAACAGTTCACTAATTCAGCAAAATCCACTTATTGGGCAATTCTGCAAGACTGGCTGGGGAAGACATCATTGTGTCTCTTATAGGAGGTCAGGGCTCAACAGAATGCACATAAGAAGCCTCATTTTCAGACCTAATAATCAGTGAACTATTGAAGCTCTGGCTGAGGAGCACCTGGGAAAATCAGGTCCCTAAACATTTTAATAACCACAGACAGTGGTACTGGAGAAGAAAGAAAAAAACCACTCAATATAAAGCCAGGGTTAACAACAGACATGCTTCCTAAATTAAATTATGAATTGGGTGATGTCAGCAGAATTCTCAAATATGAATTTAAATAAGTAGGATTGGTGCACTACTCTTGACTGCCTTGTCACTCATAGTCCTTTATTGCAATAGAGACCACAGGAGGAACAGTAAAATATTAAAATCTTAAGGTAGTCAGAGGTTCTGTAGTATAACATGAGTGACGTATAATGTACTGGGGAAAGACTCACATGGTCCAAAAATAAGAACACTCCTCATTCAAAGCAACACTACTAGGTAAGATAACTTCTGAGCAGAGCCAGCATTCAGCACAGAGGCAGATGGAAAGAAAGACAGATGGACAAGACAACTTGAGGGTGAGAAACAAACAATGGCGTCCCCTTCAAGCCTTTCCTGGTCCCTACCTTCACCTTTTGGGAGAAGCATTTTTGCTTGACTTACCTGAAAAGAGGATTTGTGAGGAAGAGCAAATTCCAAGGGACAAATGAACACCCCCCAAGCATCAGATGTGTTTTAATCCCCTGCAGGAATGCACCAGCAGAGAGGCAGAAGAGGCCTGTGTGCAGCGCTCCTCTTTTGTGTTTCTTAGGCTGCGCAGTTATTGCTCCTGATTGAAGCTATGCTTGATTTCTGCACCTGGCTAAGTTTCCAACCCTTTGCAGAGGCTTCATATCCCTGCACTTTAAAGTTTCACCAAAGTCAGGATGAGTCCATTCCCCCAATCAGCTGATAACAGCTGAATGTCACATACATCACGGCAAACTGCAAGACTTGTGAGAGTGGATCCTGAGCTTTCGACTGCAGAAGCATCTCCAGATAAACAAGATTTGCTACTGATGATTCAGACATATTTTTCACAAAGCCCTTGGAAAACAAAAGGCAGAGCACCTAACACGATGGATCAGGCCCTACTAAGCAATAATCCTCACAATGATTGTAATAATACTTAGATTATTTACTCCAGCTTGCAATGTGCAAAATAATACAATTCAACAATTGCTGTAATTCTTTGCAAATGCACAAAGAATAAGCACTTAAAGATTCAACTCAGCAGCTTCCATTGTTTTCTACTGTAACTATTGCTCTATTTATTCAGAAGAGGTGACCTTCTAGTAACCTTGTACAGTGGCTAGAAATGAATGGAAATTTGACCTCACTTTAAGACCTCCATAAAAAGAACTATACCACAATGATTTCGCATCTTTATGTCAGCATGTCAGATAAATATTTTACTTAGTTGCTAACTGGATAATGCATTTTCAAAACAACTCACAATGCTGAATGCATTTTTAAAATATATTGCTAAATGAAGCACAAATTCAACTAATTTTAAAATATTTAAATATATTTGACATTTAAGAAATATTGGGCATATTTTCCTTAGTGCAAATGCATGATGCATTTAAAAAGTTTTAGCTGCCATTAGGAAGCAGTACTTATGAATAATTCATTTTTTTTTCTGATGTCTTTTCATGTACACAAAAACATCAATTTGTACCTAGCTTAAAAGAAATCTAAATTACAGGTAAGCTATCTAATGTGTCCCTTACTACCTTTTGGCAAGATTAGTCTAATCAGAGTTTTTCCACTAAATTACCCAGATCAACAGAAACCTTGCACAATTATATCCTGCTCTCTAAAATAGCACATGATCTTTCCTCATGTGGGTAATTGCCAGGGTGGAAAATTGCAGTGAGGATGATGGTACAGATGTTCTTTTTCAGTTGACCAAACAAAATGAAAGAAAACAAGGAATTCCTGTTTCATAATGAATTCTGTTTAAAGTCCACTGGTTTATACACATTTGCACACACATAAACAMATATAACAGGAATTTTTTACAGATTTTTCTAACAGAAGATTGCATTCTTCTGTTGATGGTACAGGAAAAGATTAGGTTTTAAGGAAGAGAAAGTATTAAGAAAGCATCAACATCTGCAAAACAAATGTTCAATGTTTGCAACCTGTAAGAACGCATGCTAGGTTACTTAAGTTAAAGCTCTTGAAGGGGATTTCAAAGCAGGATAGTTTCACTGGAGCCAGGCTTTTTCACTTGTGAGCATGGACAAAAGACATGCAATCTTAGCACTGACAGAATGAAAAAAAGATCTGCCTGCACCCCTTGTTATTGCTGCATTTACTGATCCCCATGGCTGAAAGCAGCAATTGCACTTTAGGGGGGATGAAGGGAGGTCACTGAGGGATGTCCTCTCTATTCACTGCTTCAGAGCCACACTCAGACAAGGGACAGCTCATGAAATCTGTTTTCCAGACCTCAGCACCCCTTGCCCTCCTCCTGTCCTGCTTTTCTCTCCCCACAGGTACTTCCTGCTCTGTGTGCCTTTGGGAGCTGTTCTCCATTAGGTGCTTGTTCAGTGAGATTGTACCAAATTCTGGGCCTATTTTTTTTTTTCTTACCATTAACTATTTTAAATTTTACCCAACACTCATCATTAAGCAACGCTGCTGTTAGGAGTTGAGGATTTTTAACATTTAGGTTATTTCCAGAACTGCTCTGCTTATTCTCAAATACAAAGCAAGCAAACAAACAAGGCCTAGAAATCACTAATCACAATTACTAATTGCAATTACTTTGCACTGGCTTATGTCAGCACCAGTCTTCACTTATGGCAATACAGAGTGATGGAGATTGTTCTACAGTACAGGGACACCCAACAAAGGTGGGTGTCCATGTCTCAAAAAAATGGAGACATGGAACCAGGCAATTGTGCTGGAGAGCTTAGAAGAGCACCTGTCTGAAGCCAGAGCTCCACAGAATTCTTTCATGTAAGCAACATTATTTTGCAATATTATATGCACTGTTATGTATGAATATCCTGTATAATCTCTAATCAGGAACAAGGATGGAGCTGTTCTTCCTATCAACCTCAAGAATGTGTTTTATTTATCCTCAGTTAGAATAAAGTAATTGAAAACATCTGTTTTGATGTTTTAACAGTAACAAACAAATAGTTACTGAGAGTTACAGATGGAAAGTGTAAATACACTCATTTTGAGCACTTCCTAGTGTTACCTGTCAGGAAGGGGGTCAGTTCCCATTTGTTTCCTCTACAGAGCACATAGCCAAAATCACAGGCTGGACTCACCCTCATTTTGCAGCTCAGCTTTATGGTAAACTGAGACAAAAATACAGCATCTATCACTAAACCAGTCTGTCAAGGATCCATCACACAAGGCAGGTTCCTGAAATGCTGAGCAACTCTAAAAAGCAAGTGATAAAGAGTCAAAAGACCCACTAAATTTCTATGTAAAAGCCTAACACCCACAGACTTGGTGATTACAGGATCTATCATCCTCTTTTCAAGTATTTCCTGCAAGAGAAAGAAAGAGAGAAGAACAATGTAGAGAGCAACCTATTCATTACCTCAAAATGAAAGAAAGTAATTTGGATTATCTTTCCCTCTTTGCCAATCCAAACCCCAGTTTGTGTTGCAGGATTTTAGTCATTTGTGTCTAGTTAAGCAGAGCACTCAACAACATATTTCTCTTTGCCTTGCCCTGGCTTGAATCACTAACTTCAACAAATAGATGTTGAAATTTCAGGACTTTCATAATAAAAATACCTAAACTGCCTCCCATACAACACTGAGGAGGAAAGAGCATTAGCACTGACATCCACTATATATATATATATATATGTATGTTGGTAGCACACACAAGTTACCTCTCACACCCAAGAGGTCAGCAATTAAGTTTATTTCTCCTTCTGATTCATGGAGAAACTTTTAAAGCTGTCTTTCTGAACAATGTCTCAAACACTTAGCATTTGGTTCATGTAAGCAATAAAGTTGGCAGCTCCATCCTATGCTTATTTGTGTTCTCCACAAAAAGTCAGGCATCCTACCAGAGTAATTTAGTTTGCAGCAGATTTAGGCTTCAAGCTGCTTTAAGTATTTGGTGTTGAAAATCATCTTGTTTTACAGTGATACTGTCAAAATTCTTTCCCTTACCAAACATGTCAGCATTTAATTTACTAAGTAGTACTTGTAGCTTACAATAAAACTATCACATTTTTGATGCCATGTTCACAGAAACAGCTGGATGCGCACACTACAGAATTTATGATGTTCTATGACACAAAGATAGACTAAAATTTTGGTTCTTCCAAGAAAAGTGAGATTTAATCAAGAAGTATGTAATTATCTGTAAAAAATGAAAATACTAGGACTCAGGTTAATTTACTGATGTTCCATGGTTTTGTCTAAAAGATTGCAAAAAACCAGCAGTGTTAGAAAGGGATTATTGTCCAGGTGTGAAATCTGTGACACCACATAACCCAGCACCTGAAGGGGCAAAACCACTCATCAGCATTTACAAATCTGGGAACAGAACCACGCTGATTGACTGCACTGTGCAAACCTGCCTTCACTTTCTCCAGTCCCAGGTTCCTGGCTGAAAAAAACCACATGGCTTCCCACACAGCCAAAGGTCACAGAGCATTAGGAACATGAGGGCTGTATGAAAACCTCAATTAGATGTAGAGCGTGACCTAGWTCTCGACGTAAATACTGAAACGCAGATAAATACTGAGAGGATTTAGATCACTGAGCCCTTCAGAAACTAAAATGGGTTTATGCTAATGAAAATCCTTCCATCCTCTTCATACTGCCACAAGTCTACTCACATATGTTAAGAAATTTAACTTCTTCCTAGCTTTCTGTTCTTAGTGTGCTTGCCACAGACAGACACATCCTCCTTGACCACATTACCAATATGTTAACCTGACAAAATATTAACAAGACACTTCCACTGTATTTTCATGCCCACATTGATTTCTGACATAATAGCCTGCAAATCAGCCATCAAATAGACTTAAATCATACTGAAACTGTACAACTGAGATTTTTTTATATGGTCTGTTTATAACATGAAAAGCATTTATTCTGATATGGATCTGATAATTTCCATTTACCTGTTCCAATGGGAGCATGAGGTTAATAAAAGATGCAGATTTAAATAAAAAATATCATAATTGGAACCTCATCTTTACCTTTGCTCTCATACTATCAAATCTTGCAGAGAAAATGTCTGTCAGGTTCCTGGGGCAAAATATATGAGGACTTCACATCACTGACTTCTATTTAATAATGAGGCTGCTGCCATACCTGGGCGTAGGCAACCATTTTATGTGTGCTCAAAATAAATTTACATTCTTTAACAAGCTCCTTAAAGCCCTGTTGACATAAAGTGTACTCTAATTACTGTTGGAATTTAGAGTTTTAAATAATAGTGTTAACTTGAATTCAAGTCAGATTGTTAAAGTTCAGTAACAACTACAAGAGATGACAGGAAGGAAGAGGACTGCAGTTCAAAATATTCACAGAGATGTTAATATGCTCTTCCATAGGTTTCTATGTCTCCAAATTGCCTAAATACTAATAATTTTGAGTAACAAGGTAATGATTTTAAATTGTATCAGAACCTGCACCTACTATTCAATTCCAAMTAAGAGCTGAAGGAATCATTTTATTGCCTCCCATGCCTTTCTCATAGATAAAATCCTCAAAAGAAGAAACAACAGTTCCACATGCTTAAAAATCACATATTTATATATACATATACAAACAAACACGCACATTCTCACTACTTGTTTGTCAGCAGTCCTAAAAAATCTGAAAGTCATGGCACCTCTCAGGATCCCAACAGTGGCTGTGTGTCCTTCTGATTTCAGATGAGGCCTTGGGGTTGTAACAACTGCTCAAGGACCAACACAAGAATCTGATTCCAAGCAAACCTGCTTGCAAGCATATTGTGGGATTTTTTTCCCCTAGTGGTTTGCTGTTGATTTTATAAAAGTAATTTTAAAAGCCTCATTCACAGGCCATCTCCTATGGAATTTCCCTGAGACCATTTTTCAGGTAAGTCATGGCTGCTCTTGTGGTTGTGGCTGTGGTTCTGTAACACTGCTGCAAACTGGCTGCCAGACATTAAAACGTAGGATTTTTATTTAGAGAAAGGTATGGAGAAGAAAATAAGAACTGCTAAATTAACGCCAATCACCAAACATATGCCAATAAAGCAAATTCAAAATTGAAGATGAAATGTAATTCCTTGTTTACTGCATTGAACAATTACCTATGATTTTATATTTGGGTACACTCATAGATCATACCCAATGTAAAAGCATTGTATAAAACCACTTCCACAAAAAAGACAATTGTTCTTTTACAACTGTTGGTTTTGTTTTCTTTGGTGGAACAAGTTGGCCTGTTATGATTTTGAAGTGGTTAAAAACTGTTTCTTTAAACAAACTTGTAGCCCAAGGACAAATGCATTCTTATGTGGAGTGAGTACAATGTGTTTTTAACAAAACCAATAAACTTTCATGCTGAAGTGCTTTACCACCACTAACAGATGATTCCTATATTGTATGAATTAAGTCATTTTACATATTCTAGTACATATTCTTATTAAAAAGATTGGATTTTTTAAAACTCCAACCCTGCGCTACATTTAGTTTTGCATCAGGCAGTTATAATTGAGTGATCAAATAATTTTCTGAACTAAAATTAAGCTTACACTGAGATAAAATGAGTGACTCTTGGGTTTGTAACAGCAGAACCTCCACAGAAAGAGAGCCAAAGCAGTAATTTATAAAACTCAACTCCATTTCAGTGACACTAAAATTACTGAAGGATTTATGGATAGTTTCTCTTCTTGTTCCACCCAGATCACTGTGTCATCTGGGTAAGGCTGAAGACTTAAGAGTATTTCACCTAAACTAATAAAGCTATTTACTGAATCTGAACTAAGTGCTGAAGTTTACTTATAATGAGTGTTGACTGATCTTGGCTAAGGAAGCGAATTGGAATACACATAGCTGAGCCAGACAAGTCATCACTAGTCAGTAAGTCCCCTGGGACAGAAGGAAGAAAAATTGTTTCTCAGCTTATTTTTTTTCTGAAGGATCACCACCAATGCTCATGTTGATAGCAGCACTATCTTGACATCCTTTCAGAGCTGTTCTTAGCACTGGTAATATCTTGCCCTGCTGAGAATTTTTTTTACAAGTTAAAAAATGAAGCCATTTTAACAGCTCATTTTGTTTTTTATCTATCCAAACACTTATAACRCACTCATCACCCCCATGTTTGCAAGGCTGTGTTGTCACACAAAGGATTAGTGTGCAAATCCCTCAGGGCCTGGAGTGCTCCACATCAAACTGGTTTCCAGCGCAGCAGCTCTGGGGTGGCAAGGGGCTCTGTCTGCTCCAAGGGGTGCTGGATTGGTGGTCTGAGGGTCCAGCTGGTTTGACTCAGCTTCTCCTGACACCCTGAACAACTCAAGTCACATCTCTCTGCCTCCATCTCCAAACAGAACAGAAGCAGCAATTTCTCTCAAAACCTATGTCTAGAAAGCCGATATAAAAACCCTGTATCCATGAGCATCCTCAACAAAAACAAACTAAATATCACCAAAAGGTTCAAGGTGTTATCATAACTAATTCCTTCTACCAAAAAGCAATGCTGTAAGGATTTTATGTCACCAGCACTGTCACTCTCATAAAATGAAAATAGGAAAAAATAGTCTCAACCAAACAAACATAAATACAAAGTACCGTACATTCAAAAGTTTTTCTGCTTTCACTCAGTTAAAGTTCATGAAGCTCACAAAGAACAGCCAGGCAGAGGGACAACACTCTGAAGCTGTAACTCAATTTACTGTTTCATGTGCGCTTACATTTGCACTGCTTTAATTTGGTTTTGGTAAATTTTACAGCCACTCTCACCCCGTAATTCTCTCCATAGTTTAGTTGCCTTTAAAATAAAAACAATTCATGTAATGTGTTACAGAGAAGTGCTGCTAGAGCCACATAAATCAGGCCTTCTGTAAAACTTTTTAGGTGTGAAATCAGAATGAAAACGAGACAAACTCTTCCAAAACAGTATTTAAAGGTTTAGTCTTGTTTTTCAGCTGTGTAAGTTGTGTTCCAGTGACATTTGGCTAAAAAACGTAATAAAAATTAAAAAAAAAAAACCAACAACATTTAAAGGTTCAGTCTTATATTTCAGTTGTGTAAGTTGAAAGCTCCAGTGACATTTGGCTAAAAAACATAATAAAAATTTAAAAAAATAAACAAAACAATATCTAAAGGTTCAGTCTTATATTTCAGTTGTGTAAGTTGCAAGCTCCAATGACATTTGGCTAAAAACAAAATAAAAATAAAAAGTAAAAAAAAAAACCAAACAAACAAAACAAAAAAACCAAAAAAACCCCAACAAAGCCATGGCAAAAACCCATAACCCCTCAAACCCACACCCTCTATTTGGCAATCACAGATATTAGATGCAGATGATTTGGAATACAACACTGATGGGACTATATTATTCTACTGACCAATATCACCACACAGGAAGCTGGAACTCCTCAAAGGCTATTTTAGAAACTTCAAAAACATTGGCAGCCTAATATTCTGATGATAATAACAATAAGAAAAACAGCATCTCACTTAAAGAAAAAATGCATCTGCTAAGCCTCTCTGTGTAAAGGACACAGCTCCTTTACTCCCTTGAAGATTTTCAGCTGAGCCATGTATTTGCCTGGATACTCATAAAAATATGCAAGTGTATCATCTGCTATGATTTTTTTAAAATACATTGTGAGATGGTCCTGGTTCTTTTTAACTATGCTTTTTGTTACCTCTATATTTCCCAGATAAGGATCCAAAACCAAAATATTTTGGGCAAAAATAAAAAACCCCTCAACACTGGTGGAAGTGTTGGAGGAGGTAATTAGCTTGTCCTTTGCATACAAGCTTCACAGAACCTGGAAAAAGTAGAAGGAATTGGGTTTTCCTCTAATTGAAACCTAGTATCCAGATATACTTGCATATATCTAACCTTTGTTCTCTTACTACAAGGCTGCTCAATTACACATGGGAAATGGGGCATGATAAAAGCTAGGGCATCTATTCACACCACAGGAATCCATTTTAATTATTCCCACCAGCAGATATGAAGTATTTCCTAATGCAAATGCTGGACTCTCAGAATGCTCACATCAAGGAGCTGCACTTCACAGGGATGAAGTATTAAAGGGTTGCATTTTGCACTCAGTTTAAGTACAGCACTATCTGATGATTCTGCTATGGAACTGAAAAGGCACAGTTTTTAGTAATCTAAGATTTCAGCAAAGTTGTTGCAGATTTCGTAATGTGAAATATAAATATGAACATCATATTACAGCAAAATGTAGCTATTTCTGTAAACAGCCCAGGAACACAACACAGTACATTCTACATTTATTCATTCATGGATCTGCCATTGAGATACAAGGACCTTCCTGCAGGCCTCAAGCATTTTAGGGCTTTAAAGACTGTTTTAAACAAGAGAGTAAATTGATCTGCTAATGATTTCATCAACAAGTCAAAAGATCTTTATGGCATAAAGTCCAGAACTGAAGATTCAACCTAAGTCAAATTCTTATCTTTAATATCCCTTCCAACCCAAAGCCATTCTATGACTGATTTATGGCCGAAACCTCTGAGTTCCATCCCTGCTCTCTGCCAGTGCTCCCTGTTTGACCTTGCCCATGGGCCCCTCCATGTCCCCTCTCCTCAGCTGCTCTCACCAGCCTCCTCTTCCACTCTCAAGTTATCTCCAGTGTCTTCCCAGGTGAGTAAAAAAAGAGGCAGTCTCCAAGCAGTGACTACAGGATGGTAACCTCAAGTAGCGAAGAAATACTAATTTATTATTGTCTCTGTTTTAAAGTAAATCGATAAAAATAAATATGAGGGGAATAAGGTCCTGAATTTACAGACTGCCATACAAAGAGTCTCTGGAATCTTCTCAGAGTCTGTGTATTCTATGTGAAGTCCCCTAAAGCAGTGACTGAGAGCCAAGGCACACATCTGTCATGAGGAAAAGCTTTTATTCCAGTGACAGAATAGGAAATAGAGTTTAGGAAAGTATCTGTGTATTTTCGTTAAAAGCATCTACCATATGATCTTATGATTAGGCTATACTAAAAAAAAAGTCACAAAGTTTAATGGCAGAGGAAAATTGGGATTTACACAGTCCTCCATTCTGTGCTAGCAATCCAAACGTTCTCACTTTTACCAGAAATGGTTTGGTTGCAGAGCACACTTATAAAAGTAAATTGATTCTCAATATTTGAGGTGAAAGAAATAAATGCATATGTAAATTAAAAATATGCATATATATTTCTTCATCCAAAATCCTAGAGCTAACGTAGAGGCTTTTTTGAGAACTCTGCTCAAAGGTCCACTTAAACACAAAGAAACCTTTTAAATATTACATTTTTAACTTGATATATAATTCAAAAACATGTTGGATAAATGAAATGTTTTAGACAAATGTGGCAGATTCACCAGTTTAACTTCTGTGCAGAGACATATACACATCTTTGCCATACACATAGCTCAAAATTACTACCATGTGCCAAATAAACTTTTACAGATGTTCAGCAGCAGAGTTCAAAGAAACTGCAGTGTGTCTTCCTTGATATATACCAGCCAAATGTATAAAAACAAAGAGATGTCAAGATATCAAATGAAGTGTCCATTTGCTGATGTTCAGATAAATGAGAGATGCAGAGCTGGTAATATTCCTTCTTTCCCATTACTTGAATTTCATTCAAATGATACTCTGCAGTTATTTTGAGCTTCCATCATGAAGCATTCCAGCTAAGCTATGGCATGTTTTAAAGTGACTTTTCCTTTGGCTTTTTCTACAAAAAACCCTAGAAATTTCTACATTACATGTGTGACATACCCCCCCTGAGAAACTTCTGTGTGCACACATAGAAACTGTCTCTCTTTCTCTCAGCATTATATGTATTATTTAGAGAAAACCACACTCTTTTTAGGGTGGGGTCACTTCTTGAAATTTGATCACAAAATAATTAGGGTTTTTGCTTGGTAAAACCAGTAATATCCTAGAAAAGGTTAGTCTTAACAAGGCATCACCTCTGCTTTTATTTTTTATTACTTTGAAGGCAATTACACTGCAAATTTCTGTAATAAATCTAAAAATCTTCTAATTAAGTCTGTAACTGTACATTAAGCTTAATTCATCATGTCCTGTTGACCACTCACACGTTCCATACTTGTGTTCCCATTAATGCATTTTCCCTTAGGCCATGTCTAACATTCCCGCCTTTTGAACATTTGAACAACTTCAATAACTTTTTAAAAATAATATTAAAAAAATGCCACATAACTTTCCGCCTTCACCAGGAAATGATTCCTTTCTTCTTCTTCACCATGGATTTCCCGTGTACCTCTCTATCCCTAAAACACCCCCCTGTGCACCCTCCTAAATTACACTTCTTTGAGGTACAGGACAAGCAAGATTCAGTCCCAGAATAGTGACAGGTTTAAAGCATAATATTTCACAGCCTGTCAGGGCTGGAAAGAAAGGCTTTTTTAGTGTTTAGTGAGCCACAACTTCCCTTTCCAAGAAAAAAGATCCTTCTCCTACTCTGCTGTTCACTCTCTCAATATACCCATGTACACACTTTATATATATAGATATGCACCCAGTCTAATATAGTATCTCTTTTTATACATCAATCACAGGTATATTAGGCAACTTTTAAAGATTTCTACAATCTATTAAAAAAAATCTTACAATTTTCCTTTATTTTCTAGTATCACACAAGTGGATTTGTTCCATAGGAGGGAAAAGATGAGAAACACCACCAATGCAACTAAGAAATAATTCAAGGGAGTTTTCTGAAGCCAGAGTTTTTTTCCATGAAATTTTTTTCATACATAGCAAATTCATGTAACATAAAAGATGTTACTTAATGGTTTTGTTCTCCTTTTCTTGGGACCAACTGCAGAAGTAATTTACGGCTTTCATACCCAATAGCATCCAAAGCTTTTGCCAATAAAAACTAGCACTAACCTTTCATGCTTTTTTCCTCTCTTAAATCTAAAATTTCCTCTCCTAAAACAGAGACTAGGGTTATTACTACTAAAAAAATGACCATGTTTTCTGTGCTTTTTTTTTWAAATAAATTGAGAATTCATCAGAAAACACAATTTTGTGAGCAGTGAAATTAATGAAAACAGATTCCTTGCAGATTTCTCTCTCACAACCAGTTACTCCAGCACCTAACAAGGTAGCTTTCCATTAGTTAGGTCATTGCCAACATCTCTATTCCCTGGTGCCTCACAAGGGCTGAACTCATACACTCTACTTCCTCCAAAGTCTCTCATTCTCCAGCTCTCTTTCCTAGGTGCCTGCATTTCAGGAAATTTGTAGGAATGGATTTCCTCAGAAACTAGGCCTTGTCTTCAGATTTGGTTGAAACTGGCCAGCGAGTTAAAAACCCTGTTGTTGTGGGAAGCACTCACATTCATGTGGATGCACGTGTGCACTCACAGTGTAATCACATAAAACTCATTTCCTTCGGAAACCAGGCTCACAACGATTTAGCAACAGCAGATGTGAACACAGTTATGGAAAGCAGCTGCACGGGTTTTCCATGAAACAAACAAACATAAGGTCAACACACATGCAGGTTCCTTTAACAAAGCTCAACTGGCAAGCCTTTGAAATATTTACATAAATATTTTAAATATCCTCTTTCTGTGGGGCAGAGGACATACATCTTGACATCAGTTCATGTAAGGCATGTTTCTTATTTTCTCTGGGTCTAATTCTTCCCAACTGAAGTCGACAGAAGCTTTATTTTGACTTTCAGATCTACAGTCGGGATTTCTTCCTTGGAGTATATTGATATAACTTACCTGGGTGTGCTCATATGCCTCATTCTCTGACTGCACTTGTATAAATAATATTTTCATATATATTTCATGCAACAAATATATCTGAGCTACTCCAAAATCTATCAGTGACAAAATACGTAGGAAAATCTTTGTAACAAAATGAATTAGAACCCAGAGACATTTGGAACCAAGTATCCCCACAAAACAGCCCTATGGTTTTAACAAGGGAGATGAGCTTTGCACTGCTTCTGACAATGGAGCACAGTTTGGGCTCTCTTCTGAGAGCCATTTAGCAAATACTTTGCTACATCCAACTTCAAAAGCCATCTGGAAATTATACTGGGGCATGTGTCATCCTGGTAACAGAGAAACAGAAAACTCTGAAGGATCCTGAGGGGCAACAGAATCCAGCCCTATTGTCTCCTCTTTCACTATGCAAGGGACATTTAATCCAGAGAAGTCCACAGCACACCCACCTTTTATACTCCTCAGTTGTCTCATCTGCTTCAGAAAGCTCAAGAAGAAACCAAAGCAAGGCTCTAATTAACCAACCCCCTCAAGACATCTCATATTCAAGAATCTGTGCCAAATATTAGTTTATACATGGTTTGACAATATTGGGTCCCACTACATCACAGGAGCTACATTTCCTTTTCAAGTGTTCCTCAAGGAAAGCTTCCTCCACTGAACTTTCATAGCTGAAGTACTTCAGCTAACAACAGTGCCACTTGCTGGATTTACACCACCTCCAGGAGTAAAAAGGGTTACCTCAATCTATGAAAAATGCAGTAAAAGATAAAAAAAATTGCAACCACATTGTGTAATACTTTACTACTAATGCTCAGTTTTGCAGTGTACTGACCAGTTTCATAGGAGATGAGAGGGTTTGGGCTGTTACTTTTAGTTCTGTGGTTGGTCTCTTTATGAATAAAATACTTACCCCCCCCTTTCCCAATGGGATCTAGAAATAATAACAATTTTCAAAAAATAAACAGTCAGAATTTTAACAGCTACCTCAGTTATGGGCTGCTTTCCCAAATCTCCTTTTTGTATGAAGTGAGACTCAAATAAAACTCAAATTACCTCTGCAATCTAGATCTGGGTAAAAGTTAAAAGAGATGAATAGAGAAATGCACCTACTACTGAGTGCACTGTCAATCMCATCTCCTCAGCCTACAACCTGAAAATAAAGACCATTATTAGGATTTACAGCACAGATACTCTACAGTACCACAACTTCTCAATATCAGAAAACAAATAGCCTAAGTTCAGTACAACCTTGGTGATTACCAGCCATAGTTAACTGGGATCAGTTTATCTAAACTGAAATACATTCAGCTCACTCTGAGGTTTCCAAACACTGCTTTGCTTTTCTAAAAAGAAAATAGTGCCATGTACTTTACTTGTCCAATTTCTATTTGGTAGAACAGAGAGTATTCTGGATTTGAGTAAATAAACCAATTGTTGAGACAAGGCCTCTTAAACTGAGTGCAACTCTGCAAGTGTCTGCCTGTATCCCTGCTTGAAACACCGCTCTCAGTTTTACTCCTTTTTCCCATTCTGTCATATTTGATCTTTCACAAATGCTGGGGGCTCAACTGGACTATTATTAAGAATTTGAATAGTAAACATTTCTTAACAACCTGTGAGATTTAAAGTACTTCAGTAGAGATGACAATGCACTAAGAGCTTTGCCTGGTAACATGCATGCCACCTCCAAGGTGACCACTTGCTCTTCCCTTTACTTAAGGAGGGGAGGGAAAGGCAAGTTCATGTCAGAAAATGAAGATACAAAATGTAAACATCAGAATTAACTCCATCTAGGATGATCTACAAACATTTTAATTGCATTTTCAGCAAAACCCAACTCACAATTAACGAGGCCACCAAATTTGCTGAGACACAAGTAGAGTACTCAGATTAATTCTGGAGGCTTGTTTGCTGCCAGTGTTTATCTGATGTATTGGGAATATTCTTAGAAGCCAGTAATCATGGAAGAAGCTTGATCTGAGAAGTTGGTCTGCAGTGTGTGTGCTTGAGAGATGTTATCAGTGCTCCCTGTTGAGAAAGATTACTCATACCCAATCTTCTTTAGTGTTCTGGATTAGAATGGTGTTCTAACAACATCCTCTCGCCTTTTTTTCAATTCAAATTCTAATTTTGTAAGCCCATGCCTATTTTATTACTTTGCTAGAAGAATATACTTTGTGTCTACCATATTTTAAGACAAGAGTAAGACTAACATGATCTTACAGTTATCAAACACATTATTTCCCAGAAAGATATCCCCCATCACACCTTGAACCATGTTAATATCATCTGGTGGTTTTTTTCCACAATTAATTGTGGATAATTAATTATTTATCCAGATGTGCTCTGGATTCTTGGAACCAGGGTGTGGATTTTTAGCTTGTGGCTGCTGTCAGAGCAATGAAATGCCACCTCCACTGCAGCTCACAAACTGACACACAACTGCATGCACTGGAGAACACAAAAGCCAGGTCACAGTGCCAGCAGCACCATTCTGACCTTGCAAGACAGTTATTCATCCCACTGAAAAGTTTAGCAATGCTTCCTAGAGTTTATTTGAAGGAAGATTAAAAAACAGCTGCCAATTGTTTTGGCTAGTTTCATTTGGTATATTCATGCATATAGAAAGTATTAAAAATTGGCATAGTGTGGATGTCTCTGCAGTAAAACTCACACAAATGTTTTCTTTGCCATCAAAATGTTACTCCATCCCCTAGCTAAAGAATAAGTAATGACTATGCATTTTTCCTAGTTTACAAATGTAAAAGTAAACCAAAACCTTAAATGAAGGAAAAGTTCTGCTTCCTTAAGTGAATCCTTACAGTAAAGCAAATAACTGATTTTATATCTATCTATCTATCTAAATAGAGATAGATAGATATAGTAGATATATATAGATCTAGATTTTTTTTTTTAATTCATCTGCCTCAGGATCAGTATATTCTGGAACAGCTTGCCAGTGCTTGGCTGCTCAGTTCACTAGAAGAAAGAAATCAAAAAAAGAGTAAAGAAAAARTATTTTAAAAAGTAATTAAAAAGCCTTCTAGTTCTATCAAAAGTTTTTCCCTCCTGGAAGCCTTCCCAACAGTTTTGAGTCCTGATGTCTTTTTGCAAGGACAGCTCAGATGTCTCTGGGCTAGCCCACCTTCTGCAGTCCTCTCAATTTCTTTGCTCTGCTTCTTGGATCAAGTTCCCAAACTTTTACACTCCTAAGCATTCTCACAACTCTCCTGCCTCGTGAGTGGTTGCTGGGCTGATTCTGGCACCGTTTTTCCCCCAATTCCTTTCCAGCAATGAGTCAATCTGTGGCGCAGCACAAGTCTCAGCACAGCAGCTGCCTTCATCTTCCTCTTGCTTTAACGAGCAATACTCTGCTCACCATCTCACACAAGGCCAAGCTTTAAAACGAGTTGTAGAGGTCAGCAGCAGCTCTGCTGCCTCTTTGTCTGGAGGTCAASATTCCTCTAAGGCTTGCTCCTTCTCTCACAAGCAGTGTTCCAACACAGATCGATTTTCTTTACTTTTCCAGCAATTTTTTAGATGGAGGTGCCTTCTTAGATGGCGAAGCCAACAGGTGAGAAGATGTTAGCAGTTTGATAAGAAAATTTGGCATATCATACTTGAAAGATGGGAGGTTACTAAAGATTTCATCTACTGAAAAAACAACTCACCTGCACATGAATACTCCAACTATTTTTTAACTCCAAAAGTCAATGTGGCCATGGAATGTATCTAACTTTATATCCTAATGGGCCCAATAGTTCAAACCTTGTTCAATTTTTTGATTTGCATTTGTTCAGCTTTAATGAATTTAAGGAATCCAGGAATTCTTCTGTGAAACCGATGCTGTTAGTAGGATACAAAAACTGGAGGAAAAATAACTTTATAAGAGGCAGAAAATTTATTGTTGCACAGATGAAATACCTGACCGATATATGCAGAAATATTTATATAAAATACTTTTGCTTGCTGCTGTTACAGAACAACCCCTTAAAGAAAGACCTCTTAAAGGCAGCTCTTCCATTTAATATAGAAAAAAACTTACACATCCATCATTTTCCTGTGCCATCAAAGATCCATTCACTTTGGAATTCAGCAATAGTCACAAAGCCACTGCTGAAGCCATGAGATAACAAAGACCATCATGCACCAAACTTCAAGAATGCAAGGAGCCCATGTATCTTAATGTGGAGCACAGGTGTCACTGGCACATGTTATCAGTTCAATGTGCTCTTTTATGCTTTCAAATATTGAAGATACCAGTACCACCATGAAGATGGAAATAAGTATTCCTTTACAGTTCCTTACACAGCTTTTTCCTTTCTTGTGCATTACAATGCAAAGTTCATATGTCATCAATCCTGCTTTCATGTCTTCCTTATTAAAATRCCTTTTCCTGAAGAAAACATTTTTTTAAAATCAGTCAATCTTTTCTGTTGCCCTGAATTGTCCTATCTCAAGAAGATGTGTATGAGATTAGGAGTTGAAGAGGAATCCAACAGAGGATTCTGGCACTTGAAGGTTATTTGTTACATGGAGACTCATGCCATATCAGCCATTTTATACAKGGCTACAAGGGAAACATCTGCAAGGTCTAAGAGTGATAAGGAATAACCAGCCCTGCTACTGAAAAAAGGCTGCATTCTATTCAAAGGCTGCAGATAAGACTTAATTAACTGAGATTTCATAATGGAGAAATGATGGATAATGTAGACCTAATATATTCCACATTCACAAAAGCATTAAGMAAATATGCCAAAAAGAGAATCTTAAGCTTTTTTTCTTTTTTCTTCCCTTCAGAGGTATTTGCAGCCCTGAATAAAAAATATGGCTAAAACAATTTCAACCAACTCTCAATATCAACTTTTCCAGAGATGCTATTTTTAAGTTCTGATCTTGTGATTCCACTCCTTCTCCTACACATGCTTTTGCAAGCATTATTAAAACACAGTATTTTAAACCACAATGGAGAATGCAGAGGGGCCCTCGAAATATTAGCTTTGCTTGCCATTTTCACAGAGAAGAGGTTAAGCCACATAAATTTTAATAGTGCTCTTGCTGCTCATTTCAAAGAGAAACAAAGCTGGTTGGTGGCACAGAAAAGAAGGATGGTATTAAAAGTTAAAGGAGGAGAAAACAGAAAACCTTTTCAATGGCAATAAACAACAAGCTTGACCTTTTGGRGGAGGGTATTCCTTCCTAACACTGCATCTCAAATGAGCTGAAAAGGMGATCTTAGCAGCACAGAATGATTTATAAAATGACAAATCCTGCAGCAGGAGAGAGGAGGGAGCCCAAATGACAAAGGAATTAATCCCCATGACTGCGGGCAGTGTTTCGCTTCCAGTGAAGTCTGCAACCAAAGGCATTTGCATCTGCATCCTGACTGAGCTCCTCTGCCATTCTGTTTAGCAAAGGCCTCGCTTTACATCTCCACTGGAATGAAATGAAACCCATATATTGCTAAGCAAGTCTCTGAYACTTCATCTGGCTACAGCCAGTACTGTATAGGCTGGTTTTAGTTTTGGAGGTATTGAGACGTGTGAGTTTCAAAGCCAACAGAAATCTCGGAAACGAACAGAACTTCCATTCCTGATCAAGCCCGTCACAGCTCAGCCCTTCAAAATACTTGCAGCCTTGTCAACAGTTTTCCTTTCAAAATATATTGCTGAATCCAAAAGTTAATCTAAAACATTTTAGTTGGCTGGGAACTGCTACTTCTAAACCCAACACTAATTGTGCCAACATTTTTTTTCTTGTCTCGGTAACTTTGAGTTGTATTCTTGAAAAGATTGTTAAAATATGTTACAAGACTTGTCCTTCACAGCAGTGGCATCAGAGTGGTAAGCAAAGAGACTTTCATCATGTAACAAGTCTTAGCTGCCAGCTTGCTTTACTGCATATTAGTGAATAAAATGGGATAACCACGTGTTGTACAAGAATAATTGGCTGAAGTGATCAATATGATTGGCTTCCACTCGTGTGGTTTTTTTAGCCACACAAATCAGTTTGCATTTGCCTGATCTCTCAGTTGGCTTTAAATAACCAAATGTGTAATTTGGGATTGGCATTTAAAAAACATTAAAACTAATTAAGGGCAATAAATGCTCCCAGGAATGCCAAAGGAAAAAGCTCGATACCAAGATTTTGAAATTGCTTAAAAAAATTAAGAAAGAAAAAAGCAAGGAAAAAATTCTACGTAAGCAAATGTATCTGGTGAAAAAATTATTCTGTAAAATGCATTGGAAAAGTTACTTTGTTTTGTAACTACTTTCATAATTCAGCTSTTATGTTACCCGTAATGCTCCCAGGTCTGTGTAGCACAAAGGGAACTCTGCATCCAAAAAAGTGATACATGTGGTTTTAATTGCTTTTCGCAGGAAAGTCAGAGTCCAATGTAAAGAAAAGTTATTCCAAACTCCAGCTTGCAAACCAGGTTTTCATGTGAAAATTTCCAGTAAAAAAGCAGCAACAGATGTAGCTGAGGCTATAAACTGGCTTGGGACAATTTTTTTCAGTCTGTCCACTCCCAATCAACTACCATCCACTTCTGCCTAATCAACGCTGATTTTATTTAGTGCCGTCAAGGTTTCCCWTGCAAAATCTCTTCCCAGAAAGAATCAACTATACTCACAGCAATGTCCAATACCTTCCTTCTCCTTCAGTTCTCTTTTTTAAAAGTCATATATGCCTGATTCTGTTTCCCTTTCATTCCTGAAATCATAGATTTAATATTTAGTATCATTTTAATATAAGGTGGTAAAATACAGAAAGACAGAAAGTTACTGCACAACAATGAAGCTGTCTCTTCTGACACATAGAAGAGCAAAAGAAATCGACTTTGAATGTCCATAAAACATAATATATAATAAAATATAGTGTTTTCATAATTTCATTCCTTTGTCTTGGATAGAGTCAGGGCATTAGGCACTGAGTAAACCTTCACTTACAGAAATTGTATTACACAGTGCAGCTTTACTGCAGAATAAATGCTACCTTTTCTTAAGTAAATAATCTAAGAATTTCCACAGGTCAGGAGTATCTGCTTTTATTCCTCTACTTTTCCAACTACCTGTAATGTGTTTAATTTTGCATGGGAACCACACTTCTGTGAGGGGAAAGCAAAGGAATGGAGACTCCAAATCYAAAGCTAAGTGTTGGGGCCAATGTAAAGGTGAGCAGAGGATACGAGAAGAAACATTTCAAACTTCAAGAAAGAAGAAAGATGATGTTAGATATAACTAAGGTATTATCATAGAAACAAAAAGGTAAATATTTCATTATGAGTGAAAGTTAAAATTTATTAGGTCTGATAAATAAACAGATTAAGCACACCAGAATGAAATGAAAATAATAAAACAGAAACAATAAAAACAACAATAAACGAACCTGCTTAGCTTGTTGAAGTTTTACAAAGTGCTGACAACTAAATTTGTAGAAGATACTTCCTATTTGTTTGAATTTTCCTGTCAAAATATAAATATAAATATTTCATTTTGTCATGATTCACAGAAAGTTTGAATTGTTAGCATCTGTGATGGATACAGAATAAGCAACTATCATACAAGTTAAAATCCTAATACACTTTGTGGTTGCAAGCAGCCACTACAAAATGGCATCTGAATGAACTCCCTCCAGAACGAATCTTCACTTCTATTTTCAATAAAAGTATGGATGTGATGGTTAAAGTATGGAGTGAAAGAAAAATTTTCATTACCATGCATTTATTCTTGCTTTTGTTCTTCTGTGAATGCATTCTTTAACTGCTACATACTTTGGGCTGGATTATACTTATCTCAGGTCCTTTATATCTGTTTTTCTGATACATTATTTAATAAGGTAAGAATTTAGACTTTCAAAACAGCATTCCATTTATAACCAAGGAATAAAAAAAAAACCAAAAAAAACAAAGATTAAAGAAAAGAAAACCAAACAGAAATGAAAACTCTGTAAATGTCAGCTTAATATGCAACGCCCCCAAAAATGAATAAAAAGGTTCATTTTAACCTGTAGTCGACTTAATGTAATTTAGGTATCTTGCATTTAATGAAAGAGCATTTGCCAGTAGTATCTAAGTGAACTGGAGGATTTGAAATTCCCTGAAAAGCAATGAGTCTTTCCTTTCCTAAATATTCTTACTGCACCACTGYGCACGTCCTTGGCTCAGCACGAGAGAGCTTTTCACATGAGAACACCTGGACAGAGCCTTTAGTTCAACAATGCTTTTTTCTGTCATCAAAATTCCTGGTAGTCATCTCAGTAACAAAAAAGCAGAATCTGTCAGTTTGAAACTGAACTCAGAGCRTATTTTATGTGAAAAGATATCTCAGAATTGATCTGATGAATTGTACAATTCTAGCAAGCTGAATCAATAGCAGTGACATATTTAAAGACAATCTGAGAAATGGTTTTTGCTRTTCTTCTTAAGCAGGTTTACACTCCATTCTCTTAAGGCTTAGACTAAAAAGCAAGAAAATAAAAGAACAGACAAAATTCCMAAAGTTTTCAGATGCTTTTCACTTATCATTTCAAGTTCTTTAAGGGCCATTCACAATCTATGCATAATTCTACTACCATTCAATGACTTAAAATTGTGAATCCCACCTGTGACTGTATCTTCAATCTGAGAGAAAAAAGTCTGAATTGCCAACACTTAGGTTGTTAACTGTGTATTTTCAGTTGGTTTTAAATCACAGGTAATCAAATTAATAGATTCTGGCATGAAAAAAACCAAAGCAGCCCAACACAGCTRTATTTAAGGTTGTTCAAGAAACATTCCCAGTAAATTTAACATACTTTAAAAAGGAAATTCCTGGATGTAGCTGGTGATATCCAGCTCTTTGGAGACTGCAGAAACATGTAACCTCTTGAGCATTAATTTGGCTGGAGGTTGGAAATATCAACAGTTTATGGACTAAAGCACAAGAACAAGAAAAAAGAAATCTTGTTTATATGAACACAGAAGCCATCAGAMATTTGTTAATGTTCTATAAAGGGCTCCCAAAGTTCATTAAAAAAGTATATTACCCTTTCTGCTCCCTTTTTGAGAAAAGGCATGTTGCCTCTGTACGTGATGAAAAGGATGTACTGGAACAGTTTTTTGGTATCCACAAATTCCCCCATGAAGAACAGCAGCATTGCCTCCATTGTGCCCTCAGAGACAGGTTGCTTATCACTTGACCACTGGGATTTGTGTAACAAATGATAACACTAAACTTCTGCAATCCATCCCTGCTYTTACTTCCATTTTCTGTGCCTCTGTCTCTCCTCTTTGTCTGCCTGTGCAGCAAGATTTAAATGTCTATACTCTTAGTAGGAAAAGTGTCACACAGAAGCAGGATTTGGATCTGAAAATAAAATAGGTGGGTGGGCAAGCGTCCTATCCTTGTGCTTTACAGTCACCAGGGCCAAACACACAAAATTACATAATACAGGTTCTATAACCACCCCACATCACCTGTGAGGCTAGTGGTTCAATATTAACAGTGCTTCTCTACAGGATTTCTAAGGGCAAACAGCAGCAGAAGCCAGACAAGATGCTTTTATAGCAGGAAGCTTTGCAGGGTCTAAATCTGGGGAAGAGAACCAGGCTATCTTCTGTCCATGGGAATCACTGCTGACTGCCAGGCAAACAAGAAATCTTGCTCCAATAGCTACACATTTTATTTTAAGGCAATTCCTCAACTCAATGTGTCTTATTTTTATCTGAATACAGGCATTTTCCTTAACCTGAGATGAGACTAAATTCCTGAAAAGAGATAATAATGTCCTGTGGTCTTAAGGACAGTCAAAAAGACCTGACCTTCACCTCTGAGGAAGGTTTGGCTTAAAGAACCTCTATGCAAATAACTCAAGTGTAYAAATAAATACATTTTCAACTCTTCATTTTATACAAATTGAATTTCTAGACATCTAAAGCATGTGTAACTTCACCATGTGAGATCTTCTGATGTGAATGTTCCTAAAGTCAGCATCAGGCCTGAGAAATTCTCCAAAACCCACTGTTAATAAAAGCCATGAACTGAAGTTTACTAAGAAAGTGCTTAATTTCTCTCTTAAATGATTGAAAACAATTTATTGAACAAAGGAACAGAAGCAGTTTAGATAATTACTACCAAAATAATTATGAAACATTGATGTTACCATGGGGCAATAACAGAGTGGTTGAAATGATGACAAATTTTCCTTGTTCTACTGAAAAAAAGAATTCAAAATCCTGATTCTGCTACTGTGAACACTTGGTTGTGGGATCTGGCTACTTTCTGTAAATAAGTTTCAGGACATCTGTGGGGTGACCACTTTCCAATTTTTTGCTTTCTTCTAAAAGGGAATTAACTTATTTTTTTCTTTAAATATAGGCTTTCTTATATCCATTTATTCACAATGATTTTATATTTTAACTATTTTATTTATTTCTAGTGCATATTTCAATTAATCCAAGATTAATTTTTCCCTTCTTACTTTTGAAACTGGTGGTCTTCATTACTACATGTATATCAAGATTAAATAATTCACTTTGTTCTTTTGCTATAAAATAAAAAAAAATACAATTCTGTCCTTATTGGTTGTATTTCCCATCTTTTTAGCTAACACTCTCAATTCTAATAGCATCTGTCTTCTTTCCATAATTTTCTTTCCTATCTGAAAAACCTAATACCATAGCATACCATAATCCTCTGTTTCTCATGTGGCTGTAACAAAATACAGTGGGAAATATTTAATTTTATAGCTTCATAATTAAGATAAGTGAAGCTGAATGAAGAATTCGTCCTATACAACTAAAGAAAACCAAATAAAGATTTGTTATTAGTATGGTCTCATAAAGAGGCTATAAAGAAAAAGTACATTTTTGTACATCATAAAACATTCTTCTAAGGCCAATGGAAATTAATATTTACAAATTGTTCTGAATCTTTTTTTCTAAGTATACAATAGTTCACTTGTTAACAYTGACATATTTATCTGGCCTCTCCCAGTTGTAGGAAAAAATTATGTCAATTTTCCCTCAGACTGCCTTCCTATTCTGTCACACACATTATTTCATGAAACATGAATCCAAATGTTCTGTTTCTTTTCAATTTCCTTTCACCACAAATTCCAGAGTCCCTCTCTTCATGGCTTTTAGTAACAATTCAGCCTTTCTAGTCTAATGGCAAAAACTCAATACTGCTGTCTTTAATCAGGCTACTTTTCACTTCAATGTCTTCAATACTGAAGATTCAACCCTTTGTTAGAACTACTTTTTTTCCAGGTCAGATGTTATGTCTGTGATTCCACATTAAGGGTCTACTCTCATAACAAACAGCAAGCCTKGACAAGATGTCTGAAAAACACAGACACAGAAGGGAAAAAAAAAACAAAAAACAAAAAACAAGTAATAGGTTTTTATTAAAGAATATCTTTTAGAAGCTGTAATAATCAAGTAGTCAAGCACTTCTATAAGATTCAGGTGATTTTGTATCTGAATATGGTCCACTAAAATTTTAGTAACTACAATGCAAAGCTAACCCATATTATTTGGAAAAGCAAAAAATAGTGATGTTTGACTAATTAGAGGGAGTAGAGTATGTTTGTCTCTTCCCTTTCCAAATAAAAGATCCACTGGTTAGTCGGTTCAAATCGTCTGTGACCACAAGCTTATGTCAGACTTGTGACAGCTGAATAGATGAAGGTCCAAAGAAGCTCTCTTCAAATTATGATCACAAAACTGACATGATCCTGATACTTTCTATCCTAATGAGCTCACTAATAGAAGATGTGACAGACTGTACAAATGAGGGGACACCTTTTACTCATGCACTGAGGACAAAAAAGTACATGAATTTCCTAATTTCATGGGCTGTGGCTTTTGAATGGCTCATCCTGCGGGCAACATACTGCAAACTGTAACCTCAGTGTGACCACAGGAGCCACAGCACACAGGCAAASCCCTCTGAAAGTAAAGAACAGAAAATCATTTAGTGAGAAGAAATAGCTGCCTTTCACATACTGCAGAAAGGCAACCCCAGCCTGTGACAGATTTTGATTTAGGCTGAACAGGCAGCTTTTACTGTCTCTCTAAATCATCTAAGAGCATCCTTGACTGAGAAGGACGACCACCCTTGATCAGCCATGTCTCTTGATCCCAAGGAATTAAATACTCGAAAGAACGCCCCCAGAAACTCCACATATGAATACAACATAGCAGCAACCAGTATATAAGAGACATAAAAAACTACACTACGAGCYGAAAATAGCGTAAGTAGCGGACCTCTGGATAACTCAACATAGAACAGGGACACTGCCTGTTCCATTGGATTGTGTACATTCTGGGATTCTGCTCCAGAAGAACCAGATGTCTGGTATTAAYGCAGATACATTAAGCTCAAAATTGGTTACATAATGAACAGCAGTGCTGATCCAAATGTGTTTATAAACACAGAGGTTATGTTGAAAGATACACAGGCATTTAGAAATGCTATGTATATTTGTGTATGATTCTCTGCATGTAAACTGGCCTCAAGTATTATGCTTTGATTAATCCCTATAAATCACACTTTCAAAACTAAGGATAATTTACAGTAACAGCAACCACAGAAATTATACAGGAAAAAGAAAGGTTTACCTGTGGAAAAAACTTGCTCCTTTAAAACTGGGATTCAGTTCAGACATCCTTTCTTCTGTAATACCATGCCTTTCTAAGGACACAGGTGGCRGGAACAGATTTGCCTCAACAGTGTCAGTACCAGAAGATTAGGAAAATCATGATAAATATGGCTCGTCAGTATTCAAAATGTGTAGCACCTCACAGAGCCACTAGCAAACAAAAACACTGCTTTGTGTCTTCAAGGACTACATACTGGTTGGAAATCAGCTAAACTCTTCTGGGTTTTATCTAACCAGGTAGCCTGGAAATCTGTTCATATCAAACTATTACTTCATGGGATATAAGCAATATTATTTAAAACTGCAGCACATGAAGCAACAGAAACATTCACCATACTCATCCTGTCCCAAGAGATCAACAAGCAAAACAAGAACAAAGCTGAAAACAGGATAACTCACCATGGAGAGCTACACMCCAGTTTCTTAAGGGGGTACCCAAATTACACGTCTCAGTCGCTRGTGCACAAACAGACTTGATTTTCAGTGGTTTAAAATTCTTGCCCCATAATGGCAACTGGTTGCTTTAGCATTGAATTATAAAATCAGGTATAAAATCCTAATGCATAACCATAGCTCCTTTTCATGTATTGATCATTATTGGCCCACTTAATCTGTTTATATAGTTGCAGTTTTGGAACAGCAAAAATGAATGGTTCCACTTTCCCACATTCTCCAATGCCAAAGACCTTTTCATATATTTAAAATGAAGGAAGAAAAAATAAATATGGAAGCTGTCTTGGACTGAAAAGAACTCCTGAGRTCACTGCTATATCAGAAAAACAACTCTCATAAGTCAAATAATTAAGGCAAAAATGAGTGACATATTGTAACCAGGTTAACCAACCTCATCCTAAGGATGAGAAAGAAAAAAAAAATCAATAACCTTGAAGACAGCTATTAAAAGGTATAGAATTTGTACAGATTCATATAAGAAGGCTGTAATGGAATATACCATGATTCCCTATTTCCTATTAAAACAGTAAAGGGATATTTGAAAAGACAAAGCACCTTTTAGCACAATGTTTAAGCAGATTCTCACATTTCCAACCCCCTGTTAGAAATTAAAGTGCCAAAGTTCCTGSTAAATCTTAATAAGACTATGTAATTGAATAGAATTGAATCAGTCTCCAGGTGAACAAATGGCAAGGAAATATTCATCTTACAATGAACAAATGGGAACAGAAAAGAAGATAAATACTATGCTAGGACTGCTATTCAGTTCTTAGAGCTTCTCAAAGAACTGATGTCTGAGTACTGTAGTTAGAGCCAAGAAGGATTTTCACAATTTGCATCCAGGGGGTGCAAAACTCACTTCATGTGATAGGTCAAGTCCATTGCTCTGATCTTCCTTGTCACGTGCTTGGAGGTTTAAAAATTAAACTTTGGCTAAGAAAACAGTTTTGTATGTTTTCTACAGGCAGAGAGATCTGAAGCATGTGTGATCCAACCCGTCCACAGTCACACAAATTGTTAATGAACAGGGAAATCAGGACAATCAAACATCAGATAAGCCTACAACTCTTCTGCTTTGGAGACCACAGAAGAGTTGCTCAGCACTCACAGAGAAACAAGTATGGAGAGTACTCAATGTGCTATTTTAATTCCTTTTACTCTAAGTTATGTACTTTCCTAATCTGGAGCRAAACTAGATGTAAAAGTGATGTTAAGCACTCTATATGGAATAAGATTGAACAGATTTTTTCGCAGGGTAAAGGTCCATGTTCTGTCGATCATAGAAACCCAAMTAAAATTTGACCCAGAGTTTTCAGCATATTCAGCCACAAGTCTCAAGGCAGATTTGTTTAACAGAACCTGTTTTGTCTCTCCAGCTCCCTGGCATCCTAYGAATGTACAGTACACCTTGTGCATTGAGATCTGTGTATGACTGAGAATCTCAAAACTGTACATTGTCTGACAGGTATGGACAGAGGCAGAGGCTTCCTATTTATCTTGCTCCAGAAAGCAACAACCTCACCCTATTCACACATGCACAGCTTAGCTGAAATCAGCACAGCTCCCTCTGTTTGCTCAGGCTAAGAACAGGGGCTAAGATTTATACTAAAATAAGCCTCCAAATGCCTCACCTCAGCTGTGCAAACCCACTTTTACCAGACACACTGATCATCGATTCCTTTTTTCAAGTGTTAGGCTGTGCCCAYACAAATGACCCCATTCTGTTTCCTTGCTTTTACTTAGAGTTTGCTGCTAGCAATCCAAAACTCCCTCCCACCATCTCTTACTTCTTACTGGAATGCCAGATCCACTCTATAAACTCGACCCATGTCAAAGACCTACTCTAAGTGTTCTGACTTGGCTTTAAGCCAATATGATTATTTTTCAGGAAATAGACAAAACTGGAACATATTTTCTACTTACACTGATAAAGTCAGTCAGACGGAATATATTAAAGAATTTGCTGGTGCTAAATTTAATTTTCTAGTAACTGCATCACCTGAATGGAAGCAACAGAATTTTTCAATTATAGTGGTTTTATCTGTAGACCTGTTTCTTACAGATTTTATGACCAAAATGAGGAGAGAACTTTAACTCTACTTGATGCTGTACAGCTCAAAATCAAGCTTATGCTCTTCTGTGGCATGGAGTGAAACTGCACTCAATATTTAATTATCTCTGATAAGAAGCATTTGCTAGTATACTTGTCATCATTGCTCTGTTCGCACCAAGAGTGAAAGTAACGGGTTTTTTTCAATAATACATTCATATTTGTAGATACTGTGTTTTAATTTTCATATACATCGATAATTAGAAAAAGTGAAATGCAATACATGTAATAGAAAAGTGATTTTTTAAGAAATAAATCATGGTCCTTAGGAAGAAGATGGAGCTACTGAGRCAAAATGTAGTGATTCTTTGTAACTTATTTTAGACATGCTACTGAATAAAGAATTTTAAATTTCCAAGAATAATTTCTAAATTTCAGTCTGCATGTATAGCTAAAAGTAATTKAAAATATTGGAAGACATACACTACTAAAAAAAAAATTAAAAAATAAAAAGAAGGCAGGAAAAAGAAAAGCCAAGAAAATACTATTCAGCAGTAAAACCCCAAATACTCAAACCTTGGAAACTATAAACAAGTGAAGTATATTCATTGTTCTAAGAATAAGTACTTAGGGCCTACAAGTACCAATAATGTCAACCAGCAGGACTAGCAACCAATCTGTTATATTTTTGTGATGGTGGTAGTGGTCTCTGTTGTGTTGGTATCTTAGATTTTCATTTCCAGCTTAATAGCTGAACTWGATTTTATTAAATACATTATATGTTTTCTTTTTTTATGACTTTTTGGCTCACAAAGAATAAAAAGAAGTGTGTTAAGGACCCTAGTGACCTGTTCTATTTCCAACTGGTTTGGTTGTAAGTTTGATTTGTTGGGTTCATTGTTGAGGGGTTTATTTTGTTGTGTTTTTTGTTGGAAACAATGATCTAAACATAAAATCTCTATTGCAAGCATGTAGATAACAGAGAGCTTAGTAAGTACATAAATAATTAAAGAYTTAAAGTAACTTGGCTACTGCTACAGCATAACCTACCAGGTTAAACAACTGCAACTCACCAAAATGTATTTYATACTGACAAATAAAAAATAACGCCTTCGAGATTAAAATATAACTCTTGTAATAAGAGAATAAAAACTAAAGCTTGGAAGGTCTTCACAGAGCACAACTAAAACAATACAGGCTGCAAGCCCCCAAATAAACTCCTGTTGGACGGGGAAGAAGCCCAGCCACAGCAGCGTGGCTCCGTGCCAGAGCCAGACTAACCCTGGCACRGAACTGCTGGGAGAGACAATCTGGTCACCAGCAAGTGAGACTAATCCAACATTACACCACCACTGTAAAAAAGGGTTACAAATTTCTGCATTTCTGGCCGGGAGGCAGCTGCAGTGCTCCTYGTGGGCACTTGGATCAGCCCGGCCATTCCGATGGAGACAAGGGCGGTTTTATTTTTTCCGGGGCAGATTTGGTCAGAAGAATGGACTTGATTCACCATGAGAGGGCAAGAGCCAAGGCAGCCRGAGAAAAGGGAATGTCTGGCTGTGGCTGAGGCAAGAACAGCCCGTTCTGTTCAGCAGCAGCACAGGCTTTGACCAGCTTCTAAGCCAATAAATAGCTGCGCTGCTTCCAGAACCACATCAAGACAAACACGCCGTGCAGCAGTGCCTGGAGACACTGCCATAACATGTGTTTCTCATGTAAAACTGTGACCAAAAAAAAAAGGGGAGAAAAAAAWAGGTGCAGCAATAAAGCAATCACCRGTCGTATACAAAGAGGAATTGCAAAGGCAAGTGAAGAACTGGCTACACCTTTACACAGTGGTAGAAGGCAACCCATCAGTTTTGGCTCCCTGAGCTCAAGCCAGAGAGGCAGTCYTCATATTAAAGTCTTAAGAGAGAATCTATTTTTCTAGGCTCAACTTAGGACTTTAAGGAAATCCCATTTGATTCCCAGCAAGCCTATGTAAAAGCRATCATACACATTCTGGTCTAATCAATAAAATTTTTCACATTATTCCTTTTAATTTCTGCAAGGTGGAAAGAAGGAATTAGAGGAAAAAACCTTAATTATTTTATAATTCTACATATTGGTCACCAAGTACTGAAGAATTACTGTTCCTAGATAGCTGCCTGTGTACACTGGTTGTCCATGGGGAGTCATGGTGATCCCCCCACGTATAATGAGATGGGATGCATACCTCAGGTCTGACTGACAGGAAGGAAAAGAGGAAACAAATCATCTCCCCTTTCAGCATGCATGATGGCACACCTGCTGAGATCATCCTGGCTAACTAATCACCTGGCACAGACCTCAGAAACTGCTAATGTTCTCCTCTCTGCTGTCTGCAGCTGCTGTAAAAATATAATATTACTTATATAAAGTTGCCAGTCTTAGCATGCAGAGATAGGTGAAATTTCACTGGGTGAAATTTAACAGATGYGACATGCAAAGTCCCAATGAGACTAAATGGTTTATTGATCCTTTCCAGTCTTAAACATTATGAAAGCCAGACCCTGTGTGCACAGCAGACAGATCTGACTTATGATGAATCCCCAGGTGAAAACAACAATTGTGGCTAATGACAACTGGGGGGTGGAGGTGGGGGAGGAAAGAAAAAAATCAATGCAATATAAAATAATTTCCACTTTAAGTAATTTCATTTGCCTGAGAATGCAGCCAGATGGATCYCAAAGAGTTTGAGAAGCTCTTTGCTGCCTGTACACTCACAGGAGTGCATGGAGATATGTGTAACATCAGGGGGAATTCATAAACCACTGAGTGTCCCTTGCTTCCTCTAATGACACTCATCAAATTAAAATAGCTGAGTCAGAGACAGCAGCAMAGGGGATAGCAAAAGACTGAATATATGCCAGTCTGGTTTGGTTCAACATGCACGAATTAAGAAAAAAAAAATTAAACCTGAAAAGGACAATTTCTGTAAACATTTTCCTTGCTCCTGTTCTGACATCAGGCAAGCCATGGACTGCTCTGGCTGCATTTGTACAGAATTGAGCATAACAATGTCCTGGCCACACAGAAATCCCCAAGGCCTGCTGTAATATATGTAATGAGTGGTAATGCAGTCTCCTGCTGCCTCCTGAGTCTCGAGCTGCTGCACTGACCTTCTTCTCTTGATACTGCACATGTCAGCTGGCTCCATTTGCTTCTGGAATTAGCATTAAAATGGCAATCCTTAGAGATTATGCTACAGCCACAGCAATGACAAGGGAGATTTTTAAATATTTTCTAGGGGGTTTTAATTGTGTATTTTAAAAATATGACACTTTTCCTATGAACATAGGAAGCAAACTTAAAACACACYAATTTCTTTAAAGATAATAAAAGATTACTTTTGGAAATTTGTGTCAGGAGATATATTTCTCCAYCTCCATCTCTTGTTGCCAAGACAGCTGTGGATGCATTTCTCAGAGCAATGCCATTAASGAGATTTTATTGCGAGTTTATCTTAATTAAAAGAATGGATGTTTTTTCCTTCCTAAAATAACTGTCACAGACATAAAAATTCTTGCAATCTTTCATCAGATGTTAAAATAAAAGGCAGACTAGTTCAAAAATCTGATCATGACTTCTAAGACACGTGGAAGGAACATAAGATTTGATAATTTTCAGGTACTGAAGTGATTGGCTAATGGAATTCTGCACGGGCATTGCATCTTGGAGGACTCCTGTCATGCTGTATGTCAAAGTCCTTCTATTGAACTAAGGTGTATTTCCTACACTTTTATCACCTGCCCTTTACCTGAAACTCAGTAGGAAATACTGTCACAAAAGATCTGTAAAACCATATGAAAGTTCAGGGAGAAATAAGATTAAGAAACAGCACACAACAAAGCCTGTAAAATGAAATCTTTTTTGTTCCTAGATGAACCTGTTCATTTAGAACTCTGAAATCAATCTTAATCTGTAAGTTTATATTTGTTGTTTTCTTGTGAATACATATATTTGGATTTTTTTMATATATTTATGATGTATGGAAAATGAAAGCAAACACACTGAATTTGCACCACAAGATAYTAACAATTTAAAGAAATACAGAGATACAGTTAAGTACTTCCCTTACTAAATTTTTTTAATATAATCATCATTATGTTTGCAGCATGTCAAACCTAAATCACTATTTCCTAGTTGASTACCAGAAAATAGGAATATTTCTAGTTAGAAAAAGAAGTACAACCTGGTGAACAGAAAGATGAAGTCCAATTGCTGAAAGTTGTAATAGGACATTTCAGTCCAGAAAATAGAGAACACTCCACAGCCAAGGAATGTAGTAGATTCTCCCTCATTTTAAATCTTTTAATTAAGACTGGATGTCTGTCGTTAAGATATGCCCCAGTTCAACCACAAATTGCAGGTTGGATGTTGAAATTACTGAGTGACATTCTAAAGCCTGTGTTATTCAGGAGGTCCATTTCTGGTCTACATTTCCACTGAGATGAAAGGCACTCTAAGTAGCACTTAATCTGATTTCTGTGAATTTTGAAGTCAATGCATGTTCTCAGGGGTCAGAAGGAGAGAAAGGAAACAGGCACACAAACTGCAGTCTCTCCTAAATGAGCAGGGCATTTTACCTTTCCTTAAATGACAACACTATTCTGATTGTAGCAGCAGTAGTAGTAGTATCTAGGCTTTAGGAAACATGTCAGTTCACAAGAAAAACTAATTTACAGCATTTTTAAAACAGGAATATATGTTATTTGTCTGATTTGTGATTGTGTCATTCAGACACCATCTCAGCTAACTACTGTACCATCCTGTGGAACAACTTAGAGCAATATTGCTACTTTAAAGACCATCAGATTACCACTCTCAATATTTACCTGTAGGTATGCATTTTCTTTTCCATTAAAAGAAAACAGAATTAAACTGGATTTCTAATAAATGCATGCAAGATACCAAGATTATAATCTCTTTCTATAGAGTGCTCAGTGTGTTATGGAGAGAACATTCCACAAAATGGCTCAAAAGCATCTCAACAAACTGATGAGAATTGAAAGGAAAAATAAAAAGGTATTCTAAGATTTAAAAGAAATCATTCTGCAAAATACACACACCCCCCAACCTTTTCCTTYACTAAAGACAACAAGAGATGGAACTACCATGAAAACTCTGTGTGTCAAGGGCAGAAAGGAGAGGGTTTGCTTGGCCTGCACAGGTCCTGTGGCCTTATTTACATCCATAGACAAGCTTAGCTTTGAACTTTAGGCTGCAGCTCAGAGCTCCCATCCATTATTAAAGGCTGGCTGTGGTTCAGGGAGCCCCCAGAGGCCACAGGGCTGGAGGGGATCCTGGCTGGGCTGACTCAGCTCTGCCCATGGGCTATAGCACCCTGCCCTCCCCTCCACTCCTGTCCCCTGAGCAGGCTGGCACCAGGCTGGCAGCTGCAGGCAGCTCATCCCTATTCAGCTGTCAGAAGGATGTGGAGCCAGGATAAGCAACACCAGTCTCACAGGGAAAGGCAGGAGACCTTGCCCATGTCATCAGCAGCACTCCAGAAACAAAGAGCTCAGGATAACCTGTTCTCCCAGGTTAACTTCCCATGCTGCTCCCCAGCCCCTGAAGCTCATCTCTGTCTGAGCCCTCCTTTTCATCCTATCCATCCAGCATTTGTTTGTTTATTTTTCCCTGCTGCTTTCCATCTCTGGCCTCTGATTATTACTTTATCAATCTCTGAAAGATCCACTGGTGGGGAACAGAGAAAGGGAATCTGCTGTCCAGACACAAGGATCGTGAAGATAATGAAGAAGGTTTAGGGCTAACCATGTGTGCAAGTCCTCAGCCCTGGCCCAGGCTGTGTGGACATGCCAGCACTGAAATCCTGGCTGCAGCCACCAGCTTATCAACAACTCCTGCGCCAACACTGTCCCCAGCCCCGGCTGGCCCTGCCAAACTGTCCCCAGCACCCCCCTGCAAGCACACAGACCCATGGGACCCAGCCTGCCCGGGCTGTGCAGAGCATCTCCTGAGGGCAGGGCAGGGGAGCTCCGCTCCACTGATGTGAAAGATGCACTGATGTTTAAGTAATTTCAACATCAATTTAATTACTATCCTTTGGGAAGTAACTGCACTGGTGATGGGATGATCTTACAAGTTTCTCTCTCCTCTGTGAGGCTTTGGAAGGAAAAGCATTTTATTTTAAAATGTTTACTTGCCAGTGCTATGATATTATCACCTGTGATCATTCTTATGTTACCAGAACCATTTCCCTATTCCTACTCAACTTTTAACTAAGATGTCAAAACTGTAATTTTCACCAATAAATAAAAATGCAATGCATCTTAAAATGGCAGAATTACTCATTAACTTCACAGACTCCCTTATCTACCAGTGAATGGCCCTGAGCTGTCTAACTGCGATCGCCTTAGGGAGTTGCTCCACTATCAGCTGAAGTCATGAAGTCTTTGAAGTCCTTCTCTTGTAACATCAAGTTAAAAAGAAAACATTGCCTCCAAGGAATTCTAATTACAGTATTTCATTTCCAGGAACATAGTTCTATACTGACCCAAACAGTTCAAGGTGCACACATCTTTTTCTTGTCACTATGATAAATTAATAAAGCAAAGTGTATTTAAAATAATTTCCCAGGCCAGAAGGTTTTAAATATGTGGTTACAAAATAAAAAAACAAGGTCAAAAATCATCTCCAATAAAAGAAATTATAGTGTAATGAGGATTAAAAATGAGGTCATTCATCCGCTTTGCAATTCTATTTACAGTGTGTCTAGGTAGACTATTTACTAAAGTGGGCATACAAACAGATTAATGGAAATGGAAAAGAATACAATAAAATCAGTAATAAGGAGAATGTCAAAAGTTTGGGTTACAGTTTTTGTTGCTGTAGCTAAATACAAAACAGTTTAACAGGTTGTATAATGTTTTATTTCTTTAWGAAAGGCTACTTTACCCTTTTTTATGTACAATCGGGTAATGGAACTACATCTCACTAAAATCTACATTCTTTATTTTGTTCATTTGGAAAGCATTTCTAAGATTTTGCCTTTCTGAAGAACTCAAAGAGAAACATTTCATTAGATATTCAGCAATGACTTTGTGTGGACAGGTTCTAGTAAACAGAAGTAAAAGTTCCCTGAGAAAATATTATTCCTCTTTAGAAAATTTTGCCCACTGACTTAAAAAGAAGTGATTCAGCGTCACGTACTTCACAATCAGTTTTATGAACATGGCAGAAAAACAAAGAAGACTGAACTAACTCTATACACCAGTAATCTATATTGTTTACGTTACAAGACAGCACTCTAATTTTTCTACAGGGAGCACTTAGTGTTAAATTATAAAGCAATAATTTTCTTACATAAAAATCCTACTGGGAAATTATATGAGCTGAGTATTACAGAGGCAGTATGTCTAACTGATTAATTGTACCAACTTAAGAATTCCAAGTTGCCTGTATTTAACCGACTSAGAAATGCACATTTCACTGTATTTTTAATGCTGTATTAATCTCCAGTATTTCCATTTACCCAGGCAATCAAATTAAACATTTTGGAACAGTGCAGTGATAGATATATCTTAAAATTGCATTAAGGATATTCCCTGCTGTGAAAGATTAAGTATTTATTAGGAATTCAGGTGCAATAGAAAGAACCAATTAATTAAAATAAAAAAGGTATTTGGTTTGACTACTTTTTGGAAAGAAAAAAAAGAAAACAACAGAAGACAATGAGATGTGCTTAATAAGTTTCCACTCATATGACAAGTTACTTATATGACAAGTTCTGCAGAGCAAACCCTGCTCCCTGAAAATTTCATCTCACTCCCACTACTTTTCTGCTTTTAAAACCTGAATCTCTCTGAGCATAACAGGAAGTTATTTGTGTTTCAGGAGATTTAGGAACAAAACTTCTCTTTATTGCCCCGCTGCCTCAAATGGATATCAGCAGGTGTCCTTTTCAGAGAACATGACAAGCAGAAGAGCTGTGGGACATCCCTGCAGAACTCAGACCACAGACAGAACAATGTTAGAAGTAGACAATGGAGGAAGTGAAGAAGAAAATGGGAGAAGTTTACCAATCTCTGTTGTTGGAGATATTTTCCTACATAGATGTTCATGATCCCAGGTGTAAATGGCCCACTAATCACAAATTATCCCCAGATTCTCACTTGAGCAGGTGGCAATGTTTACCAGTTATGATATTATTCATATTATTTAGATATGCTCCTATGTATTTAGGAATGTACTAACCAAAAAAACATATTTGAAGAATAATATTTCATAAAAGAATAGCAGAAAGTAAATCAAAAAACCCAGGAAAATTCCATCAGCTTTGTAAAAGCAATTGTCCTTTTMATCTCTCGCCTCAATACTGTTCTCACAACTAAAGAATTTAGTACATATATTCACGTTTCATCCAACTTTGTAATGATTTCAAAAACTCTGCCTCCTGAAACACCTTAAACACTTTAGCCAATTAGTCTGGCAGGGTTCTACCTGGAAATTGAGCTTTGCCATCATACTTCAGAAAATATTTCAGTTAAATGTAGAGTTAAAAAGAGAGCAGAAAAGGATAACTTAAAAGTCTAGATGTGTCTTTAGAGGACGAGAAGCAATGGTGCTCTAAAGAATGGGTAAGACTGAAAGGAAAAATGCTAAGCCCTTGTTTATGCAAAAATTCCATTCCTGCAACTCGGTAATATATCAGGGACATTTCAGTTTGTTAAACACTGCTGGGAAGTTTTACTTGGACACAGTTATCTGTTGTGAGATTTGGGAGCAGACCTGATGGGAAAGGTAGGAGACAAGTTATCTTACACCTCCTGCATCTTATTACAAAGCATGCCTCATCCAACTAGCATGCTAAATGTGAAGACCAAAATTATTGTACAGCCAGATTTATTTTGCATGACATCCTCAGGTGCCAAAACCTCTGCTTTTGATTTGCTTAATTTTGATTCTTCAAGTTCAAACTTTTTGTCAGACTGACGCCTTGAGGCTAAGTATTTTTGGAGATATAGATTAGAAGAATGATCCAAAAATGCTGTCATAGAATGAATTAAACCTCGGAATTGTGTAATGCAGAAAATGTGGCTTCTGTAATATTTTCTTTAAGTGGTTTTCATATTTACTTTGAATCACAAACAAAAAAGAAATCTATAGCCATATATTTTTCATAAACTAAGAGAGTCAGTCTCAACTTCCATGAAATGCATCCCATAATGCTTTTCAATGACTCCAAGTAAACTCAGTTTTGTCTGTCATGACAGTATCTGGAGACAGGAGACTGATTTTTTTTTWTATTTTTACTCATTTTTCAATTTTATTCTGGATGAACCTGAAGATATATCAGCAAGTTAACAGATGTTAAATGCTAATTTCAGATGTTTCACAACAGTTTGAAAAATCACTATATTGAAAGGTTTAACAAGTTTTGTGCAGAGAGACAYGTAATGCAGCAGACCTGACAGGGATGAGAATTCCAAAGACTTTCTTCATATTAGAAGTCATTATGGCTGATAATAAATCTTTCMATTTCAGATTTGCATGTGCACGTATGGGTGTGAGAGTGAATAAAAAGTCCTAAAATATCAGTAATACGATGATGGAAAAACACWGGTCTAGACAAACAAGCCTAAATGAACAATATTGATGTCATTGGTTAGAGTCAAAGTTACCTGAAGAACTGAATTTTTTCCAAGTATAGGACTACTCCTATGAGATCCCTTTGCATCCAAACGTGTTTTCACCAGGCATTCTCCTATTTATGGCCAATATATGATAAAAAGGAATTAATAACTAAGTCAAATATGATATTGCTACATCATCCTTTCAGTAAGGGGCTGTGAGAAACACACTCTGGGATTTTGCTTAATGCAAAACTCTGAAACACTTCAGTGGTAAAGGTACTCCAAAAACATATACAAGGGAGAACTTTCCATAATGAAGACTTAAAATATTGCCRTTGCTGCAGGGGATATTCCCACCCTACACGATGCTGTCTGTAAGAACAAGTTCCTACACAGTTCCTACCTATTATAGCTGCAGGRCATAATGAGATTTCAAAGGTGTTGTGTGAGTGATGCTTTCCAAYAGAAGCAGCGTTCCTAAAGCAGCAAGGTTTATATGGATAGATTGCCTATCTGTCTGCTTACCTGTCTCTTCCTAATAACTTTGTGGAATACAGTCACTTTCAAACCAAATTTAACATCAAGCCATGGCATCCAAGATAATTATGTTCCTACAAGTTCTGTGAAAATGAGCAGTGAGAGCCAGAAAACTCTAAATCAGTGTTTCCAGTGAGAAGAGAGCAATTAGAGCTTTCAGGCAGTGGTTGGCTCAGAAATCAGCATGTACATGCATCCATCACAACAGCCCCTGGCTCACCTGGGCATCACAACACACAGCATTTAAGTGGGGTCACAGGTCCACCTATCCACACAGGTGGAAAGAATCAGTAAACAACCATCAGAATTTGTTTTTCCTTTTTAACAGTATTTTTTGCCTGTKACAGCAGACAGCAGAACTCTGGATACCAGGACAGAGCACTCCAGTGTGCAACTCTAATGTTGGAAAGTTTTCCACGATGTTTCCCTACAGACATCAGAAGAGGCACAAAACACCTCTGACATCTCTCTTCCCAACCCCTTTCTTTGTTGCTGTAAGAAGCACAGCTCCATTCAGAGTAAAAGAGTCTGCAGCATATGCAAGACAAAATTAAATAAAGTGTTACTGACATTTCAAAAAAATCAAACCAACAGAATAGTAAGAAGGTTTTGGGTTTAATGGATTAACTACTTTATCTTATTGTGCTGTACCAAGTTTCAGTGAGTACATGAAATGAGAAAAGGAYTGGACAACAAGGAAGCCATGAGTCCCTTTCAATGCAATTATATATACAACAGCTCACATCTACCTAGCCCAGTTTTCCATTTCTCTTAATTAAAAGCAATATATTAGGACAGCCAATTGCCACGTTTGTTGGGGTTGATTTCCAAAGAAGAATGTTTTGTCTTACTAGTTTGACATGCTCAGCATCAGTTACTGGACCTCAAAAGGGCATTTTCTGCTACGAARTTCAATTTCAGATCCCTTCCAAAGCCTAACAACAAAAGCCTGTGGACTAAAACCTTGCTTATATTCAAAATGTAAAGCAACAAGACTCATAGAGATGGCCACATTTTTTCAGAAAAGGATTAGGAAATAATTAAACAACAGATCTGAATAAAAGTATTTCTTGATTTTTAGCATGTCAGGCTCTGTCCTGCCAAAAGACTGTGTAGGAGATACCCATCAACTATCCCTGAATCAAATGAGCCTGTCAAATTCACAGCACAAAACGTGAGAGTTCCCACTTTATGTCTTGAAAGCAAGAGTTTCATCAGTGCACAACTGGGCCTACAAGGATAGTTCTATCCTCTCCATGAGAATACAGATTATTTTAAGGCCATTCAATACAACCATTGCTGTACTGTGCCCCATAATCCAGATGCTATTCAAGGGTTTMTTTTTTCTTAATCTAGATTTCATTTTAACCATAATTAAGCGATTTATATTAATAGTAGAAAATAAGAATGGGAAAAAACTAATTCAGTCAAGTTCAATACTTGTAATACTAATATCCTCTTAAGATCACAGATACTGTTTCRTTCAATTGTTGAACTAAACCACTGCTTTACAGCCCATGAAAAACTATMAGTTTAAAAATATGTCTGGAGTATCAGTGATTCCCTTTTTCTCTTTTCTGTCTACACAGAAAAAAAATCGTATCAGGATCTTGTGCTACATTTTRGTTAAGTTTTAAATTACTTTTAAACATGCACTATCTCTACCACAGTCATGACTTGGAAATTTCTATTATGAAAAAATAAAATGAAGTTAGATTAAAGCAGTAAAATGACTTCATATCTTAGTGATATAGCATCCAAAAAAAGCCTGTTTCAAGAACTTTCAATTTTACCATGCCTGATAAGCCTTTGCAGAAAAAAAAAAAAATCAGGATTAATGCAGAGCTACATACAGTAAGTAGCCAAAAGAAGTGAATTTGCTCAAGGTACAAAAAGATCTATGCTACTCATTTGAACAAACACAGGGCTCATTTAGCAAGTCCCTTAATGAGTAAGTGTTCAAAGAGCTGAAACCAGTTTTAGTTATTTGACTCTGGTTACAGTCAAGCAGAGTCTTGTTGCTAAAACCTCAATTACCACTTTGAGAATTGAAGTGTTGATGGAGGCTTTGTTTATGCCGTGTGCCTTCTGAAGGCATCTGCAGCAGGACACTTTCTTTTTTATGGTGCAAACAACCTGGATCCAAAGAGCAGAACAGTGACCATGGCACTTTTCATACACCTTTAACTGCTCAATGCTAAACATCTCAAGATAAATTCTAAACCTGGGTATGAGAATATGACATTATGAAATTSCATTATCAAGCTGAAATGCCCTTTTTGCTTCTGGTCTGTCTCAAATAGAAAGAATTAGCAGTGACAGAGGTCTAAACATGTGGGAAACCCCTCCCTGCTGTAATAGAAAATATACAAAAGTTAAGAAGTGACCCAAAAAATGTACTTTACACCACCTCAAACCCAAAACATTTGAGTACAAAGCCTGAAATAGGCAGCAACTACAGCACTTAACTACTCATCAATATMGCAAATATTTCTACAGCAGGACAATGAAATGAAGCATTTAGCTTTTTATCCTAGTTGTCAGATAAACYAATTAGGATGATTCCAAAAGGCAAAGTTGTTTTCACACTTTTTTTTTTTTATTTCAGTCCTGCAGTAATATATATTCTCTTATTCAGCTGAAGTAGAGCAATAAAGACAAACAGACACAGACAATAGCTAAAAATACCTGAGCTCTGTCTAACAGACATATAAAAATATATGTACAGACAAAGACAGCAAGATTGCTTTATGTGGTTCAGTGATCCTACCTACTGCTGTAATAAAAATAAAACATCCAAACATTAGACTTGTTTTGTCAGAAAGAAATTTTGCTGTAYCAACATTCACCACAACCCCCAAATATCTATCCCTTTATGTACTTRMCTACASACACAAAACCTGCCTGTAAACCTGCTTGATTTGAGAATGTTAGTGACTGGATACAGTAAGACTTCATTATTTGGGAATATTAAAGAATATCAAGACAATTTTAAAAAAATCTACACATCAACAGGTACATGATATGCTAGAACTCAGATAGAAAAGAAAGCATAATTACAAAGGACAGGGGGAACCTAGATTGATGCCTTATTTTTAACTCCTCTTTGACATCTACTGTTTATACAGTCAGAGTATTTACTACCAAATTAGGATGGGGTTTTCAAAAGCTCTCAATGTTGGTTAAATCTGCTACCACTGAAGTTAATGGGGGCCAGATTCACAGATGGTGTAAATCGGCTTAATCCTATAAAATCCAGCTTTGAGTATTTTATCACTAACTTCACTGAGTACAGATGAGGCCACTGCTGAGTCTTTTGAAAATCCCACTCCTTAATTCTTCTGCACACAGTAAATTTAAAGCCCAGTAATTAAAAAAAAAATTAAAAAGAAAAATCTAGGCAAAATGAGCCTACTAGCTCTAGAGGACTCCACTTGTCCTCTCAACAAACACAGCAGTTGAGGACTGTAATCCCAGTTTTTAAAGACATACACCTATATATATCATTAACAAATAGAATTCTGGCTTTCTCTAACGGAAGTACAAATATGCTGACAACTTTACAATCAGCTACACACTTGTGAACTAAATATTCTCAAAGCTATTTGATAAAATCAAGGGAGGGCAACAACAGGTACAATATCTAGTTTTTGTACTCTCTTTATCAAAGTTGAGACTGTAATTATAATTTATTCATCTCATGATGAAACTGCACAACTGAAAATATTGGTCCACTTAATTTACCATCAATTTTAAGAAGATGTAAATCTATTGGCAAATAATAAAGAGAAAGCAAAGAGAGGGTCTGTTTGCCATAAGAGCAAGAGGGATGATGTCTTCTGAGAGAGTATCAATTTCTGGGGAAATAAATTTCACAGTACAGAAGGAGAAGTGAACATYGCATGTGTGCTGTTAATTTTCACTTCAATAGCGTAACAACAAATCCAATAGCTTCAACTATGCCAAAACACTTTCATTTATTAGAAAGTTTTGTTGCACAAAGAATGGGAGAGACTGAACTGCTGAAGCACTGAAAYGTCAAAGAACTGATTCGGTAACACRATCAGGACTCTATTGGGCATAGTTTGTATTTCACACTGTTTGGAAAAGCAAAACCTTTTCTGCAGTTCCTTCCCACCTTATTTGCAAACCCTTACTCTACATGCAACAATCATTTTCAGCTCATGTATTAGACTACAGGGTACCATCTAGATTTGAAGCAAGTGTGGGTTTGGTCCCATCACATTTGGTCATATCACTCAATGCCCCTCTCTGAAGATATTTTGATATTCCAGAGTCAAAGTGGAAAATSAATAAACAAAGAAAATAAAATGCATTCTATGGTGTGTGTATCAGGGAACAGCGTAAGCTCMCAGCTGGGTGAGAATAGTCATTGACTGAAGGGTCAGGCGTATGGAACGCTGGAGGCTGCACAAGAAACTCTCCTCTGCCCAGGGCCCCTGAGGCAAATGCAAGGATTTCCTAGGCCTGTCCCTCTCGGGAAAAGCATAATGTCAAAACTGGAAGCATTGCCAACCAATGTGTTTTCTTGCAGCTAGAACACCATTCCCACTCTATTCACATGCAGCTTCCTTACACTTCTGTGACATTTTCTCCATGCTCAATGTCYCCAAAATAAGTGAGAAAGTCATAGAGATGACTTGGAGATTTCAATGTTATAAAGACATGGAAGATGATAGGAAAATTGATCCTGAGGTTTTCACACTAATTTAGTTAAACGTTGTCAGATGGCATATCATCATCATTGTATGTCAATGGGATATCATTAGGGCTCTGGCACAGAAAAACAATGTACTGCTTAGCTGAGACTGAAGATAAAAAATKACAATTTCAACCTCATCAGTCTTTGAGACTGAAACCTGTCCTACAGTCTGTTTCACAACTGGAGTCAGATAATCTAGACTCTCTYCCTCTTTATCCCCTCTTGAATTTAGTCACCCAAATTGAAGGGTGCCTGTGTCATTTTTGCAGTTTTATTATGACAACAGTTCAAGTGTTATTCTCTATGATAGCTTTTGAGGCCCCTTAACATTTTACCCCTCCATCTGTCCTCTACTTAATCAACAGTTCCTCTACTCTATTTTTCCCCACAGACAACTTAACTCTGTGATTTCTAAATAGCATCCCTGTAAAAGTAATGCTTTCCACAATATGCTCAAAGTCACAAAGTGCTTTTATTACACAGAACTCAAAAATTGCTGGGCTGCTGATGGGCTGACATCGTCATGTACCATTTACTTCTTTCATTATTGGCTTGTATTCTCCCTGGCTGTTTTCTCTTTACCCATCTACTACTCTCTGACATTACCTGTATTCTGCATGGTTTCATGTACAGCACACACAGTGTGAAGTTTCTTCCCATTTTCCTTCTCTATTTAGCAATTGAAATGACTAAACTACAGCAGCTGATCCTTGCAGCGCTAATAAATGATAGCACAGCAAGTGCCCCTCCCAAAATCAAGAACCATCTTKTATATTCACATTCAAATTGTATTGTCTAGCCTTTCAGCAAGGTGARACTTCTAAAAGTTATCACACAAGGAGGTCATACAAAACTAGAGCAGGAAGAGGTGTTTGGTTTTTATTTGTAGGTGTACCTTTGCACTTAACTCCTATGAGTAACACACTCCTTGATTTCAGTGCTTTGAGATCTCGTGGTCTCCAGCAACCCAAAGTAATGTGCAGTCAATTTCCTTCTTCGTTTCCTTCCAGGGAAATAATGAAAAGGGGTCAAATCTAATTGCAAAAAAATCAAACAAGATCTCTACTGTGATGCACTCCTTGTTAACCACACGTGTTCTAAAGCTGCTTACTAAAGGTGAGGTTTCAGAACACTGTTGAATGTTGGCCTCCATAGGAAAATGTAAGTGCAATAAACTCCACTTTAGTGTTCACAGGGATTTACATACAAAATCCAGTACAGAAATTTAAAAAAAAAAAAAAATCCCTCTCAGGCGTTAAATCTTTAATCCTTGATTATTTGTCCAGCAAGGTGACAGATGGCAAATCTACTGCTATTATTAAAGCTCTTCCTCTGCATTGGCATCTGTTTTCCCTGGGGTGAGCAGGATGAGGGAGTTTGCCTGCCTAACCAAATCAGCCAAGSCTAGATAAGGCTCCTTCAGTATATTAATACAGCACAATGCTACATATCCTCACACTGTCTGCTAGCACTGTGCCTGCTAGTTATACACTGGGTTGTCATGATAGTCTGTTCCAGTCTTGGCATAAAGGAGTCTCCAAACTGATATTAATTTACACCTATCTACATATTTCCAGTACATGAATTGYTGTCACAAGTAGGCATCAAATTTACCAATCTCAGAGACCTGCAATTGTAGTCATGGAAACAAGATCCAAGCATCTATTTGAATTTGGAATTCAAAATGAATGATCATTAAAAGAAGGTTAGTATTGACAAACTCTTTGATACAGCTGTGTGTTCCTGCWAGCATATCTAATCCCCTATCTTACAGACCTAGACTGAGTCCTAGGTAAAAATGAAGCTGCAAGGATTCATCCATTTATGAATCTATGGATGGGCAATCTGAGGTGGGGGTAAGGGGGTGCCCAGGTTTCAGAACWCTGCTTTAATAACAAAGTCATTTGCAATAAAGAGAGTATTCCTGAATGTACTAGGAGAATCACCTGTGCTTTATAACAAGATTTTCCATACAGCTTTAAGGAAACAAGAGAACACTTGTTTCTTCACATAAGCTATGTAAAAAAAGCCAGTGGAACAAAATCAACTTGGTTAGTTTCTCCTCATAGTCAATCATTTTACTTCAGTTGAGGCACATGCACAGTCTGGGTGGTGCCTGGCAGGAATATGAGACAGTTCTGTTATCTATTTTTTCAGAAGGGGAAACTACAATCTRGGTCAGAACTCTGCCAGTTAAAGTTTTTGTCTTCTCTAAAATCCAATTACATTCTTCCCTTCAAAACATGAAAGTTAAATTTTGCTCTACATGATGCAYAGCAATGATGGAAATTTTGTCCACATTATAATGAAAGTATTTTTCACTCCTAAATGTGGAATGTTAGGATGAAATCATAAACTAAAATATATTAAGCTTTGAGATGCTGATAATTATTACGTGCATAATGCTACATTTCCATACAACCCCAATTATAATGCTGTAACCTACTTTCTAGAAATAATCAACYGGTATTCAATGTACAAAACTGCTCCTTCTTTTTTTTTTCTTTTGTCGGGGGGAGGAGAGGGGAGAGACCAGGGCAAGGATTATAATTCATTCCCATTAGTTCCATTAACAGCCTTTTACAAACAAWTTTAAACAAACCAAATAGAGACAAAGCAAAGCAAGCCATCTGCACAATTAAATGGTCAGTCAGCACATTTAACTTATATAAGCCATATTACTGCACAATGTAAACACTATCTCCCTGGGCTGACATCCTCCCAAAAAAAAAAGAAAAAAAAAGCATCTTTCATGTGCTAGAGGTTAAAGCTGCTGTGAAGTGGTCTACCTTGCTCTAGAGAGGAGGGCAAACATTACTTTATCTGTGAAGAAGAAATGGGAAGGAAACAGATCCTCTCAGTGGTGTTCTGTTTGCGAGCAAGATTAAAAAGGGGGAAGTTTGAAACACAAAAGTGCAACAATCAGGATCTTGTCTACCTTTTATTTTTTTGCCCTACTTGGTACAGATGTGAGATGAAAGACAACTAAGAAGAAAGAAAGATGCACGTGGTAACAGAAGCCAGCTACCCATTGTGAAACATGCACATTTACTGTCTCCTGAAAAAACTCATTGTTCAATTCTGAGAAACACTTCTGGCAGTCAGGTTTCCKGAACTTAATTATGGACAATTTGCTTTGTCCTGACACTTAGATTATTAAAGCAGCTGATTTATTCAAAATGAGTGTTTTGGCCTTTTGCATAYTGAAAAAAAAAACTATTAAACAGTAGGACTCAAGCATGTGCCATAATTTTTCCAGCAACAAAACAAAAGGTCAAAGGCTGGGCTTAGAATTGACAGGTTAGCTGTGCTGTAAATCAATACTAGCCTTTGTTGACCACAGCGATCGCTTTATGGATAAAGGTCAAATCATTTAGAAGGTTCAAAGAATAGTAATGAAACCCTGTGCTTCAACCCACACATTTTTCTACGYTCCCAAAATATACTTTTCTTTTATTGGTCCTTTGCTGAATGGAAATATGATCTGATCAGTGATAAATCATTYTGTTACCAGTCATAAATGGGAGAGAGACAGAAATCATCATCCATAAACTCCAAAAGTTCCCCTGACACCAGAAATTAAGAGCATGATGCCTTTCCCTGCTGGCCTAAGAGAGCGATTACTAGCGCTGCGCTGGTGCTGTAAAATACCACTTAATTTGAAATTCACCGTGAGACTACTAATTGGRTCAATAGCCAGAAAGTGAAAGTCGGCAGTGACAGTCTGTCACTCAAGCATGCTTTTGCTGTGTGCTCAGAGACATTTTATGCATCTGAAAGAAGCCACCAGCAGCRGGATGCAGCTGCAATGACGGGAGGAGAAGCAGTGACTGGAGCAATCCTGGCTGACGCTGCAGGGAGGATGTGGGGTCTGTAMCCCACAAACCTCCTGGTGCCCAGCTAATATTTTCTACAGCACTGCCTCCCCGATCATCCCAGCACACAGCAGTGCTCTGGGCCAAGCAGGGGAAAGGTTCAGGGCTAGGCTAGAAGACAATTTAYTTTGAAAATAGAAGGGCTCAGTGAATCCAGACTGGCTCTAACWGTCCTTTGTGAGACAGAAATATGTTTGTTGTCTACACTGAAAAGATTGAGCTATTTCACATAGATATTTTGAAACAGACACATCTTGAAATAAAATGCTGCAAATAAATAGATAAAAATAATCCTAAAACATTTATCATTTAACCTTCAGAGAGTCATCACTGGTTCCTCYCTGAGTATAAATGCTGTTTCTGGGGTTTCCAGTGTTTACTTTGCAAATGTATTCAGAAAGGCAGCACCTTGTCTGTTCATTTCTTTTGATCTATAAAGTTTGGTAAGTTTCAACAAATTTTTGCTATTGGCTTAGCATCCTGATTAGGTACCATTTRGCTACTACYCCATTGCCAGATTCCTGTTAGCAAKAGTTTAAGCCACTTTGGCACTACACTGCAGGGGAGGAARAGGCTTTCTCCTGTATTTCATCAGCTTGGCAATCACAGATCTAGGATTCAGAAGAAAAGACAGATGCTTCTCTCTGTTTTGATGAAGGTCAGCAGCAGGAATTTTTCCCTTCCTGGAAAGCCTGGTACTTCTACTATTTTACACTTCACTGGAGTTAGYCAAGAGAGGTTAAAAAGTCTCAGGTTCCCTGTGAGGCCAGAAAAATGAAGAAGTAAAGCACATGGTCTTACCATGAGGTCTCAAAAGCTCTCCTCCCACTGCTTTACTTTTGTTTAAAGCTTTTCTGCCCATYCTGTCAATGCAACTTCAAAATGTTTGTATGTCTTTAAGGAAGGTTTTCTTCTCTTTAYAGCAAAACTGTGTCTGAAATACAATTCTGCAGGCAACCTGACTCAAAGGTCATACCCTTATATGCAACTATCAAAAMGATTTAAACAAACCTCTTAAGCTCAGTCTTTACACGCCATCTGCCCTGCTGGAATCACTGCCCTTTCTTCCTCATTTCAGTAAGAGCACAAAAATTCCTAACCTGGCTGTAGGATGGGTCTACCAGTTCACAACAGATATTGTGCACAGATTACCTTAAAATGCCAGCGTTTGTTTCAAACAGACAACACTATTGAAAAAATAATAAAATTAAAGAAAAAACCCTGCGGTTTTCCAAAAGCATTCCAATGAGGTTACTTACACTGCTTTGAAATTGCTTTGAGTTATGGGAAGGCCACAGCCCGAGACCAGCAGCTGAGACAGCAACAGAGATGAAAGTTTTTTAGCTTCCAGATCCAAGGGGGAACACAGCTGCTCCAGCTGGTCCCCTCAGATCTCAACACTTATTAGAGCGATTGAGAAAGCGATAAAGTTTTATGTCTCGGTTTGAAGAATGCATTAATAAAACCAGTCCTGAAATAGAATGAAAAAAACGCCAAAATAATTAATCAAACCCTAAGCTTTCAGCTCTGGAAAGTGAAGTGGGCTGATTTTAGGGAAGCTAGGTTCTTTTACATACAGAATTACCACCTCTGCATGAAACTCCAATTAGTGTGAGTCAGCACTAATTTATTTTTTTTTAATGACAGTCATCTGCTTATGTTAACCCCACAAATGAATTTACTTGAAATAGAGCACCAGTATGTATGTGAAATAATCATACAAGTCCTTTATAGAATACTGRGGGAGGGAATTGATGCCATTAGATGTGGAACAAGGCAGATATAATAGGAGAATGTGGTATCAAGCACATTTTCAAAGAAAAACAGCAGCAATAACCTAAATGGAAAGGACTGGGGATCTTAAAGATCAACAGCGATTCTGTGATATTTGCACAATCCCCTCTGAGAACTTMATGAGAAAGCTGGAAGATGAGGGAGAGGAAATACAGAAAATACACAAATTTTGGAAAAAAGAAACATCCTATTTCCTATGTATAATTTCAAAAACACTGCCAATTTCAGAATTTACCTACAAACAACCACCTGTTTTAAAACAAAATGGCACTGCGGTTACGGTTGTTGTTAAAGCATCCAGGTCTATTTAAATTCAATTTATCCAGATTCTGGAACAGAAAACAACTTTGTTAAAGCACAGAGGAAAGTAGGAAGCCAGAAACTCAAATTCAAATTTTTAGGTTTCTTGGTTACCAAAAAGATTTTAGTTCCCAACTGAGGGCAATGCAAACCGCTGAACTTAAAGTAATAATGATAATGATGATGATACTAATTCAACTTAGGAGTTTAAATATGAACAGAACACCTATGGGAATTTGCTTTCTGTACTGCTGTRTTCTTGTTCAGTGGTTTTGGCTGGGATAGAGTTCATTTTCCTCACTGCAGCCAGTACAGGCTGAGTTTTGGATTTGTGACCAAAAGAGTGCTGATAACACAGGGACATTCCAAATGAGGTGTATTTACACAATGCCAAGGCACTTTCTGCTCCTCCCCTGCCCCACCCCTGAGKGGGCTGGGGGTGCACAAGGWCCTGGGAGGGGACAGGTGACCCCACCTGACCCCAGGGATATCCCAGACCATATGGCATTGTGCTCAGCAGAGAAAGCCAGGGAAAAGGAGGAACACAGGGATACTGGGGGCGATGCTGTTTGTCTTCCCAAGCCCTTGTGATGTGTGATGGAGCCCTGCTCTCCTGGGGATGGCTGAACACCTGCCCAACCAYGGGAAGTGGGGAATGAATTCCTTGTTTTGCTTCACTTGCCCACGCGCTGTCTGCTKTACTTATTGAGCTCCTTCATCTCAACCCACAAGTTTTCTCACTTTTACCCTTCCAAATCTTTCTCCTATCCCTCTGAGGGGAATGAACAAGTGGCTGGGCGCCTGCTGGCTTGAGSCACAACAGTCAGGAACAAAGCACCTTTAATGAAACAAACACTGTCTTCAAAAACATAATACTGCTAGAATTATTTCATACTGTATTGCAGACAACTYTATGAAGGAGAATGTATTTCAAATGCGGCATCATTTAAAAAAAATATTCTTTTAAAGGACATTAAAAATTATTTTCATGTGGAAGTTATTCTGGAAGAATACTATCTAGCCAAAATTCTAGAACATCTTGTGGACTGAAATTCAACAGCTGTATTGAAGGATGATATGATGACATTGCATCAGATCAAACTGCATTTTATYTCTTCAGTCATCTCATATATCATGCAATACTTAGGAAGCTGAAGATTCATCTGTCATTGGCCAAACTAASAGTATTTTATCGTATCTTAAATTACCCCTATGTAATTTTAAGCTTTTCTTTTTTTTTCTTTCCTTTTTTCATAAACTACTCATTGGCTATGAGAACAGGTATCCTTCAAGACTTTCTTCAGAAATTTTTTTGTTTTTCCAGTAGTGAAAAAGCTGAAAGCAAATGTCCATTTGTATTGAAGCAGTTATGGTTCTATTGARTTAGTTAAACCACACAGGCAGCTGGAAATCAATAGGAACTAAGAGCTGCAAGTCAGTATGCAGGAAAGCACACATTTAGCCAGCCAAGACTCCAAAACTATTTACTGACAGTCGGCTTGTTAACTGTAATGTGATCAGTGTTGCTTCACGTCACAGTATGGATAATGGCATTGTACAAAATCATCACTCTTGCTTCACGATGATTAATTAACACAGTAAACAAATAAAGAGTCCCTCTCCACAGTAAACCTCATTTCAGAACCACCAAGCAACAGGTATGGCATAAAGTACTGCTCTAACACAAACAAACCTGATATGTTTAATTATGTACCATGCACATAAATCTTAAGCTGTTTTGTTTTAATATCCYGTAATCTATCTTGTCTGAAATGAATCTGATCATGTTTTTTTGCCTCCACAAAACAAGCTTTAAAATAAACAGAAATTTGTCTTTTTTCTCTCTTTCTGTTACTAAATCACATATACTTTTTTTTTAAAGCAGAATATTTGTGTCTACATAATGATTTTGTACATTTTTGCAGATGCTCAAGAAATCAAGTTTACAAAGAAGTTAGTGATAATTATTATATGCTTTCAAATGCAGGTGCAAATTCTTGAAGCTTTTGTTTCAGCATTGTGGGAAGTGATTCATTTTTGTACTGCTGGTTTTAATCAGCCTATATTTGGAAAATSGATTTCAGAGCTCTCATACACAACCTCCAATTTTAAGAGCTAGTCAGGAAAAAAAAAAATCCACAACCTTCCTGAGTAAAGTGAACGTAGGAAGWAAGTATTAATTTGTTTACAGTAGTATTCTGGATGCAATTAAGTCAACAATTGGCTATTGTGAGCTTAGAATTTCTTTCTAATCTTCAAAAGTATATTTCTTCCTAAGCTTACCACTGGACCCTATTTTTTGGACTCTCTTACTTCAGAATCTTCCTCTATCAATATGGCAACACTGCTGGTATTTTACTGCAAAACACAAAGCACCCACAGAAGGGGATTTATCCCATCCAGCACTCTGTAGAGAAGTAAGATATTGTTTATTTAAGTTGTTATCTCTAACAAACCATGTCAATACTGTCAATAACTAAGCAGACGTCATGGAGCACCAGAAACAAGAGAGCATCACAGAAGAGCTGGGCAGGTCCTGCAGAGCAGAGAGCATCTGGCTCCAACAGGGAAAAACCTGGGGAAGGATGAGGAATTTTGATTTCCCATAGGATYCATGTGCAGTTCCTACTGCTCATGTCATAATTCCCCTGGGGTCAGACTAGACTTCAGAAATAAAAACTTGGCAGAAGACCATCATGCAAAGGGCAGGTCACACCCAACAGCTCTTAATTCTTCCATAAGACTGCTGCTCTACCTGAATTTTAGTAGGGGCCACACTCAGTTCTCATCGCTTGCACTCCTGGCCAGCCAGTGATCCCATCACAGAACAATATTATGGTGATAGATATCCAGGAAAATAAAAAAAATAGAAAAAAAAAGAACCCCACAATCCAAACCATTTTTCTATCTCATACATTGTGCTGTACATCCAGGCGCAGCTTCAAATCTCACCTGAGGAATAAATATCAGAAAAAGTGTTTGAATYCAGAGGGCCAGAATATTAACATGTCATAACCTTAATAATTCATTTGAATATCTGACATTAAAACACTATTCATTAAATGTACAGCAGGTGAACAGGTTCGAAAAAAATTACCATTCTGCCTTACCAAAAATAACTGTTAGATGAATTTTATATTCCTTGTAAATCAAGGGTGGCAGCAGCAGGTAATTCCATTTGGCYACTGAATGATAAATGTGATATTTTCAGTTAGGAATGCTTCAAGACAAACAATTATATTGCCTCCTTCAGAACTCACATTTGGGATACATCCAACAGTTCACTACCTCAGCTACAGCAAGGGTACTTAGAATTTAGAATCAAATCCCCATTACTTTAATGTAAGAATTGGTAAATAAAATAGTAAGAAATACTCTTTTATTTACTCAATCCTTACTTAAAGCTACTTATATTAATGTAATAYATTATTATGAGATCACTAATTTTTAACTACAGTTTTAATTTTCCAAAATAGAGTATTTTATTTTCCTAGTCTTAAAMTAACTGAGAAAAAAAAGGTTATTGTATATGGCAATGAAATTGATTTGCTGGAGTATCAAACATGCTAGAAAAAAATCGTAACTTCAGAAAATTCAGTAAAACTGCTGTGAAACAGATGAAATAATGGAAAGAACTAGTATAAAATGCTACCTAATTTTCTCAATTATCAGACAGAATTCAGCAATTAGTATCAGGTAATTTTAGGAAAATGATCCTATTAATTAGAGATTTACTGGTATTTAGGTCAGAATTACATATTACATGAGGCACTATTAGCAAAAAGACTAAGCTCATACCAYTTATATTAAGAACAAAACCACAGATCTACTTGAGAGTTTGTAAACTAGAACACAGATCTTTTTTTTTAATGGTTTTATATTTTCCTACTTAAAACATACATCTAGTTCCCTTAAATAAGGTCTTTGCAGTTGGAGCACTTGCTTAAGACTGTCAGACTTACTTTCAATAAATCTTTGGGATTCATAGGAGACTCAAATTCATCTCTCCTACATCTTATAGTCTTATTGAGCAAGCATTCTAGTATACCAAAATGAAAATTGGCTTTTAAAGCCATTGCACTTCTAAAATAAGGGTCGTTATTGAAAAAAATCCCATGCTTTTGGACCCAACCCACATAAAGGAGATAATCCTGAGCACCAAACTTTTCAGACAGCACAGCAGCATTTAGCTTGCTTTTCCCAAGCCATTGGAGATATGAACTCAAAATTTGATGCTCAGCAATTACGAGCCCCCACAAAAAAAAAAAAGTAGACAGCTGATAAAACCATGGGCTACCAGCAACTTGACAGAGCTTTTTCAGAAATATTTATATGAGTTAAGAAAAAAAAAAAAACACTGGCGAAATTTTGATTCAGCTCTCAGATATCACCGCTACAATTTAAGTAATTGTTGTAAAATACTTGTATTACTTTCCTTTTTTGGTAAATAGAAGCATGATAATAATTAAAGCTGCACATTACCACCAGCTACAGCACATACTTTGCCATAATTTTTTCTATGAAGTTAAAGCACATCTTCAAGCTTTGCTATTGCTTTTACAGCATCTTGTGGGCAGCAGCAAAACTGTCCCTAATTAAACCAATGCCACACCACTGCTGAGTCAAATGCCTGAAAATAAATCCAAACATTAAGAAAGTCAGGAAATCCCATTATTTGTGGAGAAATATGACCTCAAATCTGGTGGTATTCTGGGCAACCAAGACCAAAAACTTGAAACTGGGGGGAAGAAGTCATGCACTGGGAGATGGAGATGAATAGCAGAGACAGAACTTTGTCTTCCTTCTTTTGTTCTCAGGAGGCTTTGCCATGGGAAAGAATTTGAAATCTCCTTCTCATCTCACCCTCAGTGTCAAAAGAGAAATACTGGCTAAACCCAAATCCGYGATGGACTGAAGAAGGATCTGATCAGCGCTAGATGCCAAACCTAACAATTGGTATCACAAGGACACTGGGCTCTGCATGAGGTTGCGGCCTCCAGACTTTTGTCTCCCATGTTTTGAAGCTCTTCCCATGAAACGACACTTTTTAGTCAGACCAAGCAGACAGCTTTCCAAGTGGATGATCCCAGTGTGTCTTTTCTAGGATAACTCATTAAAATAACAGTTTCTGTAATGAACTGATATGAAGTTTAACAAACTAATGAAGAACTAAAGTCAATGCCAAAGGTGCAAAAGGTACCGACTTTTATCAGATTTTTGCTTGGGTTCACACAAAATCTGCTAACTCCAAACAGGTTCCAAAAGCAAGTGAATGGGCTAAGCCAATCTGTCACAGACCTCACAACCACCCTCCAAAAAGGTGCATGAAAGACAGAAGAMTAAAAAGTGTCAATCAAATGCTAGGAGAAAGGTAGAATTATAGTCAGAACAACTTCTTCRTTAAGTAATCTTAATTTACGCTTTCCTTTCTCTAAAAAGTCTAAAATACTGAGATATTCCACGTGCTCCAGCCTCACTTCCAGGCAGCATAGAATCCACTTGAAATACCACACATTTTAAAAAGTCATCTGTAAATGAAAGCCATATAAAGAACTAAAAGCATGAGAATCTTGTTGGTTAACATCTGTAACTAATCTTTTTCCCCCAAGTAAGTTCTTACCAAAAATCCATAATATTAAACAGGTCTATTTCTTTCATAAGTAAGAATTTCTTATAAATATTACAACGAATTCACAAATGTTCTGCATTATGTTCTGCATKATATATAACATGATCCATACCTACTGCTATGGCTCAAATGACCTTTCTGCAAATCAGTAATGGATTTTAATCTGGTGCAAGAAGCTGGCAAAGAMGACACTTCTGGTAGGCAGTCCAACATTTTAATGCTTTCTACCAATTTGCAGCCACCCTTGAAGCTATTTCAGGTTCTTATTTAGAACTATGCCACATTTATATTTAAGGTAAGCAGTTTAGTATGTTTTATGGAAGGTTGAAAATAYCATTTATCAAAACACACTTTTCCTCTCAAAATATATTTGTGCGATTCAGCCATTTCCAATCAAATCACATTGATAACCACCCTGAATGTTCCGGTTTTTTTTAGCTATTACATTTGTTTTTATTGTATGAAGAACATTTTTAAATATCATTAAGACTGTGAATGATACAGTAAATATTTTTATCACACTAACAACAGAACAACCAATCTATGTTTTCAAGGGAAACAAATTCTGAGAGAAGAATAAATTTACAAGTGATCCAAAAGTCACCAAAATGAATAGCATTACTATGGCTCAGAGCCCTGACTTGAGCCCTGCAAAATACAAATATTTAWAGTCTTATAAATAATTTTCTTTGACCTCCTTTCAACAGTTTTCTGACAATGACTGCAGCTATTCAATGAATGTCTGGAAATGGAATTTTCTATTTACTCATTTACATCCAAAAGTTTATCATCGTCTAAATAAATAAAYCACATGCTTTCACTAGAGATAATAAAACTATCATTAATTTCAATCAGCAATGAATTTTAATCATGCAGACCTGCAGTTGTTTCATAACCTGTCTGCAATTTCAAAAGCATTTATCACTGCCATCATTTGTATATATTTTTAGACTTCAGTCCTGTAAAGATTTATGCATGAGAAACTTGTTCCAGTGCTGCTTTTTAATTCCCTTAGAAGAAAGTCCTGATCTGTACTTAAAGTTTTTAACATGYACTTAAAACTCAAAAATGTATTTAAATTATAAGGGAGTTGTACTTGTTTTTTAAAGCAAACTAAAGTAAAATCAGTGAACTATTTGTAGTGTTTTCTTGGTTAACAACATCTAAAAGGTCTATTACCCCTCTTTGTGGTTTCATATGGCAAAAATATGGTTTCATATGACACAGAGACCACGTCAGCTTTTGGCTAGGTACAGGAGTGATGGTTTAATGCAGGCTCTAAAATCTACAGGATGAAGGACATCTTGTGAGTATAAACAAGAAAACCAGTTAAAGAATCAGATATGCGCTGTCATTTCTCAGCCTGAAAAGGYGAGTTGCTGGTCAGAGGACAGAGCAGTGCCAGCAGCAACTGGCCCAGAGGGCTATGGCATCTCTTCCTTCCTGGGAGGAAATCAGCTGACAGCCAGCTCCTGAGAAACAAAGTTCATTTGTCATTTAAAGGAAGGATTTTTCCACCCAGGTACTCTCTAGTGATAGCCAATGACTCCTGATCTCATGGTGCCACCTGCTAAGTGACAGCATTGCCCTTATCAAGGCWAACACAGTAATTCACTGTGCACCAACTGATATAAAGTTATATATATCATGTATTTTATATACTATAAACTAATTTTAATTAGGATCTATGGTCAGTCTATTACAGCATTCATAACACATCAGTGATATCATGYTATCAAAATGAACATTTTTTTTAATTAACAAAAAAATCAGCATTCATACAGAACCATCATAGCTATTTACAAATATAATAGTTAAAATGACACCAAACTCCTTTGAAGTTTTCAGCACCATTTTTCTAGTAACTAAAAAGAAAAAAGCAGAAACATGAGGGAATTTGGACATTCTGTTTCTTCTGAACTATTTTATATCTCAGCTCAAATTCAGCCCTGTGAAGAAGCACTGTGGTGCAGACAGGTGAACATAACCATACTGGAATAACCACTTAAAGCAAACACTGAAAGTCAAGAGAAACATTACATGACTCATAAAACGAGTCTGACCATCTCTCATAATTACGTGTACAACTCAACCAGATATGAAGATAGAAACTGCATTGTTTAGCAAAGGTATTATATACTCTTTGCTTCATATTTCTGAAATAAACCAACACAGAAATTTTAATTTCATTAAAAGCTATGTATAGCATTAGCCTATGGTACTTWAGAGCTTTTATATATTTAAGATGACTTTGTAACACATTAAAACAAAAAYCCATGTAATTGAAATTATATTTAATTTAGGAAATTATATTCAAAAGAAGGAGCAAYCCAAGTCCTTATTGTGAACATATAATGAGCAGTGTTTTTTATTGTTTATTTTTTTAAATAAACTGTTTGTAGACTGTGGGGCAAAGATTTAAAAGGGAAAAATGGAGAGGAAGAATTGGCAAAATGGAGAGGGGTTCATTGGAACACACGGAGCTAAGAGGGGGAAGTTAACCYTGCCATGCAAATGGGATGGACATTGACAAGAAGCAGAGAAAATGGCAGTACATCTATTTAGAGATGAGGTAACAGACTTGGAAAGATACCATGAGACTACAACATCACCTGTACCCTCCCAGGAGACAGGGGACAGAACAGGAGCAGAGGAGTGCAGAAGTGCTATCTGCTCTTGATAAAAGACTGAATACTAATTATTTCTTTGGCTGTGAGACAATCATGGATGAATTACAAGCAACGCCTCTTCCCTCCTAAAAAGCACACTCATGTGATTAATCTGCAAAATTTCAAAACCAATCCAAATCAAACCACACATAGTCGAAAATAACTCAGAMATTTGAGCACTCTCCTACATGAGAGTAATAAATTTTCATTTTTTAGACTTTGTAGCTTGGAGTAATAGCAATTGAGCTGTAAGGCTTACATTTTTCATGTGTAGAAGAGCAAGTGCTTGTACTGATTTGAGCAGACAGCTAAGTGAAAGTTGTAGCACTTTCATTAAAGTGTGTCATGGCTATTGTCCAAAAGGACTTGAGCACTGCTCTTATCTCTAATTAAAATGTAACAATTTATTCGCTGTATCTGTCAGTTTRGAAAGGATAGGACTCATGAAGCATCAAAGGAGACAACTAGAAAATGCATTAGAGCTCAGAACAAGCAACAAGTGCCAAAGAGCCGCCCTGCAGTTCATCATCTCTGAGTTAATAACGCTGTCATTGCAGAGCAGCAGAGTATGGGGAGCATACTTGCAAAAATTAAACTGGGCAAAAAATACTCCAGGAAACTAATKACAGTTGACAACATACTTTTCTTCATATACAAGGGAGAGCAGGAGAGATGGGAGACATAACATCCCAAAAGGAAYGGGAGTGTGAATATTTTGCTTAAGACTCTGATAATGTTTCCTAGAAGGCTGCCTCAGTCCTGCAATTCATTTGAGGAATTTTGCCAAGGACTGACGAGACAAAGCTTTCACCCACTGGGATACCATTCTTTTGGGGTTGAAAAGAAATAGAACACTGAAAAGTGGTTAAAACCCTCTGATCCTCCAGCCAGTCTTCCGCAACATCTCCACTGCAGGACACATCAGGGTGGACTTTGCCACGGTATGTAATAATTGTGTGTGCAAAGCACTACATGCCTAACGAGTATYGGGCTGTGTTTAAATTAATTACTGGTAATTACTTTCTGCAAAAACATATCTCTTAATATTATAATGTTGCACAAGAATATTTAATAACKATGAAAATATCTGAACCTGAAGGTGCCTTTATAGTGCATAAAAGTAGAATGGAATTGCTAAAAAAGCACCCTGCTTCACCAGCAAGCAAGTAGGCCTCTCTCTCCAGGCAAGATCTACGAAGCTCTAAGTTCAAAATGTATAAACACCACTTATGTCATAATGGAAAGGTTCAAATAATTTACAGATCATCAATTTCACACAAAATATCTGAAGTCAAATCACACACCATCATGGATGTGCACACAGATATTTGAAGACTTACTCCATGATTACCTGGAGGACTCCCCCTTCATCCAGGAACTGGTTAAAAAGAACTGCTGCAATATTTATATTTGCTGAGATGATGAAAGAGCAGTGAGGCATGATGGAGTGTATGACTTTGGAATTCAGACTGTGATTTAGTGGATTTTGCATGAACAAAGCATTCTGAAATCAGCGCCTGCCACATGGATCACTGATGATTCAGAAAATATTTCAGTGGAAATGATACACACATAGGCCCTTGTTAACATTTTGGCAGCAGACTGCTGCACTTTTTCTGCCAGACGTGCAGAAGCTGAACTGGCATAACATCATGCTACACCCTGTACATCCTGCACGTATCTTTCAGCTGTGATTGCTCTGCTGTAACAAATGGCATCTGAGAGCCCATAAATATCAGTAAACAGTTCCAGCCTATTAATAGCTTGTCTCCCTCTTAAATTTGGCATTTCATACAAATAACATCAGGCCATTTCTGAATAGAGGGTATTTGCTCTTGGGAAAGACAGACAGAAAGACATAAAAGAAAAACGTCCACAAAGAAAAGAAAGAAACGTGCACAGCTTGCTTTTTCTAATATTGAATATATGCAGGGTTTAACTCCTGGGTCATAGCTTTGCATATGTAACTGAGTGATTGAGTGCAWCTAGGATAAAACAAACACTTAAATTTTTGCCACTACTTCCAGAAAGGAAACACTAAAGCCAYATGCACTCCATAGGCTGTGAGGAAATCTCATAAAGATGTGTGGYAAAGTCTGTACTTCTTTATCACACTCATTTTTGTGTGCATTGCTGTTGCAAAGCCAGTAGCAAGTCTATGAGAAGTCTAAATCTCCTTCCATCCAGTGCTCAAGCTCATTAAATGTCATAAAATGTTTCCAAATGGAGCAAGCAGAAAGGGCAAGGTTCATAGCAGGATTTACAGAACAAAACATCCCTTTCATTCACTGTAACTTGGGAGGACACTTGTACCAAAAAAAGAAACAAACCCACCACCAAACTACCCCCTGAATGATCAGTAGAAGAAGTTCAGTCATCTGACTGCCCTAAACGCTGTTAAACAAACCCCATAAAGCCAACCTATTAATCCTCCAGCAGGGCTACTGTAGAAATAATAATTTATGCAAGCCCCCTGGTTACTCTGATGTCTTTATCTGTGGAAGTGCAGTGACCCCTGAATGTCTTTGACCTGTTAAATGCTAACAAATCAAACACTCAATGGCTTTTAATATATTTTTCAGGCAGGAGTCCTCCTAATCAGATGCTGACTCTTGAATTCTCCARCAATGAATATTTCATAATATTCAGCCAAATAGTGTTAAGAGTCCGAAAGTATCAGCTCCTGTGGATTATATGCAATCTATTCTCTGCACACAATTATAGTAATTTCATTTCTTAACTTCTTATCATTCAGCAATATCAAGCGAATGGAAGGAATGAGACCAGGCAYGGCAATAATACTTAAATAATAAATCACTATGAAAAACATATGGAAATTTTTGGTCTGTGGAATTACGTAGTTATTTCATAAGCAATTTTTCTTTATACCTGAAAGGTACTTTCGATATATTACATTCAGAAGTTTATACTGACAGGAAGCATGAAGTGAAAACACTAAACTTTTTTCCACTGAAATTCTGTGTCTGTGGATTTATCATATAGGCAAGAAAATGCACTATTCTTAAGACAGCTCCAAATGTGACATCATTTTTCAAAATTGAAGACATCTGATTATAAATTTACCAACTCTACTTTGTCAAAATGTAAAAAAAAATAGAAGTACAATTAAAAAAAATTGAGTGGAAATTAATGATWAAAGATTATCCAGCACAAAAAACTAATGACTGTAAATGAGATTATTGTCTTCAGTTGTTGTCTTCAATTGCCAAAGCTGAAGTAATCAATTTAGCAGGTCCTAATCACTACAAGTTTTGTTAATACTTATTCAGTTCTGCTGGTTTCCCTTATCTTATGAGTCATGGTATAAAAAGGGCTTCATAAGGAAGAATACAGAAAAGATCAGGACAAAAGTTMATTGGAAGCAACTTAAATGTGTACTGAAGAGTCAGATTGCCATTCACCATGCTAAACACAAYCCAGCATATCATCCTTCCCTTGGTTCACTTTTACTGTCATGGGAGCTACCGTGTTATTTCAAGCCTGTCTCTACCTAGCAGAAATTAAATGCTAATAATGTTTAATGACTCATTTTCCAGTTAAKCTACTACTTGAATGCAAAAAATACTATGCTAAGTAAAATCCTTCCAAACGTGACTATTAAATAAATCCACAGCATTCAAAATCAGGACTGAGGAGGCAAACATAATTTGTAATGTGTGCCAGTAAGTAGCTTACCTTCTCATGAACTCAGATTTGATGATTGTTTCATTGGTTTCTCAAGCCAAAAATGGCTTGTACTTCAGCAGTTTGCCAGAGGGAAAACAAACTACAGGATCTTATGAAGTGCAACAACAGAAGAACAAGCAAGTGCTAATTTGAGCAGTCACTAAACTGAGTCAYCAATAAATAATAAATCCTCTTTAAAAGATGCATTATTGGTCTCTCATTTTAATATGGAAACTATATTACCTTTTCAACAACCTCTTACTGTATTAGTTTTGTCCATTCAAATTTCAATAATGCAGCTTAAAATGGAAAAAAAAAAAGATCTTGAACTTTGGGCTTTGTTTCCCGTCCACAGACACTGGGAGGATTAYAAAAATTCACAGCCTGACTTATCCTTATTGTCTCATCCTGCTGAAACCTAACTGCCCACATTCACTCACAACACCTGTCCAAAAGCAAAGCTGCTACAGGAGACAAAAATCCTTGAACACTTGATTTGCCTCTCCCACCTCACACTGTGACTTGCATTGAACAGGCTTGCAGACTCCCCTGAACCTCCTTCCCCCTAAATGTAGAAATATGGTCCCAAGAAAAGGAACAGGCAGCAGTAGCCATATCCTTTCTTCCTAATGCACAAAATACTCATTTCTTACAAGCCAGAAGGGGAACTCAAGTTTTGATCTCTAGCTGAAGAATCTCCTTTTTGAAACACAGATTTGTAGCTATTTTCAAACCATTACTGCCATCCCAACTTGCTCTAGATGCAGTAATACTTCCTACTCTCTATGATGGAAGCATCTCCTGAATTTCGGGAGTTTATACAGAGTGAGAAAACAGCAGGAAGCACAAATAAGAAAGTTCTTTGTGATCTATATGTGAGCAACAGTCACACCTTCAAAGCAATTAAATAATATTTACAGTTATTGTAATAAAACTAACAATGAAAAAGTAGCCCATAAATATGACAGGAAATCCCTGTCATATTTATGGGCTACTAGTGAAAAGTAGCCCATAAATATGACAGGGATTTCCACAGCTCACTCAACACTTCACATTGTCTACGTTCAAAATCTAAACTTGCTTTTCATTGTTAGCATTTCATTACAGATTTCCCATCTAAGCACGGCCGTTTGTATGGGAAAACTTTCTAAGGCATAAGGGGAACTTTTCCTGAAATCAAGAGGCAGATACGTACAGCATCCATTTATGCATATGAAAGTGTCCCTCCTGTAAAGCTTTGATAAAAACAAATGTGAAATACTTCTTAACATTGCTACTCACTGCTGAGATGAAGGGAAATAATTTATTTCACTAATAATGTCTAAAATGCAATTATTCTCATCCTGACTTAAAGAAAGACTGAKGGAGTAGCCTTGTCTCAGGAACTGTATAATAGCTACTAAGGCACTCTGACTGTTCTCCTATGAGTACCACGCTCCACTAAGGCCAAATCTGTAAACTTCTGGGTAAAAGGAAGCTGTGTTTTTCTGGCTAATTCGAGATGAGCCTGYAGGGCTCTCTTGCAGCTGGCAGGAGACTAAACTGAAGCCTCTCCAAACATTTTAATTCAGAAAATATTCRTTTGGACTTGAAAGTATGTCCTTTCCAAATCCTGGGGAAAAAATAGCTTTTCCTCTAGATGAAAGAAGCAAAGCTTAGAATAAAGCAACAGACTTGAAATATTTGGCTTTTCTGTCTAACTAGTAGATGCTTTCTTAAATATTGCTAGAGTGTAAAAGACAGTCTGGTAAGTACAAACAACACAAAGAAAGTGGCTGAACCTGTGACCTTGGCCAAACATCTTATAACAAGTCTTAGAAGGCAGCATGACAGAATTCCAGAGCACAAATCATGGCCTTCCATGTATTAAATCTCATCCCATATCCAAATTGGTTTTATTTCCATTTTATTTAAAAGCTGTCAGAAAAAAAAGAGTACTTATCATTTCTAACACCTCTACTCAGCAAGGACTTTTGATAACCTTTTTGCTACTTTAGCATGAAGACTGATATTGAAATAAGATGCAGCACAAAGTTTGCTGGCACTGTTATGTGAAGCAATGACTTTTTGCTCAAAGGCATGAAATGTCTAATAACATAACTAGACAGTAAGCACATTTCTTTTATGCTGTTTTTGATTATTCTTCATGGTGTGGAAATTAAAAAATACACMTTTTCAGTGCTTATGTGCTAATACCAGTTTCTTCCAGAAGTACATTTATATATACTTKGATCAGATTCAGATGTACCTYGTTAACCTGTAGGTAACAGACATGGATCTTTATCTGTAGTAGAAGGTTCATTGGTATCAATTCATTGATACACAAATTAGCATGAACTATCTCTCTGAAATAACTGAGAAAGACAGAATTGTACCAATACTACCTGTATTAGTCTCCATGCAGAAGCCCTTTTRGAACAGGCTTTAAATAATTTAAATACTGCAGAAATCCACTAGGAAAAAAAAGTAATCTGAGGCACTAAACAAGGTTTATTTTTAATAAAACCAAATTATTTAACTGTATAAAATAAAAAGTGAAACATCTGATTCAATATTTTAAAGATACCTTTCAAGAAAGGCCTTTCAATGACAGAGATTTGGATAGGTTCAGTGTTCKCTTAGCTTTTTAAAWTTGTCAGCAAACACAGTAGAATTAYTCTTTAGTCATTYAGTAAGAAATAAAAAACATACATATTTCAGAATAATAGTCTGGGAAAATGATCCAAACTATCATGTGCTTTTTCTTCCTTATGKTTTTTTAATTTTCAAAGAAGCACTGAAAAGAACACCATGTTGGAATGTGTTGGAAGGATCATCTTGTCCAAACCTTCTTGAAAAAAAATCATACTACAATTTAAAAAGTCATACTATCATTTTCTACTCCCACTGTAAAATAAACATGAAATGCCTTCATGTGGCTTTCAGCATAAGTGAAACCCTTCAGATGTGAATCAATACTGTTGAGATTTTCCTCTTCACTGCAGCAGGKGATGACAAGTCAGGCAGAAGAGAAATTGCAGTTGCAATTCCACACATGCTGGAATTGCAACTAGTGCACATCACGGCCTGCAGAGTTTACACCATATCATCAACTTTATTATTATAATAGCATTATCAAAATTCAAAACACAACCCTGAGGTTCTTCAGACACAGAGYCTTAAATAATAACACTTTGTGGTAAGCTGCATATTTTAATAACAAACCTAAGCACTAAAAACATAGTAAAACCTTGAGGTAACTCCTTTATTCTKGTCAAAGCCAAAGATATTTCCCTCTTGAATGAAGCCAACAAACCCAGAAAGAAGAAAAAGCTTAAAGGCCATAAATTTAGCAAAGGTGAAGAGTGGTTATTCTCAGTTTGAAAGTATATGCACAGGTGCACATRGATACACACACAGAAGGTCTTGATCAGGCTCATCCTTTATTCTCCRTCCTGAAAGAAGGTGCCCCCAATAACCAACAGAGCGACAAGCCCTCACATCAAGATACGTCTCCAGCCTGTCCTACCAAACACCGCACGCCCTCAGAATTGCCAGAAAATGGTTTCTGCAAGATGAAAGTCTGTCTCAAATTGCTAGTCGAAAATTCCATCTCACGCTCAGTGAGCAGACAGAAAATACTGAACATGCTGGGAAATGACCACATTCAGCTGCATCTCCCCTGCATTATTTTACATAAATATTGGATTTGGGGGCTTGATAGCGTTTTTGTAGGGGGTTTGAAAAAAAAAAAAAATAAAAACATCATGAAGTTGAGAGGAGGATGGGAGACAGAGAGATGGACCAAGTCATACATACTGYTCTTACAAGCTGGAATCCACTACTGGAATGCAAAGCATTAGCCGGGAAAGAGAGACATCCTCTGGTGCTCATTGGATTATTTCCTGTCATAGCATCTTCCRAGATTCACCCAATTCCTTTCCAGGCAAGATTTTACACTTCAATAATGAGRAACAGCCTATCTAGTTGGTCCAAGATAAGTGCCAGTCATGTTCTGGCTAAGAGCCGTAGGAAGAGAGAGGGACAAAAACCTGAATGTTTCCACAGGCTTGAATGCTGATTAGCTGGCAACACCTTTTAGAAGTATTTTTGGCTAACTTAGGTAATTATCCACTCATCTAAATGCCCACTAAGGCATTTTTGAAGTCACACATGACATGTATCCATGTATAGCAGGMGGCCCCTAAGTGTCTTTGAATACTCCAACATTCTACTTTTAAGTTCACTTTTGTGTAAAGCATTTGTGAAAAGTCATGATTACTCCTTCAGAAATTTAATTACCAAAAATGCTTCAATTACAGGGACAAATACAATCCAATCAATCAAACTAAGTAGTGGAGCTACAAAATAAAACCAGAATCTGACCTGCAAGCTCTAGATTCTTTACCTTGCATACACTAATAACAGTTTCATAATTTATTGGKTTTTTTCTCCTCAGTGATAACTGTACAACTCTACTGTCCACAAAGGATTGCCCTCCTGATGCTGGGAACAATCCTTGATGTCAGTGAAGTTACCTTCCTAAAATTCATGTTAAACCTGCAGGCCAAAACCAACACACGTGGGACAAACCATCTCCAAATCTACAGAGCAGAGCAGATTTGAAAAGACAAGTTCTTTTCTGAGAAATCAGATCTACCCATGTACTGTGATGTACTCAGACTCAAAACTCTGAGAAGTTCATAATAGCAGCTTATAAGAAAAGAAATTTAGTTAAAAAARGCAACACAGGCTCCACCATTTACATTTAGGAGTATTTCAAAACACAAATAGGTCTAACAGAACAATGGAACCTTATTATGTATGAAAGTACTATGCATATTGAAATTGTGAACAGCCTAAAATTAGTTATAACTTGAAAGATACAAGAACAAAATTGCAAATATAATCTGCATGCATTAAATTATGTAAGTAATTAGAATGATGTTAARTTCTATCTGTAATTTTAATTATCTTATTGTGCAATTTCTTCCTTCCCTTAATAAACAGTCATATAGTCTGAAAAGAACATAGGAAAACTTTTACAATCCACTTAGTACAAAAGGTGTGAAATGCAGTAGTGAAAATAAGATGTTTTCGTGTATACATATATATGTGTATWTATATTTATACATACACACAAATATGAAAACTCATTATGTTTTCTATCTTTAAACTTTTATCTTCTTTAGGCTGAACACATATATTACTCTCATCCTTTAGGGAGAGAACAACAGAAAGAGGAGGATAGAAAGGAAAGTAGAGGGGAAGTAAGGAAAGACTGAGGGAGGGAATGAAGCAAAAATTTCAGTGTTTGCAGCCTTTTCACCTTGATGGAAAGGAAAAGGAAGTTCTGGCTTTGTTTTTCCCCTTCTATAGCAACTGAATGAGCTACAAAGAAATTAACCACATCTACCTGTATATATTTCATGTTTTATGTATCAACAAGCATACACCTCAATGCTTAGGGATGYATTATACATTCCCAGATGTCTCCTATTATAATTGCTGCTGACAGACMTATCTCACTGATTTTAGCATCCATATTAGTAGCTGTAACAGAAGGCCTGGATCTCGTGAAGATTTCTCTTCTTTTCTAACCTGTCACAGCATAATCCTCCTGGCAATGAGCTATTCCACAAAACAATTCTCCCACCCTCTAGAAAGATACCAGTCAGGAAGTCAGATATTGCACCAGGCAGCCCCTAAACCAGACCACCCTCCTAGCCACCCCATCAGATACCACTCCTTTGGAAGCCACCACTCAAGTGCAAGAAGCCCAATCTGCAAAAAATTGCTTCCAGGAGACAAGGAATGGAAACATCTGACTGAGCCTTGCTGTGGTGCACAGAGCTGAGATTTTCCCTGTCATCTCAGCCGAGTCCATGCTGCGCTGGCAGACAATGGGACTATTCTGAGAATGACTCCCCTCTATTAAGCTGAGCAATTACAGCAAACTGCCAACTGAAAAACAGATTTGTTTATGTGCAAGCCTAAACATTATTTATCAATCAAATGGGAAGTATCCTGCAGTTGAGTTTCCTCTCTAATTAGGTCTCCTCTTTGCAGAAGAGTTTCCAAATGCTCCAGTTAACACGATCAAAATACAGCATTTCTCTTTYTCTGTCCTTAAACTCTGTTCTGCTTTCTAAGGCAGCTGATGAAGTCAGATTACAGCCCTACCTTCAGCTCTGGCTTTGCTTTCTTCTCAAGTGCAAGACAAAACCCAAGTAAGCTGCTCTTTCAGCTGTAATAAACACRGCACTACAACCAAAGGCTTCAGCTCTGAGATGATGTTTTATTATGTTCCTTTACACAGTTTCAGTAACAGTTCAGTTCTTGCTGGGATCATTCATGAGCTGTCCTCCCCACTTTCACATGTTTTTTTCCTATGTTGCTCTCAAGAAATGAGCTCACAAGACTTCAGCTCATCAAACCAACTAACTTTTTTCATTTAATGTCTTATTAAAACAAAATTTTTTCATGGCATTCAGCAAAATTAATTCCTAGGCATAGATTACTCCTTTTAGGGGAGAAAAGAACTTACTTAAGCTCAGCTTAATTCTTCTCTGTATCTCCCTGCAAAGTTTGTCTCATTTAGATTTTCATCTCTACAGGTCAAAGATATTCTAGTGGCTGGGTGTCAGCCATACACACCACCAAACACTGTGAACAATCATAAAGTAATCAACAATACAAGCTGTTCCTCTTCAGAAATGACCAGTTATTGACATTGGCTGGCTGGTTTCATACAAGACAGTGTACAACCTCAAGAGATAAAGCACTAGGACACCAGGCAGCAGAAACTCAGATAATCCCACAGAAAGCACTGCATCTCTAGGCTCAGCCAAGGGAGTCACAGAATCAGAGATAAGAAAATGGATTTAATATTTTAATTGTAGGTAAACAACTGCATTTAAAAATTCCTATTACACTTTGAAAAATACCCAATGGAACAGGATTAGTAATAAAAGGACAAACTTCTGAAGAAAGTTTTCTGCTTAGGTGCATTCCCTACCACTTATTTCTGCTTCTGAAGTTTCAATTTTGACATATATAATTAATCAAGCAAAGGCCTACAGTAAATATAAAATATAAGTGAATGGCACTTGTGAGGTGAAAAATGTAAATACAAACACAAAGGGACAGTCTCAGCACTAAGTGAAGCTATTTATCATCACCACTCCATCATAGTAGACTATCCTGACATGCAGAGAGAGTAACAGCTTTCCTATATTTAACATAAAACTTTAGCTGAATTTGTGAGTTCTTAAAAAACCCAAAAAAGTTTAAAAAAAAGAAACAAAACAAAACCACCGAAAAACTGATGCATGTGAGTTTTTCATCAAAAACTGCTATACAAAACAAAACCCAGGTACCAAACCTATCCCTGTCTAAAATTTCCTCATTTTTATCTCTTTATCCTAAAAAATTGTTAGCTGCTCCTCCTAGAAAAAGTAAGGAAATCATCACAACTGAACTACTTTTGCTGACATGATCAGCTAAACGCAATTGTGAATTTAGCAGTGTGCTTCCCCCTGCTTTGGATGAAATAGGATAGAAATACTTGCACACTTCTTCCATTTCAGTCCTTGTGCATGAACTGAAAGCTACAGAAGATTCAGAATTACTTCTTCTAGAGTAAGTCCCTCTGAGCTAGAAAATGCTGCATTAGGAAAGCAACCAGGATCCAACCATTAAAACTCTCAAAAGAGAGTTTTCAACTAAACTTTAAGAAAAATGGTGACTAAAAAGAAATCAGCAACCATACTAAACTAATTATAATGTTCAGAGATAAATAGGAATAGTTAGTTCAAATTTTATCTGCATATGACGTTTTYCTTTGAGGTTTTAACATCCAGAAAATATGTTTGTTGGATTGTATCCATTTTAGTAAACCTTCTCCTGCCAGAGAGCCTATTAACTCACATTAATAACATAGTTAATCTATTAACCAAGAGTCATGTGCATCTGCAAGAGAGTCAGATATAACCATCCACACTAAACTTACAGTTGGGTAAGTCAGAATAAATAAATACTTTGATTAATGAATAATTTTCTTTTTACAAACATAGAGAATTAAAAGCACCTGGAATCTGCAGGATGGCTCTGTACATAAGGCAATCTTACTACAAGCTCTATCAATGCAGGAAGAATTTATCTTGCACTTTATTTGACAGAGGTGACTAAACTTTCTGACTGAGGTGACCAGGTTACTCAAACAGTTATCCAGACTTCCATTAGCATGAAACAAAAGAAATACTGAGCCCCTGAAATCTCTGGGTTTTTTTTTAAAGGATGGACACCAAAGTTTGACTCGACATACAGAGAAGATAAGTACAGGAAAAGCAGAAACAAATGTTTTACCTGTTATCTTAAAAAAATGGCTGGATTTATTTTCTTGATAGTATGCATCATGAACTTCTGAGAGCTACTCAACAAAACAGGTGTGCAAGGAATATCTGTAATTTTAATTATCTGTGCCAAAGACAGTGCCATTTTCTTTCAAGATGAAATATCTCCATTACAAAAAAATAATTATAAAATGAGGTTTGTGTGTGGGGTCTCACAGAAAACTGCTCCAAAATTTTAAAGTGTGCTATTAAAAGACAAAGAAAAAAAAAAAAACAAACTTGTTAAAGGCAGCAGAAGAAAAATAGGAAGAAAATATCAGGCTTAAAATGCAATTTTAGTTGTAACTTTTAACCATAGCTTTTACATTCAGACAGAAGATAAAAGGGATGCTTGGTACATCACTGGTGCCTTCCATTACCTGTAATTACCCATGTTCAGACCACACAGGGAGAAAGAAATATACATGGGATAATCATCAGTCTTTCCAATACATGGTGCTCACTTACCTATGAAAATCACCAAGTAGCTTGGAGGATACAAGGCTTTGCCTTACACTGTGGATGTTGTAACTAAATGCAAGGTAAATAAGGTGTGCTTTAAAAAGTTTGTTGTTTTGAGATACGTCCCTTGTTAAATTTTATTCAAGGATGTATCTTAACAATCATGTACTTTGTAACAAGTGCCAATTAGTACAGATGTTCTGAATTAATGAGGCTAGACCTCAGTTTCAAAGCAAAGTATGCTTTTCTAATATAATTATTGAGATTTGTCTTAGAAAGCAACACTTTTGCTCTCAATACTCTAGGCAAAAATCTGCTTTAAAATGCTTACATCTCTTATAATTAAACTTCCTTTCTGAAATTCCAGTCAGGTTTTATTTAGGATCATTTTCCATTCATTTGTTTTTAGGTAAAATCTGGGGGTTTTAAACTGTAAGGAAATACCTTCCTCTTCTACATCAGTCATACAATATAGATTTTTTAGCTCTCAGTTTCACTAGGCCAAGCAAAGCTGCTCTTACAGTATCTTCTTACAACCCTAATTCATTATTCTTCCAGCCATTCTTGTAGCTCTCCTTAATATGACTGCCATTCACAATTCATGTCTCTGGAACACGTGAGACAGAAGCTGTACACAGGATTTTAGATGAGACCTCACACCATCTTTCTACAATGGCACAAACATGTCCTTATCTACTTAACAATAACATTTTAAGCTGATTTTCAACAGATGATCTGTCATCTTCTGATACCCTCACAGACCTAATTTTCAGTAAATTTTGCTACATAAGATCACTGATTGTACCTGACAATTCTGTTATTCCCCTTAAATGCACAAATTTCTGTTCATCATTCTAGCACAGAGCTACAAGCTACAGCCACTACTGAATTTAATTTGTTTTCACCTTATCTGCTGGATGAAGTCCTAATCTGTAGATTCATGTTCTCTTGAAAAATCAAAGCTGAAAATGTTTTGAAGCAACATTTAGAGGGAAAACTGCATTTAATGACAGACTAGCATGTCTTTTCCGTAAAATATACTGTCAGTAAGAGGGAGAGTTAATAGTGTATGATCAAATATTCACYTGTTTTGTTTTTTTCTAAATCCCTTACAATTTCCAAAACTGAAAGCATATGACCTTATACACCCACTTTCCCTCCTGCTTCTGTACTATTGGATAGTGCCTTACTACCACACTCAGTGTTGAAACAAAACCCCAAAGACAAGGCTTATGGCAACTCAGACATCATTATTGGGTTAATCTCTTTCCCTCAAACCCAAATGCAGCAGTTTTCACCAGACACTAACAACAAAGTAAAAACATCTTTGAAGTAGGATGCCAAAAAGTCATTACAATGAATAAAAAATTTATATTAAGCTTACATGTTCAGCAGAGAAACTTCCCTGTCACTATGTAACAGAAATGCTGATGAAAACAATCTTAAGCCCCACCACTAAAGCAGGCCCCTTGGATTCTCCTTCTGTAAGGAAGATCCTGGTCAGCAGCTTACAAAAACTCAAATTCATAAGAATAGCTCATTACTGTAAACCAAAGACTAATTTAAAGACAGACTGCTCTTCTGGGGTTTGCTTCACTCTTGAGAACATAAAACGYACATTTTTCATGCTATCGCTGCTGTAGAGCCGAGGAGGATTTCTATGTAATATCATCTCTTTTCAAGATACAATTGCAAGATGTCCCTTCCATAAAATTCCACCCTACTTAGTGGTTTCTAGCTTTGTCTTTCCACTTGTAGAACTATGTCCCAGCTTCTATCCCAATGTGTAGAACACTGAGAGAATTTGAGAAACTATGTACAGGATAACTATTCCTTCTCACATTTAAAGTAGACTTTAAAGCTTTTCTACCAAGAGCTACTGCTGATGCTGTACACTTTTCAAACTCTGCTTTTCAAAACCAGTTTCTTTGTAGCTTTCCTTGCTGTTGCATAAGGCTGGAAACGCTTTTCTCCTCTTACTAATTTACACAGCAACATCCAATAAATTTTCCTTTTTCTGTAGATGATTTTTATAAGTTAGCCACCTAATTTTACTTCAGACTTTCAATTTTCCTGTAATATCCTTCAGTCCTGTGGGAGAAAGGACACAGAGCTAAAATATTTAGCCATAGTCCCCTTCTCACTTCATATTTCTTCAAAAACTCTTTAAACATTAAATTATTCATAAAATCCTTGCATTAAACCATCAGACTTAATTAAAAATATCTTCTCTCTTCTCATTTCCTTCCATCTAAATGTTCTCCTTCCTTTACAAAAGATAAACCACTCGACAAAGAGCGTTATTCTTACATGTCTGATTTATTTCATTCACCTTTCAAGAGAACTGAGGTAACTGTGACTTTCAGAAGGATTTATTGTCTCGTTTGCACTATTATCTCCCTCTGGAGGTATCAGATTTTGCTGTCTCTCTTCTGCCAGAATAGAAATAGATGGGCTAGCTGAACTGTTAGATCTGATTTCTGGCTTGTCCCTATTCCTTTGTCCATCGACTGAAGCTCTGTCTGCAGCCGCAAGCCTGAACCAGGTCTCCTCCTTTTCCCAGGCTACTGTACAAGCATTTCAATAACACTGGCATCACTGAACAATTGCCTGAAAAGTTCATCAGTTTCAAGGTTCCCTTATTGCTTATATCCAGCCCTGACAGTTCTTTACTTAGATTCAAAATCAGACACCTAAACAGTGAAGCCCTTGTCAACAATCTTCTGAATCAGCAGCACATGACCCTCCTCTCACCCAGTGTGACCACATTAAAATGTCTTAAATCACCTTCATTCAATGAGCTCATTACAGAAAGCAAGTGTTGTACCCCTCAGTGAATGATTCTACAGTTGTGGGATAGTGCCATGCTTGTTCCTGTGCCACAAGTTTGGCTACCTTTTTACTTCCACTGTTTCCAAACACTTGTCTATCTCTTAAAAGCGAGCCAGAATAATCTTTGCAGTTCCACTCACCAACTTACTGTACTGAGATCTTTTTAACAAAGCAGATCCCACTGGTATATTACACAAGCAGATTACTCTGGAGGGATACTGAATGGCAATGCTATGGGAGAGAGTGCTAGGTCCCTCTTTTGCCTCACCAAAAGTCCATTGTTACTCACATCCTCCCAGATGATCACAATTACAAAGCAGAGCTCTGCTTTCAAAAGTTTACTTAGCTATGAGAAAAATGTGTTCCTGCTTTTGCTATTGTGATCACTGCACAAGACTTGTGAAATCAGATTTATGCAAATGATATTAATCTTTCAAAATGTCTCAGTAGCTGGGAGAAAAGTGATGTAGGGCCATGACAGCAGTTTTCAAATATGCAAAGGTTGCTGCAAACAGAATGATGACAATTCTCAGTGCCCCTAGTGGACTGGACAAAGAGTAAAGCATTTAAATAAAGCAAGGATAATTCAGATGAGATGTTAGGGAATGAAAAAATGAAACAATAAAATGTATTGCATTTGGGAAACAGTGGAGTCTCCACCACTGCCAGATTTTCAGAACAGACAATGGCTCCTCCTTGCACTTTCTCCCAGGCTTACCCGTCAGCTAGGCAAAAAAACATGGCATTTCTGGGGTACCTAAAACACAAGTAGATGTRACACCCAGGGACATGGTTTAGTGGTGGACTTGGCAGTGCTGRGTTAATCACCAAACTCTTGAAGGGTCTTTTGCAACCTAAATGATTTTATGATTCTAGAATATATTCTTATGATTGTAAAAGTTTTAATGGTAACCACAAACACTCTGTTTGCTAATCTGATCATTTAAAGTATAGTTTACTTATTTTTTTAACATATTCTAATTGCAGGTCTACAGAGAGTTTAAAAAGTTTAGATCATTGTATTACGCATTCTCACGAGATCCCTTTATAGCCTTCAACTTTTTACCATTTTTTTATTATCCAAATTTTACAGTTGAAAGAAAAGAAAATATAGACTGGTGTCCACATTCCTTTTCCCCTGATCCCTACAGTATGACTATTCTCTCTGCCTAACTGTTAAGTATAATAATACTCATTTTTCTTACCTGGAGTAGGTAATCTGTTAATGTTGATCTTTTTCTCCACATGCATCATTACTTATCTGTTCATCCTGAAACTCCACCCTTTACTGTTAAAAAATACCAGAACTCAAATAATTTTTTCAAATTCTGCTAGTATTGGATTCAGGATATTTTGTTATATGTGTTATTTCTTGGATTTACTTTACCTCTCCCTTATCTTCTGCTTCTGCCCTCTGAACGTTCCTTGCATGTCTTTTTTTCCTCCTTTTATTTGTTCCTTTGAAGTTTTATGAGAATCTCTCTGACACTTTAAGAACGTTCAGTAACAGTAACAAAACATGGTAAATCAGTATTTTATCAAAACAATGTGGAAAAATCCAATTTCATTTACTGAAAGTCCATCTTGGACAATTTAAAGGCTGCAATTTCATTCCAATTGCACCCTATAAATGCCAGGCAGAACAAGGAACTGTCCCTATAATTGGCAAGTTTGATAGAAGATATAAACACAGCAAGTCTCTGCTTTTATAATGGCTCAGTTCTTTGTTATCTCTTGGTTCTGTTGGTGATGCAAAAGAAAATGGAAAACACTGCCACCAGTGGAGTAATTTTTAAGGCAAGTATGAAATTTTTCTTATATTATGTATAATATTGAGGCCGTTTATGTGATAAGTTTACCAAAAAAATTCTCTGCCACAACTCTATGACTCTCCAAAGCAAGTGCTTTACAATAATGCATCTCCCTCTGACATTTACATCACATATTCCCTTTGTCTAAAATGCTTAAACCAGGAAATTAACCAGAAAATGCTATAGAAATTAACCTACTATATACTTTAAAGCTGGAAACTCAGTACGTCTTTATCAGAATTTATTATTCAAAACAAAAGTAAAACATAGCTTCTTTAGATATWTACTCTTGTATAAAGGAGTATTAAGATGAGTACAACAGTGCAAACTTTACTGAATTTTCCTCCTTGGGGTCAATGACTGAGATAATGAAAGAACTTGCTGCATTGTCTCAAATACCACCACAGTGGTGCTATGCACTTACTGATTTATTGCATGCTGCAAAATGATTTGGTAAGAACTCCACTGTGTACTTAGGTTCAATTTCACATTTGTTTCCATCCAGTGGTCTGGCCCAAACACAAGATTAAGAAATATGCAAGCAAAACCTACACAGCATGTTTGATCTTATAAAAAATTCATGAATATTGTTACCACATGCTTTCTTCATGCAGAAAAAGGAATCTAAATACCATCTGTGCAAGATAGTCTAATTAGGGGATTAGGACCACAGAAGTTCTGCTTGCTCACGTGCTTAGTGCCTGCTCACTCGGCCACCAAGGCAAAAATGTAAGAGAAGAAGAGGAAAGGGAGAGCAGCACCCTTCTGGCTCCAGTGTAGACAGGAGTTAAGTACCCTCCCAGAATTAAGTTGTGCAGCTCTACCCACGGGAGTTCGCATTTTTTTCCCTTGATGTATAATGCCTGGCCCAGCACAAGGCCTGTGAATAAACTTGGCACTAGATGAATCACATTTTAATAAGTTCAAATGATATTCTGCAACCAACTGGTATTTAATGGCTGCAGCATACCACTGGGACCAATTTTTCAGGATTTGGCAGCAACAATAGAAAACTAAATGATAAAAGCACATAAGTAGTTCTTAAACAGAATAAATGAGGTATAAACATAAGTCAAGGCTGTACTGAATATACAAAAAGTCTGACTACACACAAAACCAAAGATCCATTTGGAACCACACAATTTTAGAAATAGAAGTGATAAATGTACAAAGCAATGTTCTATTACAATAGTCCCTAACATGCTTCCCCATCCGTTTAAAACTGTTTGTTTCCCACGTCATTTTTCTTAATCACAGGACAATTTATGAATGCTAGTAACAACACGCAACCAAAGCCCTTAAAGGAAAATCAGATCCTTTTATTTTGAACATGAATTCTGACAAGTTTCAACAGCTTATATCATATTCAACAATTTGACAGAAATTTGTAGACCTAAGCAATGAACTCCCTCAGAAATATCAATTGAAAACTTTTTTTTTCCCCTTGGCTCACAAAGCGCTCAGAAACAGATGGATTCTATTTGTTTCATATATTTAATGCTTTTATTCTCTTGTTTATTCTTTTTACCATTYCTGTAGTGGCTGCTGATAGTTCACTTCAACTGAAGAAAAATCAAAATGTGAGGCTGGCTGGTCATGAATCATAATTATGCAACTAGTCTGCTTCTTGACTGAATGCACATGTATATCTCATGTATCACCAACTAAAATTTGTATTCTGAAAACATTTTTCAATCTGAAGCTAAATTAGAATACCTTTGAGAAGCAGTGTATTTTTCCAGACTGTGAAAATGTTAGATGTCATGCCCACCGCTGGGCTGATCTCAGACTTAGGAGAATGCCTATGAAAAATCAAAGTGATACAGCAACGTTGTGCAGGATAACCAAGCAGGGAGGGAACACCAGGTCTCCAGGACCCTGCAGTAGCATTGCCAAGATTGGATCAGGTCTTTACCACTGCTCAAATAAAGCACAGATACCTTCTAAAAGCACAGCCTAATATTAAAAATGATCAGTGTTGTGCAATAATTGAGCTGCAGAAGGAAATTACGCAAGTCAGTAAGTGCTGAGGTATTTAACATGATTATGTCACTGACCCTAATTTTGATTTTCGATGTTCTCACTTGTTTAGTCTAGCACTGCTGTGGAAAAGCAAAGACTGACTACAATCACTGTCTTAAAGTGATTTTCCAAGATCCAGCTGGCCATCCAGAAGAAAAGCAAATCCCCAAACGTAACTTATTTAATTACTTAAGCTAGATTTTAAAGTAGCCCTGAAATATCAAGGCTCTGCTAACTTTCCTGGAAAGATTTGCTTTGATTAGTGTTTCATTAAATTCACTAAAACAAAGAAACAAAACAACAGTTCTTTAATCAAGAATACATTCAGTAATTGGTCAAGCCAGAACGGACCAGCTTCTCCCAGCACAATGACCCTTGGTTTTCCAGCTGAGTTCCACAAGCACAGGAGAAACAGAAGACAGCAAATACCAAATCCATAATCCACCATGTGAGCAGCTGACTCCAAGTGCCCACATCCAGAGCCCTCTCTTGCTAGTGACTGATATTCCCGCTCCCATTCCGGACGGGCTGATGCCTCCCCAGACACGGATTCCGCACTGAGYTCACGCTGCCAGCAGATGTGAGGGTGCTGCTTACTCAGCCTATGAACGCTTCCAGAGCTGCTTTCCTGCCTCAGGCTGCTCTAAATTAATCCCAGCAAAGACAAGGTTTATTTGCCTCTCCAACAGTTTCAACAAAATACTGATGGCGCAGTTGTGAGCAAGGCTGAGGCTAAGGGAGCGCTGGAGACAGCCTTGGAAAAGCCAGAGCTGGGCTGGAATGCTCTTTCAAGTCCACATTACCTACAGGGTATTCACCTCAGAAAATGCACTTACCCTTTACAAGATACTGCTGTTTGCTTTTCAAATGTTTACACAGAGAAAACTGTTACTAACAGTGCATATATACATTTAAGTCAAGGACACAGAGGTAGCCAGTCAGGGTAATAAAATCAAACAAAGGGCAAGCTATGGAACCTCTTTCCCAAAGCTCTAAACTAGAAAGAGGACAACAATTTTTTCAGCAGAAATTCTTTTCAAGATGCTTGCCATTCTCATGAATTCATCTTTTGTATGGTTAATTTTGTTTTAGATTTTTATGATCATAAAATCAAACATAAATTAACAAAGGCAGATCAACTTTGCTTCCATTTTCAATATCTTACCTAGAAGAAATGTCTTGCTCTATACAGGGAAAGTGAATTTTTTCTGTTTGTTCTGAAAGCCAGGCCCATGGTGTTACTAAACTCATTCTTTTTCCCCTTTTACCTGCCTGGTGAGTCAAAAAACTGCTACAAATTGCGCTTTACATACTGCTTTCCTCTTTTATGCCTACCAGATGGCACATGCTGAAATACCTTACATATCTACACCACAGCAAAATTCTAACAGGTACATAAAAATGCCAGCACAGCAGGAAGTAGAATATTTTTAATCTAATAAAATTTAATTATTTAAAAAACAATTTTAGTTGGACAGCCAGAATTGCCAACACAGGAAAGACACGTAAAGAACTTACAACAAACTCTACATAATTGCAAATGCTTAGAAATTACTAATGTATTAAGACAGCTGAAATCTGATATTTAAAACTGCAGGTATTGCATGTGAGAAGGAACTTTTCTCCATCAACATTTATTCCACATGTGCTGATAATGGCATTACTGCCAGCAGGAGCACTCAAATGCTAAACTGTAGGCTAGGCAATAATAAAAAAAGTCTGTCTGCTCCTGGTGCAGCAGAGAAGGAAAGAAATATGGAAATTTCTATAATCACCTTTTATTTTATTTATGTACACATGGATTTTCTACATCCAAGCTACACAAAATATGTGCTTGAACAATATCTACCAGTGCAACAAAGAACTTGTACAGCATTTTGGGTTTCAGGAAGTTCTCAGCTTCCTGAATAATACTGATGTTTTTTGGGTTCAGCCTTGACCTTCATTTATGGCTTTTCCATGGCCATTTGGAAAAATTATTTTCATGGAGTAAAAATGCCTGAAGAGCACTCAGTGAATGACACAGACTCTGAAGAGCTGACATGTGGGAAGAAATGGAAGTCTAAGTTTTGCCTGCAAGATAACTGAAGGGAAAATATTTTCAGTCTTTTAAATAATAACCTTCAGTGGTGAAGATACAAAATAGTCATGCTTTTTCAAAAATAYGAAATTTTTCAGCGAGTAGGTTTTTTTTATATTAAAAAACTCCATCTTAACTGTCCTTGAAATATCTACTAACTCAAACCAGCAGATTATTCAGAAACCTGTTGGAAGTCATTACTTTTAAATTCTTAAAGTTTAATCAGAAAGAAATATTCTACAGGTGCGCAGGAACCTATTTATTTTTTTTTTTTCTGATTCTGACAAGCATGCTTTATAACTAACACACTCAGCCTTACACTCATCCTCAAGGAGCTCCTCATTACAATCTTTGCCAGCCTGAGCTTCCTGATAATGACAACTTTGTATATAATTTTCTCAGAAGTATAGCAGTAAAAAAAAAGTTTTTAAGCTAGATAAATGAACTATTTACAGCTGGAACAAACCTGACAGATTCTACTTCCTCCACCAATACTGCTTGTTCGAGTCCCACAGTCATGACTTTGTCACAGAGGGCCTCAGCAGGGTTTAATGGGAATGTCAAGTGTTGGCACTCAAGCCTTGTGGCAGAAGCAGCGAGAGTGAATGGAGGACGAAGCAACAAGATGATGTTGCCTTATTTTCCCTTCTCATAAATGCAAATTAGTATAAGGAAGAAGAGTTAGGTTTAAGTTATCAAGCCACAGGAAATTAAATTCATGAATGGTAACAGAAACACGGGTGAATTTCATCACTTCTCCCTGTACATTGCCTCTAGAAGTCACCAACTCCTCAGTTTTAATACTGTATCCCATCTCTTTTCAATCATGTTTCTGAAATACTAGCTCTAAACTTCCTTTAAAAAATACTACTGTATTTAATTCAATAGCTGAGAGTGCTGTATGGGACCTCCAGAGATCCTGCACCCTTGGGAAAGCTGGCACAGCAGAGGAGCCAGCAGGAGAGCTCAGGAATGAAACAGAGCCCAAGGCAACAGAGGGTCAGAAACCTCAAAGGCTTTCTAAAGCCACTTCACTTTGACTCCAGGCTCTCCATGCCCCTTTTTGAACTCTCTTGAATATTTAAAAATGCCACATACTATAATTTCCTTTTTTGTTTCTCCATTAACCTCTACAGAAGAATACTTCCAACAACAAAATATTAGAACATAAAATATTTCTTTCTATGCAGGACTAGGCTCAAATACTGCTTTCCCCCAGTACTGCATTCCCATCAGCGGTGAGTTGCAGATGCTTGAGTAACAGATTTAATAGAATTATTGTTTTCCTAATACACAGAGATAGACTTCTGGCAGACAGAAACTGTGGTTTGAAAGTGTTTGCATCTGGTTTTACGTATTTAGTAGCAATTGACAGACCTATTCTTCACTTATTTATATCCTTGAGGAAATAGTTTGTACCGGTATATTGCACCATCTCATCATGCCAGAAGGAAAAAAAAAAAAAAAAACCAGGCTGAGATTTTCCAATTCACTAAGCTGGCAATTTTTTTCAGAGTTTCTCCAGAACAATGCCTCAATTAAGCAAAATGATAAATCATTCTCCATTTAATGGGAGTGAGAGAATAGACACAAAAATCATTTTCTGACAGCCATCTCAGAAAACATGCAATCTTTAAACATTACATTCTAATTAGAAATGATAGCTAAAAAGGAGCCATGGAATTTTTCTTGATTTTCACATGCTGGTTGTCAAAACACAAGAAAAGCTTAGAAAATGTGCTTTTACTTTCTATGACCATATTGAACCCTTAAGGCTTTTGCTCCTTAAACTTCTTAATCTGGCCAAATGAAAAAAAATCTTCTTTTCCAAAGCATTTCCAAGAGAGAAAAAGCTCTCCTTGAACAGAGCTTTTTGAAAAATGTTACTATGATTGTTGTTCCAGTGAAAAAGAATCTCATCAATTTACCAGGAAGTAGCCAGTTAATAAATCATTCATCACATTGCTTTGCAACAGCCATTTCATATATCAAAATTTTAGGGTTTATGAGGCATTCTCTAGTACAGCAGAGGATGAGCAGATAATGAAGAAAAGAATGTCTTCATCATAGTTCTGTGGCTGTTCTCCCCCTTTCTATAAAAGCAAATTTACAGAAAAACACACATAAACCAAACAAAACAAAAACCCAAATACAATTCGTTCAGCTATGAGGCACAATGGTCTGATGAATGCTGCACACACCAGAATCATCTAAAATATTCCTGGTGGTCTTCCAGAAGAGAAAGAGGAAACAAAGGAAAGGAAAATAAAGTTTAAGAAAAATTGATGACATCTTCCATTTAAAAAATCTCATTTCTCTCAATTGAATAATTGATAGGAATGTGATTTTTTATTGGATATATGTCATTCAAATATATACACTTATTATTGGCTGGTTTAACTGCCAGTAACTGCCAGACAAGGGGTCAGGGCCACCAAAAAATCTTCATCTCATAGTAGCCTAGGAGTTTGACTACTAAAGTTGATAGAATTACTACAACTACAACACCTCTGTAAAATCCCCTCAACTCTAGAACTAATTTGGAATAATAATTGTCGCTCTTCTTTCATGGCAGGACCTTTTCCCCTGTTCCCTTCTAGTACATCCTATTCATCTTCTTACTACTTTTCCATCAAAAATACAACTGTTTCCATCCTCAGCTTCTTTGTGATGTAGATGAGTAGCAGCCTCAAAACCAATGCACCTCACAGATACGCCCTTAGAACAGGTGTAATTAATTTTCATTCACTCTGGACAAGTCTTGAAGTGAGTTCCTCAGAAGACACTAGCTAATTTAGAGGGAAAAGAAAATCTTTCCCACAGTTTCTCAGGGTTTAACCTTCATTTTAAATCCCTTGCTTTTTCTTTTCAAATCTAGTACAAGCAAAAAAGGAAGGAGGACAGTCCATCAGCTGCCTTCCTGGACACATAAAGAGTTATTTGCTTTATCAACATTTTGCAAGAGACTTTTCTTTAAAATCCAAGTTCCCACCACTTCCTTTGTGGTTCCACTCAAACTGTGGGCAATAGCATTAATTAAAACCAGTCAGCCAGATTCAGAGTATGAGCTCTGTTTGTTGTTTTAAATTGTTGAATATCAATTACCTTATTATTTTGTGATTAGCATGAAACATATGCATCTATGTCTTGTGGCTTTTGGCAGTGATTTAAAAAAAAATCAGCAACTTTGCATAAGGCTGTAAACCAGCATGTTTCCAGGCATTTCTAGCGCTGACTAGAGCCATTCTCAATCTGCTCACCAGCATGAAGTTAATTAGGAGAGGCATGAAGCTTATGGCCGGGTGCAGAAATCAGCAATGGAGCAAAATTATCCTTTTTTTGGCATCAGCCAGTAACTGCCACTGTGTCTACATGATTTTTTTTTTTAATGCTTTTACTGTTAAGTATCAGTTTAAGCTTTAACTTTGTACCTTATCCAATTTTCTAAATCCTTCAATGAATGTAAATTGATGAACACATTAAAACGTAGGGAACTAATTATGTGAAGCTCAGGGAGGTACAATAATGTACTAATTTCCAGAAAATCCAGTTTCAGACATGGCCTTGGGATTCCTTTATCAGCAGTTCATTTCTGACCAGAGCACAACTGGCCATTTTATTCACAGAATGCCAAGCCAAGCTTGTGCTCCAACACAAATCCCTTAGCAGAATATCCATGTAAAATGGAAACTCCCTGAAAGCATCCTTACAGTCCACACAGGGAAAAAAGCACTGCAGCCTTGGATAAGTGAATTTTACCAAGGCCCTATCTATTTTTCTTGTTACAAGATCACAGTGAAAGCAGAGGAAAATTATGAAAGAGACATAGATAGGAAAATCTTCCTACAAGTGTCCCTAGTAATATATTTTGCTCCTTATATCATATTAGATAAGGGATTTATTAGGAAAGAGGGTGCATTAAACAAACAAACAATAACTAGGACTAGATGAAATTCAAACTTCTTTGTTTTAATTCATTTTTGCAAAGAATGGATTTCCTTGGCTAGAAATCAGTAAAAGGACCTCTCAGCTACATAATAAAGCATTTATTACCCCTGCTATGCCTCAAAACGTGCGCATACATTAGTTTTTCAATTTAGACAGCCTGCTTTTGAAATTACTCCCAAACATCCCCCTCTGTACTGTATTTTAGTTTGTAGTGCATGGAAGTCCTGCAGGGTGTGAACTGGATTCCCTTCAGATGAAGCCAAGACAGAGGACAAGGTCCTGGAGAGGAGCTAAGGTCATTCAGACCAAACACGTGGCCCAGACCTTGTCTAAAGTAAAAGCCCCAAAAAGCCACAAACAGCTGATTGGTTGGGGAGCCTTACCCCAACCCTTTCACCACCACTGCAATGAGTGTCTGTCAAYATCAACATAAACTGAGTCTTGTTCTGTGTCCTCTGGCTTATGCTAGCAGAGCTCCACCACAGAAAGCTGAATCTCACATCCAATACAGTTCTCATAAATCAAGGAGACAACATTAGCTGGGTGTACAAGGGCACATGGAAGGTTGGAGTAACAGGAGTTCAGATGCTTTCAGCAGGAGGAAGATTGGGATATTCCAAGTCATCCCCCTTTGTTCTACCCTTTAGGAAAGAAACATTACAATGGCTCTTTTCCAGAAACTGCTATTGTCTTTTCCAACACTGACATATGTTTTTATTCAGAGTACTTCTTTAAGAAGTGCCATGAGCTTATCACATTCAAAAAAAGACCATATATTTAAGTGAACTTTTCTCTGATTGTTTAACCCTCAAAACAGTCTCTGAACGAGGACCCACACTCTTTGGAACAATGATTCCAAATGACACAGAATAATAAACACCAAAAGCCAGGAGACTTAAGATGGACTCCCAAAGCAAAATATATTCAGCACATGGACACCTCTTGCATCAACCACTACCTGTGCACTTCAAAGCACAAAGCAGGACTTGGACTTTGAAACTAGATACAAGTTCAGACAGACCCACCAGCTTATTTCAAAATTTCATAATTACAGCATTTCATCATGTCAAATTCGCATTAAAACATAATTAGAACATTAACATTCTGCTAGATAAATACAAAAGATGAGTTTTATAATGGGCACATCAATCAAATATTGGTATGTCTGACCTTAACTTTTTTCTCTACATTGAGGAAGATTTAAAGACAGTCAGGATATCACAAGTGAAAACCCCAAAATGTTACCCACAAGGGGAAACTAAGACAGTCCTACAAAACATGTACGTTTCCAAAAGGAAAGGAATGTTACCAATAAAGTAGATAAATACTGAAGAGGAGAGATGGCAAAAGGAATCAGAATTTAGAGTTACAAATTATATTAAACCCTACTATTTTTACCATGTCTTGCTTGTGGCAAAAACATGCATATCTCTGATAAAACTTTGCAAATACAAATAATTTTCCCACTTTTACTCATTATTCAAAGAGATCCTTGAAGAACTCTGGATTTGGGGACAAGATGAACACACAGAGGAAGCTGCTGCATTTTTCTAAATTCAGAATTAACACTAGAAGAATTTTGAAGAAGAACAAATCAAATAGTGAAAGCACATCCCTGAATCAATGAGAACTCTGGAATCCAGTGAAACTTGGGGTTCTAATGAAAACACCCTGGTATTGCTAATTCTTCCGGAAGTAGAAACAAAAAAAAATCATGCATACTCAGGACAATAATATATGATTCACGAGTGACTAAACAGAAAGAAAATGTACCATATTTACCACCACAGTTAACAACTCCAGCATTAATGTTTCCTTATAAACATGATGGAAATACAAAAATTACCATGATTTGACTACTGCATAAATACTGCATCAAGTACATTATAAGTACACCCAAAATACAAACTAGCACGCCCACTGCTGATCATAGAAGAATCACATTAGACTGGCACCATTTCTGTGCATATGAGGGATCTTTAAAACTATTTTCCCCTCATTTATTCTTTTGTTTTGAAACAATTTTTTGACAGTGGTCAAGCAAAAGGAAGGATTCAAGCTGCTTGCTGGTAAGGTAAAAAGTTTTTATACTACATGCTTGTAACTCCCTATCCTGACTCTGATTTTATTAGGTAGTCCCTACTTTGTAGCAATCATTTTATGTTCAGGAAGGAGCTGTCATACTACAGTTACTTTTACATAAGCTTAAATTCTATATGAAGACAATTACAAATAATGTAGTGGAAAGCATGGGTGAGTTTTAAAAAGAGTAACAATACTCTTCTGTTCTGTGTTGGCTTTGCTCCACTAATTGGCTGAATTGTGCAGGATTGCTGGGAAGATTAATTGAGGCAAATGAACTGAGGTGCCTGCAAAGGGCAGGAAAGGCCCAACTCTCCAAGGCTGGTCACAGGGGCTGCTTTCAAAGCAAAAGATATACACAAATAACCCTAAGTTAGGAATAGGAACTTGTCACAGGGCACGACAACAACCAAATTCACATAACCTCATTCCTTATCTCTATGTGCTTTTCCAAGCCTAAAACAAAAGATGGAAAAAATAGTAATAAAAAAAAATCTAAGCAAAACCAACCAACTTGCTCTAAGTTTAGCCTTAGTCACTTAGCCACCCGCTAGCTGAAGCTGTTCATCCATTTAGGCCTATGAGATGCCCTCAGATGAGGAGGACATCCTTAAATGCTGCTTGGGAGTCCTGGCTGCAGGTGGCCTGGTGGCTGTGAGGAACACATGGAACATGTGCCACCTCTCCAGAGCAGAGAGCCACACTTCCCAAAGGCTCTCCCAAAGGCTGAACAGCCTGCCTGAAGCTCTGCTAATCAATCAGCCCAGCTCCAGGCCAGAAGGGGAATGGTTCAAATGGAAGGGTGGGAGCAGCCGGACAAAGCTGTCTCTTGCACTGAAGAGCTCTTCATGTGTCCCTGTGCCTTGAGCATTGTGCCATCACAGAGCCTCACTAATCAATGTTCAGGGTTGCTTTAAGCACAGAAATACAGAGCTGGCTATTCACTGGTGATTTACTACCAGGCCCAACACTAAACAAGCTGGCCCTTAGGAAGCTGAGACAGGAGAAGGGGACGTGGCACCTCCTGTGTGTGACAGCCGCGCAAGGGCAGCGTGGGCCACCGCCCCACGGAGCATCTGGATTAGCAGAATTGTATAATTGCTGAGAATCCGGAAAATTAAAGCTCAGGCAGCCATGAATGCTGCCATTATGTACACACAGCGTCCTAAGTGTCATTTAGAAGTGCCTGCAGCCGAGGCTATAAATTAAGATATCCACACCTCTGTCTGAAGGCTGTGGATGTTTTGGAGCAGTGGGTCCTTACACAGAGGAAAATAAAACCAGTTTTCCATGTTTCTATGGCTCTAGATGTAGTCTATATGCTCTTTTCATTTAACCCTGAGAGAGAAGTTTCAAAAGCATCTTACATTGACGAGGGAATTTCTATTTAAAACTTTGACCAAAATCATCTCAGTTGTCTCTGAAACCCTTTCTCTGGTCATACACTTATATCCCAGAGCATGTATGATGACAATGATAAAACTCTCAACAAATCCAGTCCTCTTAAAGATTACTCAAGAGGGACAAAAAGCATTCTGACCTCAAAGACTCCAAAATTCAAATTTTTTATTTTTCCTCATGAATGCTAGAAATAACAAATAAAAATTTCTTTTATTACAAGGCAGTTAAGTTTAGATAAAACAGATATTTTTAAAGCAAAACCACTACAACAGCACACTCCGCATTTAGGGTGCTCTTGCATAAGATAAAAATTATCATCATGCAAACAGAAAGAACATAAATGACATGGCCAAACTCTTAACACACATCCATTGCTCAAAGAAGAAACAATGAGAAGCTGTTTCAGGAAGAAGAAGGAAATCGTTGCAACTCAAAATACAAAGACCATGACAGCAGCCAAAGGTCAGAAGTTTAAAAGTGTGCCAAAAAAGCTCTGACACCAGCCCAAAATAGGCATGCTGCAAAGTGCCATCTGTGCAATGTATGCAAATGTAAATGTTTTTGTGATCTGTCTGAAAACTCAAAAGAAATATAACCACAGCCTGTGGACAATTACACTTTGCTATTTCTAGGAAATTCAGGTGTGGGATCTCTATTCAAGGAGTGAGGCTTCACACTGGCTTGTATTTTGCTTTAAAGGATACAATCCCTCTGATAATTCTGCTCTGAATACAACACACAGAAAATCTTCAGTGTCTTTGTTGGCTCTTGGAAAACACTGCAAAACCAGATGTAGCATTTGGCTGTACAGCATTAAATCTACTAATATTACACTAACTGGATCTGCCTCAGTGTCTACTGAGTGTCCTTAAAATAAAGTTAAAATTTTTAAGATGTATTCTTCCCAAATTCCACATCATTTGATCCAACATTTTCATCCAATTAAAGTAGTGCGAGTTTTTGTATTTAGTCCTCACAATACATTCGCTTTTACGAAGCTTTAGGGGACTCCTTTATTATATATTTTAAATGAATATGGCTTTAAAAAATCTGAAAACTTTTCTTAAAGCAACAGCAATACATTTCAGAGCCTAAAGAATTAATTCATGAATGTTCATTCAAAATTCTCTTTAAAGATATTTTACAAAAAAATGAAACTCTGAAAATCCTCTATGCATTCTATTTCTAAGTTCTACTTGAAAACACATTGTAAGTACACAGAAGTGTACATAAAGCATAATACACTGATTTTTCTAATTGCACTGCAACTCTGTTGACTGAGAGTCCTACAATTACAACATTAACCTAAGCACTAAATTTCAGTGCAATGGCTGGTTAGTGTAATACTGTATTTCAACTGACCTGAAGGTTTAAAATACTCCCCAAAGAAGGGACATAGCTCAGAATTTAAGACCAAAGCAATTTAAATTTTATGGCATTTTTCTAAAATTACCCAAATTAAATATGAGAACGTGAAAAAGTACGTCAAGGATTTGGCTACGAAAGTTACATCACAATTTATCAGTAAATATTAATATATATACGTACATATATATATATATATTCTTTTAAATACCTTAACCTACTTGTCAGGGGAAGCATAAAACAAGGTATAGCAATTAAAAAAATAATAATAAACATGAGTTACAGAAACTAGAAAAAATCATCTCCCTGAGGAACAGCAAATTTAGGTCTTACAAAACCCTGGAAGGAAGGAGCACTGTAATCATTATATTTGCAAATTATATGAAATCACAGAAAGTAAAAGCATTGAAGAACAGAAACAGAGAAGTATCAAGTCTGAAGAAATGTATGAACAAAATCAGGCATGTGGGTGGAATATATTCCGCACTGAGGTTAAAAAAACATATTCACTTTAACTATGAACTATAAGGGGAAAACTGGAATGAGCCTGGAAAATGTTCAACATATTCACAAGAAAAACTTGCATGAAGAAAAGAAGATTGGTGATTCCAGGAGAATTACAGGCTTCAGGCAGCCATTAGTAAAATTATGAAGTATTCTAGATGAGGATTCATTAGCTACCATAGTATTTACTTGGTTCAGAGGGAGACTGGAAAGGACAGGAGTGTAGGATTCTCTACTACAACTGAATGTACAAATTGGAATCTTAATGAGACAAAATGCAGAGAGGATTATTTGGGTCAATTTGCAGTTGATGCAAATCTGGATGGAGTTACTCACTATGGTGTTTATTTAAATAATCTAGTTTTTGAATGATGGAAATACAAAGGAAAAGGGAAGAAAACCAGAGCAAGTCTCAGGCCTATCATGTATAAAGTACACAGACTTTGAAATCAGCCATGAAAAATGTGTATTAGTTACTCCAGTGACAGCAGTCTGAGGCTGAAAAAAAAGGCAAGAAGGAAAAGGATTATAAAGAGCCAAGAATCCATTGTTTAGCTAACTATGGAGCAATTTAAAAACAAGTGTCCTTTTCAAAACCAGATTACAGGATGAAGTATGAAAACAGAGGATAAAATTTACTAAATCTCTTGTAATACTTGGAAATCAAAGCTCCAGCCATAGGAAATCATGATGATTCAATCTAAGTTCTGCAAATAAAAAGATGTTTCCCTCACTTAGTCTAGTTAACTTAGTCTATAGCTGGTTCTATAGCTCCCTGCTGGAATTCAGGCTGCAGAACAGGAAACCTTAGGCTGAAGCTTTGCATGCACACACTGTTTACTGATCTTCTAGAAAAATAAGTCCTACAGCTAAATGCACATCAATGTTGCAGAGATACTTGAACAGGAGTAGTCTGGTTCAGTTTTGGACCAAGCAGCCCATGCCCACTGCATGGACCCCACTGAGAAACAGGGCAGTGAGGCAGTTCCCAACTCGTGGTCTCTTTAAAAACAGTTTAATTAAAAACTTAAAGTTACCAAGTGGGACTGCTGGTCCTCGAGAAATCTGGAKGGTTCCTTATTGGCCATCACCCTTACTGGGAGTCTCTTTACTATTTCAAAACTTTCAAGAATTGTGATTTTTTTAAAGAGCTGTGATTGTGGCCTCCCAGCTTCAGAACCATTATTAGTTCTTGAGTCAATGTCAGTAATTCATAAAAGCTGCAACTCAGTCTTTATTACCTGGGCTGTCACTGGAGAAGCATYACAAAAGCTCTCCCCACAGGCACATGCTTCGGTCACAAAACAATTCAGATGATTTTACTGATACTACTCTGAGGAGTAAGAGTTACAGGAAGACTGCTAACCCTGCCTGTAAATCAAGACTACCATAACACTTCTATCTGTAAGAAACACAGAAATAAATTAAGTAATAAAAAATAATCTTTCAAAAACAGAACAAGAGCAGCTACTGGCCTTGCCTCATATCCTGCCAGCGTAAAGAATTCCTGCTCACAAGAAAAACAGTCCATGTTGGAAGCAAGCAGAGAGGCCTGTGGGAATGTGAAAAGTGTAAGGCTATTATTTCTAGACTTTCATTGCCAGAAATGTGATCAGAGCTCCAGGAAGATGCAGAAACCAGAAGACAAGGCAATTTCAATGTTAACCACAGGAACACCAGAAGTCCAATTATGCACCGCTGTGGCCCTTGAAATTATATCAGTATGACCACAAAAGCCTCCATAAAACAGATAGGTATTTAATTTTAGTACAAGAAAGGTTGTTTTGGCAAGGTAGCCAGTTCTCCAAAATGCACAGAATGAASTCAGGTATGTAGAAAAAAAACCCAACTAATTTATTTGCTGATTAATAAATGGATGACTTTTTTTTTTTCATTTTCCTACCTGAACATTAGGAGAAAAATACCTTGAAAAGCATATATTTGAATTCATTATTGCATTCTCGGTTCTAGTACTACCAGCAAAGATTTGGAGGGTGGGGAGGCAGACAGGTGGTACAGGGGGGAATTGTCCAAAGAATATCCTTAAAAACCAGCAGTACATACAGAGTAGGACTGTTTTAATAAATCAGTTCAACTTCACATGTTGACACGTTTTAACGGCTCTACCACTGACTTGTATATTTTAACACGTGTCTGTAAATACACAGAAATAAGCCAAGCTGACACAGGCAGTTTGAAACCAGCACAAATATTCAGCCAGGACACTAAACTTATTCAGCTAAGTCAGCTTCAAAACCTACTTTGAAAACTAAACACAGCTTAGCAAGTGCATATGCGTGACCGTAAAACACTTATAAACTCCCTATGAGTCCAAATCCTAAATGTGAAAGAAGGCCAGCTAGGGTGCAGCTTCTACACAAAATAAAAGAAGAAAAAGGGTTTTTGGTTTTGAGTGTGTTTCAAATGTATTTGAACAGAAAAACACAGATATGTGTTTCTTTAATTTGCTGTTAAAGGGCTACAAAAAAAAAAATCCCTCTATATTCAAAGCAACTGTGCTAACAAGCCTTTGACAAAGTATCATTCCTAAATACACACAAAATAATTATGCAAAGTGACATTAACAGTAGACCCCTGCATCTCCTGAACACTGCTCTATGTTATTGAATTCCCCTCAAACATCCATGGTACTGGCACATATTTCTCATGATGTCTCCTGACTTCACATATAATCATGCCCTTTTTTTTTAAATCTCAGAAGTCAGACAATGTTTCCTCCTCTTATTAGCTGGCTTTTAAATCAAAATAAAAAATAATTAAAAACACACACAAAAAATCAAACAAAACCTAACAAAATTACTTTATGCTGATGGTTCCTGAGTTTGAAAATGTGACTTGCAAGGCCAGCCAAACCAAAAACCTAGGACTGATTGACCAAAGGATAACTCCATTCACCTAATGTAATAAAGATAAAGCCATTTCCTGATCATTCAGTACTCACAATTGCAAAGGATATTTTTAAACTACAAAAGTCTAGGAAAAATTATTTTCTATTATTAAATTAAAGCAACAGTAGAAATCTATTACTTGAAATCTCAGAGCAAATGTTTGTATTTTTGCTGTAATATAACCAAAAAGAAGACAGAAATAAATAAAAATAGGGACCTTCATAAATATTTGCTTTGTTGTCTTACATTTTTTCTTTCCTCTGCAATATTCTCCCCTCCAATTATTGTTTCAGCATTGGAGTGGAAATTCCTCCCAAAATAAATCAGTGTTTAAGGTAATGTCATAAATGTATCTTTTAGGTTAATTGCTGCTATGAAAACCTGATATTGTAGATATTGTARTGCAGACATGGCAGCAGGATCCCCAGGACCCAGAGGCATCAAGTCAGCATGGAATCTCAGAAGTTCCCTCTGACAGGAGCTCGTAGCCAGAGCAGTGTCAGGCCTTGATGGCCATGAGAAGTGACAGTCATTTCTGCACGTCATGGAGAGCTGATCAACCAGCTCCACTTCATTACAGCACAGCCTTGCAGTGGCATTCATTAGCAGAACCAAAGGGAAGCCCTGCCCTGTGCTAAACACAATACCTTGAGAAAGTAGAAATTTTAAGACAAAATAAATACAGAAAAAAAAATCTTTTGTTAAAGGACTCAAACTTGAAAAGCCATTTTCAAAATGATGAAACAGCATCTAGAAATTAATTACAATTCAGCACAAAACAAAAATCTTGTTGGAGTGGAGGAAAACATTCTTGCACAGAAATTCTTTAAACCTGTTAAATGTTATTGGCTCCTGCCTTCTTATATGTAGGAGACACACGGAGCCATCATTTCTTCACCCGTTCCTTTGGTAAATTAGACCACATCAAGTGTCTCCTGTAATAACTTTTGTGATAGCCCAATTTCCCCTCTGTGATGGCCATTTTCATGCTTGTTTTCTTTCTCTCATTATGTCAGTTTTTCCCTTGTCTGCATCATCCTCACCCCATACTGGTTTAATAAGAAATAAAGAAAGAAATTCAGTTGTTAATGGCCATGTCCAAGGGAAAATGAATATGCTATTTGATTTGCTTATGAACATTTAAAAAGCAGAACACAGAAAATGTTTACTTTTTTTCAGTCACTAGGCCAACCTTTATAGACTAAACACTTATCCCATTAATTCATCTTTCACTTATAAAGATTTACCAAGCTCAGGAAGAAAAAGTAAAGCAAGCTTCCAGAAAACCTTCAAAACATTAAAAAAAAATCATTAAAAATTAAACACACCTACTAACTGTACCATGCTTTAAATATTAAATTGGTCTAAATATTACATATTTATTGACACAAATTTTTAGAGCTGGATTTTATTTTTTTCTTTTTTAAATCTAGTGAGAGTGCACATACTAGAACAGGATGTACTTAGTATTAGGCAACCCTATATCAGATCAAAGGATTTCAGAGCCATTTCTAGCCAGAGAATGACATTATTTATACTACTGTCTCCACAGAGGATAAATCCATTTCTTGTTTGAAAAGGTTAGGCAATAAAGGGAGATTTATAAAACTAGTACAAATAATTGGTTTCCTTTTCCTTATCCCCTGTTGGCTGCAGTACTTGTTGGATAACCTTAAATCTCCACCCAGTCTGAAGCAAAATATTTTTACTGAGATTTTTCTGTACTGTTTTCCTAAAATATCTACAAAATTATCATTGTGTTTCTACTGAAACAAACTCCTATTTTAAAGGGAGGTACATCTGCTAATATTTTTTCCACAGTGTCCCCAAGTTCTCAGCATATAAAACTGATTTTTCACAAAGTCATCTGTACTATTTCACTCCTCTGTGGAAAATAACAGCTAAAAATACTCAGGAGACAAAAGATGGGAAAATATTTCTAGTTTAGAAACACAAATTTTAAGAATTTATTTCAAAGAGAGTGAAATGCTGCAAAAAAAATAAGGTAAACAGTGACCTTAATAATGTCTGAAATCTCTAAACTGATACTAGATTTTGTTATGGTTTACTTTTTAGTTCAGTTCTTGCCTAATATCAGTGTTATGTCAACTAAAAAAAGACAATGAAAGTATTTAATTTGCTAGCTAGAGGTAGCCCTTTGGGGGGAAAAAAAAAAGGTTTGACACACTGTGGCAATCATTAAGAAAATGTCCAAATAATATTTGCAAATCAAGAGTTCCAGGACTTTATTGCATTTCATACACTGTCATTGATGACATCACCAACAGGTATGACCAATTTTTAAAAGCATGTCAGACTTGCTGATGACTATCACCAAGGACATTGCATGAATAAAATTGCTTTTAAATAAATATGAAGTGATGAGACTCTGAACGAAATCTTAGGTATCTTATGTTCTGTTTATCCAAAATGGAGGCAGAACAATGCCAGCAAAGAACAAGAACTGTTTTTCTGTGTAATTAAAAATGAAATCCAACTAAACCATAATTGTACAGGAGGAATTTCTCAGCAAAATGGTTCAGCGCTGGTTTTCATGATCTCATTTAGCAATTTGATTCTGCTCAGCAGAAGACTTGGATACCTACTTATTAGGAAGTTTCACATACTTAAAACTTCTTGGCTTCCAAGTTACAGAAGAATGAGCTTGACCATTTTGCCAAGTTACTACTTAAATATTTGGTGTTTCACTGATGACAGGTTGCAAATTAATCTATAGGACTTAACGCACAACTTTAACACCTAGGCATCAGAAATTAGGGAATATTTGAATTCATTTCACACAGACCTTGAAGCAATAAATCAGGCACAATGGCTAGAGTGCAACTTTTTACCTAAAATTGATAAATGGAATAGAAAAAAGAATATTTGAATGGAACAAAAGAATATTTAACTTGCCTATAAATAAATGCAGCTTTTGAAGACTTATTACTCTCTATTGGAAATGCTCCATGAATATCCAGCCAAAGGAACAATGTAAAAACTAGAGATGTTAGGAGGGAGAATGCCCCCTTAGTTTTCTCCACTAAATCTGTGAATTGACAATTGCCCCTATATGAGACATACAATGAATTGCAACAAGCTAACAATTGGTTAAACAAAATCTAGTCAGGCACAGTTGACATTAGGCTCAGAATCCTGAAAGTAAGTGGTAGTCTTCTAAAAAATGTTAAGAAGGAACTTGAGTTGGTCACAAGCAGAAGAGAATCTTGGAAGAACTACTTACTGCAGTGATAGTAACAAAGTACATTTAACATGCCAAGGGAAAATAATGAACGAGAATAAAGAGGTGTACTGTAGAAATCAGAAAGTGCAGTTTTGCAAAAAGAACTTAGAAAAATAAAATGTTTCTACCTGACACAGAACTATTCAAAGATCCCATAACAGAGCCCTCATATTTCGGAACTTTCAACCAAATAAGTGGGTATGCCACCAAAAATACCAGAGAGGACATGCGTTCTTTTCTTTTTCAAATCAGGTTTTGTGGGTTTACTTTGTTTCTACACCACATTACATTCTGTAAACAGCTCCACAATGGTGATAGTCACTGAGGGTGGAAGGGATCTCTCAAATCTTCCAGTTCCAGTCCAACCTTCCTGCTCAAGCATGGTCAGCTAGCACAGGGAGCTCAGGTCAACCACATCCAGTCAGGTTTGCAGTATCATCACAGAGACTTCATGATCTCTCCTGTTTCCCCCTTTCAGTGAGTTCTTCTGGTCACATGCAATTTTGTGTGGTTTTGTTTGAGCCCACTGTCTCTCCTCCTGTCACTAGCCACTACTGAGAAGAGTTTGGCTTCCTCTTATTCATTCCTCTCCATCAGGTATATTCAGACACGGATAAAGATCCTCCTGAGCCTCCAGACCTAACCCCTTCTGAAACAGAACAGCTCTCCCACATTTTTAGTGGTAGCATTCCAGCCTGATCTCCACTTTCCAGCTGTCTCTCAGTAATAACTCCTACTGACCCTTCCATTTGTCTGAATTATTGAAGCCTATTCTCACTCATTCAGCTCTTCAATACTGGAAAATATCCACAGTGGCTTTCCAGTGCTATATAACTGTATTYCAATCCACTTTCTTCAAAGTAATATTAAGTCATCAAAACTGAACAAAACCTCCAAAACTGTAACCAGGGGCAACATATTACACAGTACTTCCAGTATATTACACATGGGACCTGTTTCTGATATTATCTCTCCCTTGAAGTTCTCCACCATTCAGACAGAAGCATGCAGCACAGTTTCTAGCTGTTTGTTTAGTTTTGCTCAAATATAAATTGATGAAATAGACCATTTTAAAAGYCAGAATCAAAACCACTAAACTTGATAGTAAAGCATTTTTTCTAAGCAAGATTACTAAGGAAAAAAAAATCCCTTTTTTCTTCTTTAATCCCATTTTAATTATCTTCCAGCTAATGGAAGTCTACTCCAAATGCTATTTTCTTCTATTGTGTTTCCTTTCAGCTATACTGCAGCGCTCATCTTGGCTAATAGATGCCTGCAAATCAACCAGGCTGTCTGTCTCTCCCAGTATCTACTCACCAGAAGGTATAGCCCAAAAGCTAATGAGCTGCTAAACATTGCTGCCATTGAAGAGAGATGTATTGTGAATTTGCAATTTTGCCAAACACCACACACATAACTGATGATTCCTGTCAGTAGCTGTAGTGCGAGATCACGATTGACTCCAAGATAACAATTAAAATGGAATACATTAAGGAACTCGTTATGGATAGGAGGAGCAAAAAGCTTGTCACTGACTGTGGCTTCATTTCTTTGATGCAGACACCTCACAAAAGCCTTAATGATTTGCCAGGTATTGTAAATGATAAGACCATGTATAAAACTTATTTGGAATAGTCGATAGTTTTGTTTACTGCAGGGAAAACACAAATTTTATTTATTTTGGAATATTAATCTCTTACATGCCCAGAGAGAATGACAGCTAAATCATTCAGAAGAAAAGTATTACCATACAGTCATTTCACTCATACAATTAAAGACCTGATTTACACACAAGAGCCTGAATTAATTCCACACTGAATTTAATCCCATATGCTTTAGTTCCTATTTTACTGCAGAAGAGGAAAAGGCAGCTCAGAACTAGATTCACACCAAAGGGATTTGATAAATGCACTCCTGTACTCAGTACAGAAATCCTTGGTAAAATTTCCTTTACACACCAAAGCCCTTTCATGAGTCTACATGTTCACTAAAACTTTCACAGCAGGAGAAGATACAAAGGGAGAACATGAAATTTCATCATTTTCAAGATGTGTTTTGTCACTGTAGTCATAAACCATAACTGTCTGCTTTTAGATGCTAAAGATGCATCTTTTTCAAGATAAAGGCACCAATTCTTTCCAAATATAGCAACACTTGAAAGTGTCCTTTATTTACATTCAGTAACTCAGTGGTCAAAGCTCTTGTCCTATGTCATGACATCCTCAGGAACCATCTCCCTAGTCATCTGGACTTTTACAAGAAAGAGTCAGAGATGCTTATTTTTGTTTATTCATTTTAAATAAATGAATAATTAAGATTTAAAAAAGATCAGCTCACTCATGACCACTTCAAAATAATATTCACATTTACTTTGCTCTCTTTCAGTGAAGCTGTCCAGAATGTCAGACTGAAGATTTCAGTATGTTCTTCCAATTATAACTTTTCCTGCCACTTGAGTTCTGAGGTGCAGCGAATTTTACATAATGAAAAGAAAGCCACAACAGCACAAAGCTCAGGCTTCTTTGGAAGGCTGCTAGTTTAAATTAGAAATGAAAACAAGGCAGCAACAAAACCAGACACGTCTCAAATCAGAGGTAAAAAATAAAGCAATACATCAAGGCAACTTCAGAAATTTTCTATTTTTAATGTATTTTAACTCCTCACACCAGAGCTGATTGATCTGGAGGYCTTAAAATTGTATTTTTTTTATTACTATTATTATTTTTACTAGTTTGCTGTGCTTCATTAGATAAATTCCAAGCTTGACTTTTAGCACCTAACAAAGCATAAAAGACTAAATCTATGAACCACTGCTTTCATTATACTCTCCCTTTTAAGGCCAAAACACAGCTTTCAAGCAGCACTGAACATTATCTAAGTGCAGTGGCTCATGAAATACTGGACATTAAAATCAGAGTTTATCCTGGGAGTCTAGACATAAAATGAGATGTTTCTCACGTAACTTTCAGAAATGAAAGAGAAGAATTTTCATCACTGCCGCTGATCATCACTGTATGGGTGAAAAACACGTGGACAGAAGAGCACAGACATTTTTCAGCTTAGGGAATACCTGTTAAATGTGGATCTGTGAGCAGTAATCAGATTAAAAAAAAAGGCATTCTTTAAGGACATACATGATTAACAAGCTGGAACCAATTAAAGACAAGTGAAATCCATTAGAACAGAAGTTTCCCAAAGTTCTGTTCATACCTCTCCGGGTGGCCATGTGCTGCCTAGGCATGTACATGCAAAAAACCTAATATTTCAAACAAGTAAAAGCAATACTATAAAGCCACCCTAGATAATACTCTATGCTGGAACTCTAACTTGAGCATTGAGAAAAACTATAATTTTGAAAAGCAAAAATCACTCTTTGGTGACATGAATTGAAACTAAAGAAGCCATCCACAAACCCCAGTATTTCTAGCTATTAAATAAAAAAAATACTTATATATAGATTTATGATGTTTTTATTCCAAGATGATTTGTAATAAAGATATATATAAATAAAAATCTTTCTTTGGTACTATCTTTAAAAGGTTAACTTGAAAAATCAGAAATCCATACCTAAATTTGAAAATAATGTTGACATTTTCTAACTTAAATTGTTTAGGAGAAAATCATATCTACAGTGGTCTTTTACAATGAAGGTTAGTTGCAACAGTTCTTTCATCTGATTTTTCTTCTATCCTTAGTTTACACACAAAAAAAAAGTTTTACCAAATGACAGTTAACCAGGCAAAATGCTGCCAAATTTTAAGTTTGCAAAGCAATTTCATTTCATCTCCTCTATCACAGACTCTCTAGGTAAGAATTTCACTCTAGCAACACCATCAAAACACCTTTACCAACTCTTCATGTGGCAGCTCTGGAAGACTTCAAAGTGGAGGCCGCATTCTTGACTGATATGAAGGTTTCCAGCTCTAATGTTAATACACTACAACTTCTGCAGCATTTCTGGCTTGGTCTGTCTCATCTTCTTTGGAAATTCAAGCCTCAACAGCACCCTACTAGAGTACAACTGCACAAAGCTCATGCTCCTTTTCTGGACAGAACCTTTCTGATGTTGCTTCAAATCTGGGCGGATTTTTTCCTCTAAGTTTATTACATTCATTTTTATTATCAATCAAAAACAAATTTTAAAAAACAATGTCCAATCACAAGCATGTTTTTTAAAATAACAAGCACCACCACTAGTGGTCCATTCAGATAAAGACATGAATTTATTTTTAACTGGGGATAAAAAATAAAGTGTCTGAACACCAGCCTCCCCCAGACTCTGCAGTCACTGCCTTCCTCTCGCATCACCTTGTCTCATCCATCCTTTAGCAGGTGCTCCTTTTTCCCTTCCTTCCACCAGGACTGGTGTCAGCTGATCCTACAGACAAGGCTTTAAAGCCCATGTCTGTGACGGTAATTCCTAGAGCTTCCTGCTGCTCCTTTCCCATCCACGCCGTGTCCCTTACAGCAGCTCAGAGTCACCCTCGTCTGGGGCTCCAACCACAACACTGGGTGCGATGAAATAATCAGAGGCTGGCTCACTTTATCAATTAACTGAACACAGCCACATGCAGAGACAGGCAAAAGTGGCTCCCACTGGCCAGGGCCCAGAAGCAGAGGCAGAGTTCCATGGAAGTTGTGCCTGCTGCTTTTCATGGAGCATCAATACCTGGTTACCCCAGAGCCTAGACAGTTGCTAAATATTTAAGAGAAATAACAGCTGTGACTAAGAAAGCTCTTCTTAGAAGGAAGAAAAAAAAAAGGCATCATACTCATGCTGGGAACTAAATTAGTGTGTTCAGAAAGGAGAAGTTACTCACAGTTCACAGTTGAATGTTAAGTAATATGACTGGAAGTAAATACAAGTGAAGTTACAAAACAATTTTCTCTCTTTTCCATATGACCTTTCAGATTCTCCTGAACTAAATGAGAGGGTTGATTTTCACCCCTTCCTTCAGTATGGAACTTAATCAAACATTTACAACAAAAAACCTATATAAACTGAAGATTTTTATCTGCCATCTGCTGATAAATACCACAGCAAGGCATGCAAAGAGGTCACAAAGCCAAGACGAACACAGCTCTATTACTAGAAATATCAAATCACCAAGCTTATCCACAGGTAGTCTGACACTCCCTCCCCTTTGGAAAGCAAACAGACGTAGATCAAAGGGTTAATACACACTTGGTATTGTTGTAACAAGCAGGATATCAGCTGGTAGGTGAGAGCACACAGAAAGGCAGCACTGACGCCCAAGGAAAATACCAGCTGTCTCTGCTCAGAGAAGACAGATCACCACCTGTCCCCGTTATCTTCCACGCACAATACCAGCCATGCTGGCCATTTTAACAGGGATAACTGTACCCATATGCTGTTTAATTTTGAACTGCACTCTCCCTCCTTGTAAATATCCGTGATGGATCAGTCTAAATTGTAGATTAGCTCAGTGGTGATGTTTAGCTAGAGGCTGAACTTCACACTTTAGCTCCCCGAAGCTTTAATGTCCAGTGTGCTGCCTCAGCATCATCCCTTCAGGCAAACAGCAGAAAGCAAACACACATGCACACCTTTGTGCACACACACAAAGAGAGGAAAAGAATCTTAAAAAATATTAATATTTTAAAAATTCTTTCTAGAAGAATTTTTTTTAAGCCACATCCTGGCCAAAGAGCTTTGTTTTATTTACTGTGAGAAGCCCTGCTTATCTTTTAAGCAATGCATCAAATAGTGGTGTTACAAAATCATAAATACTGCTGTAGATTTCAAAACAAGAAAAAAAAGACCAAAAAGAAACAATCTTCCCACAATCCATACAATTAGGTAAAAAAATGCATCTGTTCCACTAAGCTTTCCAGTGGCGCTCTTGAGAGAAACACATAAACAGCACATTTTTTTAAAAAAGCTAATAACTAAAATCTCCTCAACAACTGTCTGCTGGTTTGGACACTTGATTCTTGCAAGTTAATGGGTGTTTTTATGTTTGAAATTCAGCTCTGAATAATACCTTTATGACACAATCTGAGTTTATAAAGAAATAAGAAAACGAACAAAAACAATCATCTATAGTGTAATGCAGCCACCTTCACAATCACAGCTCTGCCAAAAAGAAACCAGACTCAACCCAAATCCTCAGATCCCACAGGAGCAGCAAACTTTACTAGAGTATTCTGGCTTGTCTTTTTATTCTCTTTCAGCCATTCTGTGTGTTGAAACCACACCAAAAAAAACCCAAACAAACATAAACCACACCAAAAACCCACCAAACAAACAAATAAAATAAAAAAAATCCGAGAAAAAATGCACTTCAGAGTTGCTGGCATGGAATACAGCTGGCTGCTGTCCGTCAGCCAGATGTCACTGGCTAAAAGCTGCATCACTTGCAGGGAATAGCAAGGGTGCCTGACTAGGAGGCAGGAATACATCAACAAGCAGAGGGATGAAGGACCTTGGATTGTGAGTGCCCCTGAAGCTTCAGAGCTTTGCAGAGCTCTCTAGTCTTGCTCAATCCCTGTGAATACTTCACCCTAGCAGCTGTTCAGATGTTTGTTTGAATAGATTTTCATAAAAAATGTTGAAATAATTATTTTGTATAAAGCTCTTGCATCATGGTCTAGGCTGCTAGTTATTGCAGGGCTGTGAGACAATGTACTGTGGTTTTGACCCAGAATCAAGTATTCACTTATGCTCCTTTTAGTTTTAAAGACTCAAAGACATGAAAGATTCACACTGAAAGCAAAGGCTCATAGATTTCCTCTGGTCACTCACTCCTTCAACTCACTCTGTTCCATCAGGCGTGAAATTTGTGATAGTTGAAAAGCAAGTTAACACCATATCCATCTCCATGTTTTTTATTAAAAGACCAAAACACATCAAAAGTTCACCACTAGTCTTTTCAGCATTTCAAAGCTCTCAATTTTTCAAACTAAAATTTCAGCACATGTTATGTTAATTTATAATAAATATTTTAACTCCTTCCATGTCAGCACTTTACTTCGTATTGCGTTGCTGAGCAAACACACATACAAAAAAAAATTCCCAGCCAAAAATCCAAAAGCCGACAGAACAAAATTATTTTCAAAAGTGACATATGATTTCTCATTAGAAATTCACAGACTAGAAAATACATAACTTTCATAAAATTAAACCAAGAAAACTTCTAATTTTTAAACACGATGCAAGAGATGCACAATGTATTGGCAAATTGTCTAAAGATATCTACTCACTCAATTAGCTCCTACTTCACTGAAGCTGGTAAAAATTCACTTTACTCTCAGCTGAAGCAAGGCAAGGCTTTTCCTGTGCTGATCAACAGAGCAATTGTGCTGCCTTTAATGAAGATTCAAATGCTCTGAATGTATGTCTTTAAATATAAATGAATTTACCTTGTTAAATGTGTTCCTCTGTCTCATAAGGGATGTATACAACCCTTCAATTTTAAAATCAAACTTGTAAATCTACCAAAAGAGCATTCATATATGAAATATAGAGTCATCATTCATTTATATCCTATCTCCAGAAAAACTCAGTTGACCATTAAAAAATTTGTATTATTTCACAGATTTCATGCAGAAGTGTTTATTATTCCCTTTAGAACAGTCCTATTAATTTGACTTAAACCCCTGCAGATGGATGCAACATTACACTAAAAAGTAAATATTGTAAACAGAGATTTATTCAGAAAGCTATCACACCAAGTACATTTTTCTACAGTTGGTCTAAACAAACTCTTTCCACATGGTTTTATGAATAGACAAATTCTCTTTAGTTTAGGAACTTTAGAGAACAAATCCTTCATGCAGTGAAAATTTGATTGCTTCAGCTTGCTTAGATTTTTTTTTCAAGTAACCAAACACAGTTGTGTAATCCAGCCAAGAAACATTGGTCCCTCTGAAATGTTATTACTTAAGGTTAATATACCAGGTGAAAATAAGGAACATCAGCAGGTGGAATTCTAGAAGTGCAGCTGATCATTAGGCTAATGTCAAACAAGAAAATGCACCCATAGGCATAAATACTGTACAGAGAGAAGTCACCAAAAAGATGACAGAATCTGAAGGAATATTATTTTTCCTACCTTTACCAAATACATACTTAGAGTGTGGCAGCAATATGTCACAATCCTCCCTGCTTTTTATCAGTATTTTTCTGTGAGAAATGCCTGGAATCCAATCCCTATATTACACTGCTAATTGAGGAAGAATATTGCATGCACATCTAGTATCCTTATTTATGAAAGAATGTTGAAGAAGTGCAAAATGTGAAGAAGTACTGCAAAAATAAGCCCTCAAAAACCAATCAAGTCCCCACAAAAGTCACCCTGCCAGAATTCACATTTTCATCCAGTCTCCTCAGAAAGAAGATTGAGAGGGGGCAATGACCTAGTTCCAGTCATGGAGAAATGCTGGATATTAAATGGTTCTTCTGACTTGGAGAAAGTATCAAAGTAAAATGTTTACTAGCCTGGAATTGAAAAYCAAGAAAGATATACTGGAGGCCAATTTATAAATTTTACATGGAAAGAGATTATTCTAAGGGAAGTGACAGAATATAAATGTATAAATGTGTTCTGCTTGTCTCAGGCACATGGGTTTTTTTTCTTTCTAAAACTGAGGACAACACAAGTATAAATACAATGGAGTACATGGCGTGATTCTTGGGGTGTCCTGTGCAGGGCCAGGAGCTGGACTTCATGGATCCTTGTGGGTCTCTCTCAGCTCAGGATATCCTATGATTGTATGCAACTCTTGACAGCAAGATTAGAGTCCCACTTCCATCTGCTTATTCATCCTCCTTTACCAGGAGCCCTTCTCCCTGAAAAATACCTGATAAATATGTTAGCCTAAATATAGGCTAAGTATCAGCTAGCACATAGACTTTTCCTAACTGTGTTGTGTCAAAACATTTCTGCACAGTTTACACAGCGTAATTCAACTSAGATTTTCTCAAAACAGGTTGCCTTGATGGTGGCACACATGCAGTCAGGCTGCCTCCAAGCAGGGATGTAATAATGGTAGGGAAGGATAGAGGCAAAGAGCTGGGACCAAAACCTCTTAACTTGGCTAAGCAGTAGCCATAAGAGCACATCTGACCTAATTTAACAAAAAAAGCAGTTCATGTCACATCAGCCAGCTCCCCACCTCTGTTTCCTCTGCACATGCAGAGGAAAGGGATGAGGTTATCCTCCAGCCCCCCCTTTCTGAGCCACACAGTAACAAGAGCAATTGCAGGAGGGGGATAATGCAGCCTAATGCTTCAGCAGCTGCAATCCAGAGAAGTGAACTCCACAGTACTGGAATTGCTTCTGCACTCAAAATAGCCTGAGCTGGCTGTGCATTTTTACATGTAAGAAATCTCTTTTTGTTTTTTTATTCTTTCTTACAAAGAAAGAGTAAGTATTTGAAAAGGAATAGTCTGCTTCTGCTGCTGTTCTTTTTTGAGCCTATATAAACTCTCAAATATTTAATTACCTGTTATATCTTGCTGCTATTAGATTGATTACACCAGGTTTGAGTTTATGTTTTGTGATTGAGATAGAGCAAACTAGAGCAGCTACAGCAAATCCCTTTACTGGTAAGTTTTCTTTGCAGGCTTAACAAAGTACACAGACATCCAGGCTGAGCTCTCTCACATAAAACTGATAATAAAATAAACCTTTCCAAACTATAGTCAGGTTATTTATTTTAGAGGGAGACAAAATAATTCCCATTAACATCTCCTCTATCTTCTTGCCATTCATGACAATGTCCATGCACACAAACTGTACATGAATCGCTGATCATGCCACACACGTAGTGAGATGTGGCACAGCCCCACAGGACTGGCACAGAAGGGTGGTTTAGTCTGCATCTGAACTGAAAAATCCTGGAAACCCAAGCAGTAAAACAGCTCTGGACCATGTCTGGGACTCACTTCAGACTGCCAGCTCAGGTGGGAAGAAGCACAACTGGCTGCACACTGGTGGGAAGAAATCATAGGACAAAACCCAAGCTCAATATCCAAAGCAAATTTTCTTAATGCCTTCTTGACTTGCTCAGTATTCATACCTAAAAACTGAAGGGTGGTGGTGAGTGTTTGACATATTAATTAAAACTCTTCTAGGAGGAAAAATAGAAACAAAACAAAAAATGAATCAGAATAAAACTATTAAATTTATATTTTCGTACTGAACAATTTTCTTACAGATAAGAATTAACTGTCACATATCATAGTATGAACACAATGAAGTAAATATAAATAAGCCCACCAAAGACATCATAACCAGAATAGGGGTGGTGATTTTTTTCCTTGTAATATGTGACTTCTGAAATTCATATTTTTGCAAAAATTCATACAGGAAATTAGGTATTTTCTTCTGCTGCTTCGTGTAACATGGGCTGAACAAAAATATATTTGTAAGTGGTTTATACTTTTGTCTACTTCATTTCTTTGAAATAATTATTACACATTTTTAACCAAAAATGAATATAAAGAATCTCATTTAGTTAGCAGAAAATATAAGGCAAACTCACACTTCATTTACCAGAACTTTCATTTTCTCACACAAAACTGAGTGCACAAAATGAAAAATCCACTAAGAGAAGTCTGAAAGAGTACAACTCTAAAAAGACCTGCTGGATCAATCTTGACTTTATTGGTGCATCTCTTGATTTCCTCCGTAAGAAAGAAAGTGGTGAAGTTATCAGGAACAGCTAAGAGAGTCTCTTTACTGCATCACATTTATGACAMGCTGAAATCTATTACTTTCCCTTATAAACTCAGGCATAGTTTGGGACTGACATTATTTTGAATTCTTTCCATATGATTAAAAGCTGACAGATTTTGAGGAGGGGGACCTGGATGATGCATTCTCCAGAGAAACCTTCCAAGCATGGTGATTCTGAGGCCACTAAAGATACATCTCTGAACACATTATTACAAGTATTTCTAGGTTTATTTTTAACAACTATTCTTAATAAACAAACCTTGCTGCAAAAGACCTCCATGCACACTAGAAAACAGATTATTCAACGATGTTCAAAGGCTATAAACATGCAAGGCCATATCACACCAATTCAAATCTATCACCTTCTCTAGCTGTCTGTAGAAAGAGATAGTGCACGACCAACATCAGTGAGGGCACTTGCTTGTTTCAAATATAAAACAAACTAAACTGAAATTTGTACTAATGGTGCACAAATCAAAGAGCAGACCAGTACTGACCACTCTGAAAACACAGACTGAAAAGTATCTAGGATGTTTGTGCTATCTAAAATGGAAAATATCTCCATTAGTCGGCTTGTTAAATGCGGACTGATGTGATCAAAAATTACAATGAGCTTGCCAAAGTCAAGGAAGCAAGGTGAGTAACTGAGCATTGTCCTTCCAGCAGGTGTTATCTGCTGCTTCAGGAAACTGCCAACATCCCACCTAATAGAGATGGTTACAGCCCACCTGGAGTAACAAACAGCCCAGAGATCTGATACAACACTGCCTCTGTGTTTTATATGTAATTAGTGTTATCCAAATGACATAGGCTATGAATGTGCAGAAGTTTGATGGAACTTTGCTGTAGACACAGCCTTCCCCCTAAAATAATTTATTTTTCTTTTGCAAATATTCCATATCAAACAAAGATACACTTTGTAGACTTTGTGCCAGTCTATTTATACGGACTAATTTAATGTAGATCACTTCATGGAGAGATAAACCCCAGCTGGGGGAACAAAAATATGTAAAGAAAGAAAAATAGCAAATAGAAGTGAATCTTAAGGACAGACAAGTTTCTCAAGATAACTAGGTCTTCAAAAGACAAATGAAAAATAGTGGCAATAATAGAGATTAACAGCTCCCTTACTGGAAGTTTGCCCAAGGCTGAAGTAAAAGCTAAGTACAGGATTCCATGAATAAAAGCCAAATATTCTCCCCATCATTAAAATAAATTAAAATCYGTTCACATTAGAGTTTCCCATTTTTAACTAAAGAGGAAAAAACCCCAGGCTATTTCTGTATCCTGCTTACTAGAAAACGATTAAATAAATGAGAAGTTATTGGATTTAAAATTAACTTTCTCTCCACTTAGTAACAGAAGGGCATGTTTTTATCACCTAATGACTAAACACAAATCAGTTTTGTCCTCGTGTACAGCCGTTTGCCAACCACCTTGAACTAGAATCCAGGTATTTTGAACAGCAAGATTCTCTGCCTCCTTAAATTTATCATAACATCTATGCTGAAGTGGCAGCTAAAGGAGAATTCATTCCCTCCAAAATCTTCCAGTGCATTACAAGCACTTGATGCAGAGCTGCAGGGATTTGGCCTCTGCTGCACTAATGAACAAGTTAGGTGCCTACAGTCACACCATAAAGCCAACTTTCCCCAGGACATACACAGTACGTCCCACAGAGACTTTTATTGGCTAACAAGTCTTACTTCACACCACCACTAATCCTTTCCCCTGAACAAAGCTGCAAGAGAAACAGTAATTCTCTACCCAGGAACCTTTTATGATGAATTAGCTCCAAATTATCATGACTATTATTTTTCTAAACAAAATGGCAAAGCATGCTCCAAAAGCATTTGTGTAACTTGACCATCCTAACAACCAGCACTGAAATTGAAGGCTAAACAATATTTAGAAAAAAATTTACTACATTACCAAAAGAAACCATCCTACCTTATATTCCATGGCTGTCACAAAGAAACAATTACCTTCCCATCACCATAAAGCTGCTTCTCCCCACTGCAACAAAGCACAGCATCTGCCAGCATTAACTTTATTTCAATCCATAAAAAGGGAGAGGGCTTTCAGACAGTACCTTCCAATATATTTTGAATAAAATCCTCTTTCATAAAGAGTGCTTCTCTCCCTCTAATGAGCCCTAGTGTAGCACTATTCCTTCCCAAGTCTTGTTGTAGAGGCTCTCTTATTTCCACACACATCTTGAAGTTCCTCAAGAAGGTGAAATCTGAACCATTTCCCAATCAGTGCCTTAAAAATAAAGCTGCAAAGCCCGCCATAACTTTTTATAGTGGCCATATTGCTTCTTTTATAGATGACACAGTAAATCTAAGATACCAAAAAAAAATGCACAGGCCCATAAAAGACCTTTATTGCATGCAGTAATTGAACATGTATTTTGTATTTTATTTTTAAGGTAGAATTTCTCTGTGTATTAAATTAACAGAGTTTTGAACAAGATGCCTGAAAAAATTTCTACAGAATTTTTATTTAAAGTAAGATACGCACACAATTTATATAATGCACACAAATATGCTTAATTAAGCAATTTAAATCATAATACGAGTATACATTTAATTTATATTATTTATAATATAAATTAATTTATATTATTTAATTTAATTTAGAAGACCTAAAGTATGGTATATAAAAAGTTAAAAATTTCTTACTTCAAGCAATTGGATCTATATGAACACTGACATATCTTAATGTTCCATGCAGTTGTTTCCCTTGTAATTAAAAAAAGCAATGCCATGTGTTCCAAAGGGTGATAGTCTGCTAGGCTTATAAGAGAGCCTACCTGTGATTTTTCATTCCCACTACACACGTGTATTTCAGATTCAGTTTCAACTCATCAAACAGAAGAATCTCCAATACATCTATAGTGGGAATAATTAGATGCAAATAATCATCAGGCATTAGGCACACTAAGCCATATATCTCAACAAATCATCTTAGCCAAACTAATACCCTCCAAGGGAAGTAATTATTATCTCCCCAAATCATTTACATAGACAGACAGATGCCCAAATAATTAAAAGTCAAGACTCAAGAGATCATTACTCTTAACATACCCTCTGTGCTTTAGGTCTCAGCCAGTGCTGAACTTAGAGCCAACACCTCAAATCATCAGGAACAATAACCTGTTTACTTTTAGAGGGGCAGAACTCACCAAATTCCAGAGGGGCTGTCAACATAGTTTTAAAAATATAAATCCTTGGAAATAACACATGCACGGAATTTTACCTAGCTTGGACAGATCCACTAAAAAGAGTTTCCTTGGTTTCTTCTACGTAATGACCCTATTTCCCAGCCTGCCCTCTTAGTGGCCTTTCCTTCCCTCCCTAAACCCTCTGGGCAGCTTCAGGAGCCTTTGTTCCCAAGTTAAGCCCCTGCAGCTGCCCCAGCCCTACGCTCCAAAGAACACCAAAACCCTGAGATCCAGAAGAGAAGACATAAGGTGGCTGATTAAGGACTAAAACTGCAGGTATAACAAACAGCAGTGCCAGAAAACAGCTACAGTTTTAAGGGCTCCCAGAAAAGGGGGAAGAAGGGAGAAAAGCAAAGAAGTGTGAAGCCCTGAGGGACTGGCACCTTCAGCCACTGGGCAAGACTCTTCATTTTCTTACACGATCCCAGCTTGATATGATGAAGCTGAGTGCCCACAGGCTGAGGAATAAAAAAAACTTTACCTGCCTTGTGCTGTGCACACAATCAACACAATTTCAAACAAAATCTGCTGAGCAAGACTAGTGCATAACCAGCTCCTTTCAACTGTTTCCTGCTCTTTTGGTGGTCTATGGCTTTTACAAGATGCCATCAAGATGAATTACAGAGACAGTAACTAAAGTCTGGTGAACAGTTAATGCCTTTGGATGCAGACCACAGACCAATTCAAACTTTCTGCTCTCCTCTTTAACTCTAAAGATACCACATAGAGCTTCATGCAGTCTTGTGTATCAGTTCATTTCAATATACAAATACCTCAAGGAAACATTAAAAAAAACTAAACAAACACAAACCCCAAAACTTTAAAATACACATTTCCTCATTTCAGTATGATATGGCCAAAGGAAATAACATTTCTATTGAAAGAAAAGCTTATTTAAAGCTACTGCTTTTCCAACAACACTTCTCAAGTTCTCTTCTGACTCTTCTGCTTTGCTTGAATTCAGTAAAGAATAACAGTACTTCTTCAAGACACTAATGTTTCTTAGGAAGCCTGAATAGTCTGAACAGCAAACTGCACACTTTCTCATCCTATGGTTTCCCTTACTGTAATCTTAATTGAAAAATAAATAACAGTACTGAAATAAACTCTGGTGCTGATTCCCAGAGCAGTATGAAAGCTTAAGTACAGCAAAATAAGCAGGGTTTTACCTACTGATTTACTTCACAGGCACAGAATTGTTTATAACTTTTTCAAGCTGTAGCTGTGGTCAGGGTAGTACACACATATATAGTTTAATGGAGACAGAATCCCTGCATCTACAGTCACGGAATTACAGTCCTCGTTGGCATTTCTATACTGTATGAGTTGACTTGTAGCCTCAGGTTAACTCAAAACATTTGCATTAATAAAACTACACTAGGTTGAGCAGAAGTCTCATGTATCCCAAGCTTTTGAAATCTGGAATAATCTGTGAAACTTTTCTGAGCCTGTTCCAACTTTCCAATGTCCTTTTTTGAGCACGAGTGGATTCAGTAATCATCTCACTGGTGAGTCACCTGTACCTTATCTCTGTACTTGTATTTCACAGCTCAATTAAAAATCTTCTTAGACTATTTAATGTGATTCCAGATCCTGCTAAGCACCACTCCCTTAACAGACTATGGTCCCATAATGCAAAACTTCTGAACATATACCTTTCATGTTCAGACATATGATGTGGCATTTCAGTGCAAGCAAATACTTGCCAGGCCATTCAGTTCAATTATGGAGAGTGGACTTAGCTTTACCACTACTGGTTTTATCTAGGTTTTTTATCTTGTTTATCTCACTTGTCTTATGTGCAAATCTTGCAAATTGTGACTGATGATTATTGGGTAAATGCATTTTGAACTATGCACATGTATGCTTTCCACTTCTATCTACCAACCCAGTGGGTCTGTGTATGTGTGTTTAGGGGAAAGGGTCACTGCTTGACTCTTTCCACAAAGCAGTCAGATAATTTGAAGAAAAGTAAGTCAATTTTTTACCATTAGTTTACACTGCTCTTCTACAGATAAGCTCTACTCACACTCATCTAATCCCCTAGGAAGACTGGTTTAAATCAGGTTTCTTTTTTGTCATAATTGAAGTCAGGAAAAAATTAAGCTTACTTTCTTCTTTCCAGTAACAAAATATTTAAATGATGACAGCACACTGAAGGAGCAAAACCAGGGACTGTAACTGCTAATTACTGCTCCCAATTTCTACCCTCCTGACTTTGAAGCTCTGCATCTATTCCATGACATAGAGCAGAAATATGCATGAGTTGCAATTCTCCCTCTACAACAGGGATAACTAATTGACAGCCTGAAGGCTGAATCCAGCTCTGCAAGATGGTTTTTCTTGGATCCCACGATGGCCTAGAGCAAAGACTTCACATCATGTACTGTGCTAAACAATTTGCTTAGCCCACAGGAGAGCGGGAAAGAGAGAGAGGGAGTGAGGAGAAGTAGAGTGTGGGAGGAACAAAAGAACGTGGGTGATGGCTGAGGGGCTGGAATGGAAGTGTAACAGTTCCAGCACTTCCCCACATTCCCAAGCTGCCTGCCCAGAGAGCAGCTTGTGTGGGGCAGAGCTGGAGCAAGCTGGGTCCTCCAGAGCATCTGCCCCAAACTGGGCTAAGCCAGAGGAGGGACCACAACCACACCAGGCTCTGACCTCACACACTTTTTGTGAGGAGCTTTTCAGAGATAGTTTTGCCAGACCTACTACATAATCAGGGAGGATCATGAGTAAACTGGTGCCCCGAGAACCCCTACAACAAACCTGGGGGGAAGGCAGCACCAGTCCTGCATGGGGACTACAACCTCTCCAATGGGAAGTCACACTGCCAGAGCAGAGAGTCTGGAAGTTCCTGGCCTGCACACAAATCTTCACATCCTCCAACACAGAACCACAGAATAAACTAGGTTGGAAAAGCCCTCTGAGATCATTAAATCTAACCTGTGATCTAAAATTACCTTATCAGCTAAACCATGGCACTGAGTGCCTCGCTGAGTCCATGTAATAAATCAAAGGGTCTAAATTTGAATTTATACACCACCCCTGAGCATCAATGAAATTAAAATCAATGACTCTCATCTGCTTCTGCAGGAGTAGTCCTAAGCCCAGCAGGAACACAGCAAAATGGAAGAAGAAAAACAAGAGTCCCTGTTTCCAACATCTTCTACAGCACCTACCTATTTAGTGTTTTGGCCTTTGCTGTCTGGGCAGCAGAGGGTTAAAGACTCAATCATCTTGATATATTCATCTGAGCCATGAGCAGCTGGCAGGGAGAAAACAAAAAAATAAGGAGGCCCACTGCCACAGGGAATCAGCAATACAGCCTCTAGAGGAATAAATCCAGGAAAATGGAAAATTACAAGTTAGAGAACTCATTTTTTTATCCCAGCACCACCCAAAAGGGGTAATTTTTGGAACATTTCAAAGGGTTTCCAAAGTTATTTGTAGTTAGTGCTAAAAATTGCTATGAAACATTTCAATTAGTCCTTAAAACAGAGCAATGAAGAGCAGTCTTGTGAGGAACAAACACAACTGCAAGAGAGTTCCCAATCTCTCCAGAGCTGACAGATTTTTTGTGACTGTCTGAAATGAAGATTTAATTTCTTCCTGCCTAAGTTTTTGTGTCTAGAATACAGCAACAGTAAGACCACCTTCATGCTGAAATATGGGTATATTTAAATATTATAAAATGCCTTTAAAAACTTCTTTTGAAACACCTACTTATAAATGGAGGAGAGAGGACTTTTCATGGTATACTTGCAAAAGGAAAACAATGCTACGGTGCTGGAATAGAAGCATCCCTTGATTCTCTTTCTTCTGTAAAGAGACAAAGATTTACTAAAGTGAGCTAAACTTTATGATTTTGTTTTCTACTTTGGGTAGAAAAACCTAATTACTTCAGTTACCATGGTAAAATGAAATAATTCACAATGCTTACCATTACACATTTTATTAATATCAAAAGATTGGTTCATCCCATTCAGAGTGAAAATCTCATATATTGAGATTTTTATTATATTTTACTAGCTAATTCCATAATGGCAGTTTTGAATATTTCAGTGGTTGCTTCTTCAGCAATTATTACTACAAGTCTAATGTATTTTAATTTATGAAGAAACTTTGCTATCATATGAAGTATCTTGCCAAAAATGCTGTTCGATGCCTACTTATGAAAGACCTTTACACTGGATTTTATGTTTATTCAGAAAGTGAAACATAGCTAAATTCTCATATATTTTGAGGAAACCTTGATCTATTAAGAAACCAAAATCATAGGTATTACAAAGACCAGTCTAGAAGACACCACTTAAAAAATCTCAGCAAATTTACTTTATCAGCAGAGCCTTCTCTGTTTTAAAACCACATCACACACTACACCAAAGAACTAATTCCACTAATAAAACTGGAGCCATACAAATTCTCTTCAGATAAAGATGTCTACAAGAGAGACTTGCAAGTGCCTGATGAAAAATTTAAGAACAGTATGGTATTCAAGGAATCTGCTTAATTATTGCCATCTTACTCTTGCAGGATTTTTTGTATTCCGTATACTTCCAGATGAAAAAATAATTCATTTCTTTTAACATCAGAGAAAAGTCTGCAGGTTTTTTACAAAACAATCTATCCATAGTATTATTGTTGAGTAAGGATAAGTCATTGAGCTGAAACTCAGACTTTTAACACTAACAGTTTCTGCCAGGAAAGCATTTACTAACAGGAATTGAGGAACAAAAGCAACCAAAAATGCCTTTACATCTGGAAATGGTTACCAAAATGGCAACTATGTATAAAGTAGCCCAATCACATAACTCTAAGACTCTTTTTTTTTTCTTTTAAAAGCAAGTGTTACAAAAAATATTTGACACTTCCCCCTTTTTTTTCCTTAAGCTCAAATATTTTAAACTTATAAACTAATTCAAAACTAACCAACAAGATTTTTGTGTGTGTTTTTTACCCTCCACCTTATTGTGACCTTTTGGAACTGAATTACATAGCATGTATATAGGTAAAAAATTAAATTTCAGTCTAGCCAGCTCAAACATCTAGCTCCTCTCCCCAGTCAATTTTGATAGCATAGAAGCACAAAGAACGCCAGTTTAGAGAGTCCACATGTGTTTAATCTCTGATTAATTGAACAAAAACTAAGCGCCTCCAGACATATTTCTTTTAATCACAGGAAAGATATCTTTTCAGTTGCTTTGCTAGTAGGAGAGAGTCAGCAGATGTGTGCCTGGTCTAAAGGGAATTTCTGTTTCTCTGGAGAGCACAGTTTAAACAGGAGAAGAACGGACATATGCTGACTCTGCACTGCTGAACAGATGACGTAGAGAAGCATCTACCACCTCAGGGAGTGGARTGGGGCAGTTTTCAAATTAAATTTCTTTCAAATTCAAAGCGATCAGCTGAAATCAATTTACATACAGGATGCAAGTCAAGTCAGACAGTTCTCATCAAAACAGCTCACAGACACAAAGATGCAAATCTTTGTCAGCAGTATGATCTCAAAGACAGGTTTTAACCTTATGACAGTAAAAAGGAAAAATAAAAATTACTTTCTTCGAAATTTTAAACACGGCTGATTTTTTTTTTTCCTGGGGAATGATAGCTCAAATTAATATTTCATTAATATGGAGTATTTGCCAAATATTCTCAATTCATATACAAAATGTAGTGGCACAACACAAATTTATTTCCAAATATTAAATCAGAAGCAAGTCTTTAAGAACTTCAGAAAAACTTTTTTAAAGTGTCATACTGGAGAAAAAAGCATCAGATCAACCATTGTACTAGTCAGCATTTTACTTGTCTGACTTTATACTTCTGCCTACAGGCRTATGTCCTGTATCATCAGCTAGGAAATGGAAACACTTATAAAAATAGAAATGGTCTTCACTTCATTGAGCTCCACCAAGATGTCTTGGGAGAGGAGGAGGAGGAAGAGGAGGGGAGGAGGTGGGGGAAGAAAGATCAAGAGTCTAAAGCAGAAATTGGGAGAAAATGTACTAGACACCTCTTAGATGAAAACACCATACAAAGACTTCCTTGGACCAGAGGAAGCTCACAACCAGGAAAGACAAGGAGACAGCCAATGGTCCCAGTTTATTTGATAACCTGCATTGAGGAGTTCCCTCTGAAACCTGCTCAACCCTTCCCAGCCCAGAGGCACGCACACAGGCTGGAGAACTATTGAACAGCACATCACTTAATGCCATGGGAAGGGACGAAAAACAAGCATCAGACACTAAACACAAACTGTGGTATCAAAATGTCCTTTTCCTTCATCATGCAATTAGGATATCTGCCTTTATTTTCATTTAGACTTGATGTTAAAGAGTCCAAATTGTTTTCCACAGGGTTCTGAATAGCAAAACTAAGGATAGCTTTGGTATCAATTCACTATGTTAGCTGGATTCAGGAAAAACACTTAAATATTTGTATCAGGCTCATGCTTGATATAGTAGGACCCTTCAACCTGAGCAATTTTGATTCCATTTTTTTTACTTGAAACTAACAACTTGATGACAAAATGTGCAAAGCAAAGCTTTCAGCTCATTTGAAGAGCCAGATTCCCCAGTTTTGGTTCAAGGTTTCAGATAATCTTTTACCCATCAGAGCTGCCATCTCACAAAAAGACTGGCACCACATTATTTGATTTATGAACTCACTGAGCTGCACAGCAATTTCTGGCGAGACTATACAACATCTAATTTTGCTTAATCATCCATCCCAGCATGGCTGCTGTAACATCCTAAATTAGTCATCAGCTTAAGAATAATCTGTTTATTCACAATATCACAACCCATCAAGAACTGTACTCTTAACTTCCTCCATTCTGCATCGTTTCTGGGAAAATACAGACATGTAAGAACAGTTTTCAGGCAAAGTGTGCATTATTTTGCCCTGATCTTGGCAGGAGTAGATAACTGCATTACATAGGAATCTTTTATTTATGTGCTTTGTTTTCACAGTGGTTGAAAGTCTCATGTAAAAGCATCCATGAAAGATTTTCATTTTTTAAGTTTCATTGTAATCCATTGACAGTAACACTCACCTGTGAACTGTTTTGATACAGAATTAGCTATGACGCTCAAATATGTTCACACACATCTGCTATCAAAGACCTCTTAGTCTGCTTCCAAAAATGTAGTGAATCTTAGCACTTCAGGTGTACTATGGAAGAGSCTTCCAAACATCCCCACAGAACAACAAAAACCCTAAAATACAAATCTTTTTATCTTTAAGACTCCTAAGAACTAACCTTACAAATTTCCAAACACATACAAGTTGCATTTTTGACAATAAACATGTAAATTTCCTTTAATAATAGACTTAGATATAAAGAATTAAGTTCTGCCATATCAAACTTACAAACTAACAGGTAGAAGCATATTTAAGCCATAGCTTTTCCAGTCAAGCCTCACTGCTTTAGTTTTCCCCAGACTGTTTTTTGGTTGTTGTTGGGTTTTTTTTAAATCACTAGGGTTTTGTTTTTCTTAAATCTGTACATAAGTTTATTCCTTAATGCATATATTAACCTTGTAACCCCGTCTACAGCATGCACAGCCAGTAATTCTATTATTTTATCACTTATTTTATGAGTACAGGCAAAAGACTCAAAGAAGACAGACCTTTTGTGATACCTTAAAACCAACCACACACTTGAAACAAAGCCCTGACTTTTGTGAGACTTTCCCAAATAAAACTGTAAACACCATAAACAGCACATGTTTGCCATGCACATGGGTGCCTCAAATGATGGAAGTTCTGACATGTATCCAAAATGTTTTATTTGTTGTCATGCAGTGGAAGAAGGGAGTTATTTGTCCCACTCTCTTAACATGCCAATGATTACACATAAGGTCCATTTATACAAACTTATTGTTTGAATTTTGACAATATTGCATAATTTGCAGGTAATACTATAATGAATAACTCAGAAGGCTGTATATTGCCTAAAATTAATGCRAAGTGAGACCGAATTTTGCAGCTAATTGAGCAGCTCTTATTCTGCCTAACAGGGAAATTAACTACAGGGATGTCATCACTGATCTTCAGACTCTAAAATCTTAAAACTGTAACAAAGCATTTTTAGAACTAGAACCATCATCTAGTATGCTCTGGAAATTATGCTACGATGATGACAAAGCTACATATGAAAGAATCATGCCAAATACACTGGTCATAAATAACTGACTCTGACAAGGCGAGGTGTGAGGAGAAAGAACTTGTGGCAAAAGAGAAGTAAGTTTATCTCAGAGAAATATGATTTGAAAAGCAGATTTCCAGAGTCCCTGACTAGTAAACATAAACAACTTCATTTGCATTTGATTTTTTCTTAACASCCTGAAAAATTTTTAGTGGAGAAAGGAAGATGAAAATACCCTTGCAGCTATTGTTGCCACTCTCAAGAGGAGTAGGCTTCTACAAAATTGTTACTTAAAAGGCATCCACAAGATCCAGGGATACAATTTTCCTCAAAATGGAAAAACATTTTAAAAAAATTAAAATTTGAAACAAACTATAACACACCAGGAACTGAATTTGGTCTTAATCAGGTGGATCCATTCACCAGACAATCCTGAGAGATTCAAATATGTGAAGCAGCCTGCAGCTACTTTCCAGTCTGCTAATGCACTTTTTCAAAACTGCTTCTATTTCCCTACTCTGAAAAACTACTTTGTTTTCCAACTGTTTATGTGATAGCCAAAACAGTCTTCAGCCTTTACTCTGAGGATGAAGTATGATTCCACTTTCTTCTGCCACCTGTAAAAGCTGACATTTATAGAGAGAATTACCCTGCTCCATTTTGACAAGGACATGCCCTTTCCACATTGTTTAGGACCTTTCACCACCGGAGAACGTGTCACTGGTAGGCAGTAATCCAAAACCAGTTACATTCCTCCAAAACAAAACATGGAGCTAATTTAAGTAGGTCTCCAGTGATCAAAAGGCTGAGTTCAGGAAGTCAGGAAGAGGGAGGGAAACAGACTTGGAGCAGCCTCAGTCTAGAGGATGCCTCCAGCCTGGTTATCCCATCGCTCAGCCGGTCTGGGCTACACCGCAGAGACTGCATGCTTCTGCAAATCAGCTCTGAACACATACAGCCAGTCTCCATTCCAAAAAGTTGTGGAAATGGGATTTCAAATACAGATGAAGCCAGTCAACTTAAAAAAATAAATCCCCCAGTTAAACAGGATCACTTGTTTGACTGACTTGTGATTCACATGTTATACAAATTTATCTCCTTCCCATTTATCACAGATCTAATTACAAAGAAAACGTCAAGCAATACTAAATTACAAAGCTTCTTTGCACAGAGCTGTGCAACAGAGAGTAGTTTTACTCATCTCCAAAGTGTCTGAAAGATTTTAATTCTTGAAATATCAAGTGGCTGGCTAAAGCACAGGTTTGGTAGATTTCGGATACCTCTCTTGACCAGTCAGAGGATGATCTTGTTTTAAGGATTTTTAGGGGATGGGACTTGGTTTCAAAGAAATTACCAAAGAAACTTAAGCAAATAAGCTGCACAAATATTTTATACAAAATAAAACGGAATTATGGAGAAGATACAACAAATCCTTAATGCTGGGAGTAGACACACGGCTCCTTCAAACATTCTGAAAGGGTCACAAGAGCCACAGATTGAATAAGAGGCTTATTTAATTCAATTTGCTGATAATAAGTGTTATTTAGGTCATGTTCAATGGTATTAATTCAGAACTAACACTATCATTACTTAGATATATATCAGTGGAAGGAAATGCAGCATCCTCTGGATTAAATGACATGCAAATGTCAGTCAAGTCACCAAGGAGAGGCTGATAACTAGAAAGTGACAAAGCAGAGGGAAAAGCAGATGGAAAACCATCTTCAATTCTGATTTTAGACACTATTCCCCTGTCGTAACCAAATCTAAAGTGACTTTGAAAGTTCTTAAAATACACAGGTATTTAAAAAAAGATAAAACAGCTTTTAATACAGTGCAATCTTCTGAAATCTGTAGCTTTGAAATTCCCCGACATTTCCTTCTCTGAAACTGTGGAATCTAAGAACAGCATGCTTAAGGAAGATGTCCACCTGACTACACAAGCAAAAAATTCTCTTTCTGGATTAATCTCAAAAGATGAGCATGGGAACTGCTTAAAAAGTTGAAAAATAATTGCATGAAGGCATAATAGACCTGAAAACTTACTTTAGTATTAACCTGAATCTAAGGGGTACAACATCCATTGGAAAGCGAAGGAACTTTGTCTAACAATGTGTTAGTATATGAGATGATGGAAGGAAAGGGATAAATTTCCTATCACGTTGTAAAACAAACTGGGGCAGATGTGAACTGCCTCTTCCAGTCAAGAGTTTGCAGGTAAACTGCAAAACATGATGCTGTTTCCTGTTTCACAAATGTCTTTGGTTAAAATTGTAGCATCAAAGCATATAATGAGTACTCTTAACCATCTTCTGTACTTTGTGGAAAGTAGAAATCAAAGAAAGGCAATTTAACTCTGCAAACATACAAAAATTAAACTAGAACATAAGGATTTCTAAACAAGCAACTGTGTACGACTACAGGCATACAAAYGTAAATGCTCTGGGGCTCAGCACAGGTGTACTGAGAACTAAACAGAGCAGTTTTCTGATTTGCAGCAATCCGCTGTGAACACAGCTCCAGTTTATAATGATGATAGCACTACACCTATAACGCAGAGCTTTTTAATTTAATGCAAACTTATTCCACCAGCCTTCAACTCTTTCCTTGTTGCTCACCTCTTCTGTGCTACTTAAAGTGGTTTGGTGCAATTGCACTGTCACATCACTACCTTTCTACTAAAATAATAACCTCTACTGCTCAAATTCTTTGTCTACGATGTCCTGGTATGCAACTGAAACCGTATATCATTACAACTACAAATTTTATTTTGAAATACACATTGGGTTTTTTCTTTTCTTTACAGATTGTTGGTGGTTACTTTTCCATAAAAGCTCTTCATACAAGGGCTAGTTGAGTTCCACTTTGAGGAGGATTAACAATTTAATGCTACATTATTGTTAAATGGTGCACATTTACACACTTTAAAGAAGTTTGGGGTTTTTTTGTCTCAAGGGTTGGCTGAAGCTCTTAAAAAAATTTGTGGCAATATCAATATTTTGCATTCAGCCCCTGTTGGTAAGACCTCTACTACAATCACATGAAAACGATTTGAGCCAGGAGTGACAAACACATTTAATAGCTATGTACCAGTTGAATTGATGCTTGTACAGTGCATCGATCCCTCAAGTCAACCTCACGTTTCTGGGTTTTGATAAGAAATTGTGGAAGACACAGAAGCACTGTGTACATTTCACACATTGCTTCAAGGTACATCACAAACCCAAAGAACATGAAATAAGCACAGAACATTAAAAACCCTTCTAAGAACCAACGTGAAGTGCTATAAACAGCAATTAGATAAAAATCAAGATCTCAACCATTAATGCCCACTCAAAATTACACTTACAAGATACCAGATACAGCAGTTGGGAGTAAAAAGTATGATTCAGTTTACACATTTATTGGATAAGCACACTTCCAGCTACCCAGACACTGATTACTTTTATCACTAAAGTGGTTAACAAGGAAACAGCATGATCGTAATCATGCATATCTATGCTGTTGTATGTGAAGCTTGAGATCTTTCTGGTGTAGTTACAAAAGTCCTTGGGATTGTTTTGAATGTGACGGACCAGACGGAAGGCTCAAGCAAATGCACAAATTTATAATCTATTTCCTTGGCTTGCTGTGAGACTTATGAAAATCTACAAACCCTTCTTCTAAAACTATACACCAATGGTGGCACTTAACCTATCTAAGAGATAGGAGCCTCTTCAGAGCTCCTTAACAACATGAATCATTCAGTCAACAGAGATCAGTGTTTCCAGAGTGACTCACCCAGTTCTGCGCTGCTCTTCAACAGGATACCAGGTGAATTGCTACACATTACAAAGGAAGCCTATAAAAGCCACTTCAAAATAGATATCTAACTTTGAATTGAAAGGCTTCCTCTTATACTTTAGTACCCCCAAAATTGATTTTTTTTTGACCTATGCTTGGCCCTCCATACGAATGCTTAAACCACTTAAATGTACACTCTCTTCCTCTACAACAAGTAGAGTTTAAAGGATATACAGGAAGAGATAAGCATTACAAAGTGATGTGAAATACCTGACTGCTCCTTCCGTTGGCCACTACTTAAAACCAGAGAGATAACTTTGTGAGCCAGCTCTTTTAGAGAAGAAAAAATTAATTTTGTGTTTCTGAATCTGCCATTGCTCTTCCTAGTGCTTATTTGTGCAACAACAACAACCCCCTTAGATCAAATCCTGGCTATCCTGCATCCTATTACACACTGTACATTGCATGGTTATCTAGAGAGGAAAAAACGTGTATACATTGAAACTAAGTATACAAAATCTTACAAACATAAAGCAATCATAATTTCACRGAAGCATAAAAGTAGCAAGAATGCACAAAATCATCTGAATTTCTTTAGTGAAATTCATACATCTCCTGACTCCCCTTCTATTTTCCTATCTCTGTATAAATAATAATTAACTGTGTAACTCCTTCATTGCTTTCAAGTCACTGCCTCAGAGGCAGCTCACACTTATTTCTATCTTCAAATAACATCAAAGCAAGCGGCTGTTACCGAAGGGGGGAGGAGGGAAATGCACTTACTTGCCACCTCCAGCGATGCATTATGACTCACAGCTTCCCCCAGGTAATTCCTGGCCACACACACATAGACCCCTTCGTCCGGCCGGCTCTTGCGCCCGTGCACGATGCGCAGGAAAAATAAAGATCCGCTGGGCAGCAGCATCCGGTGGGAGCGCGGGTCATCCTTGTCCGTTTCCACCCTTTCCCCCCCCTTGTACCACTCGATGGTGGGGGTGGGCCTTCCCTCTGCTTTGCAGTTCAGAGTGGCTGGCTCTCCTTTGGAAACAATCAAGTCCGAGGGGTGTTCCACGATCCGAGGCGGGAAATCCTCCTGTCGAAGACGGGAACCTGAAAGGTAAAAAAACCAAAGTTTTCTCAGGAAATCACTGCCAGGTACAGTCACGGTGTTTTGCAAAACAGCCACTTAACCATCACCTCGCAGCGCAGCATTTGACAAGAGCAGCTATTAACATGCTAAAGTACACAAAGAAAACCTTAGTGCACTTCACCATGTGCAAGGTTCTCCCAAGCGAATATGTTCAAAAGCATTTTTTCAAGAGCAGACCTAATACCAGAGGACAACCAGATTCCTAAATCACATTAATCTTTACATGGATCTATTCAAGTACATAAATTTATACATCCATGCATATGCACATCTAGAACTACAAAAACTAGTCCTACAGACACTCCACAGAGATCAGACCACCTCAACCAGCAGAACTGGTACTGCTTATCCATAACCCATAGCCAACCTCATGCAACCTTCTGGAAGGGTCATTAATTCATGCAATGTCTACAGAGTAACTCTAACATTTCCAGTGCCCACAGAGTTGCTTTATTCCACTTGTACTATCATTGCTTAAGTTCCATATTAAGCAGTGCCATAGAAGTATAAATGCATGGAGAGCCTGAATGCTTCTTATGCCTCGTGCATCAGGGAAAATTTTTACTTTATAAAATTCTAGATGTCTCCAATCTAGAAAAAACTGTGAGACAAGAGTATCCAGTATAAAAGAAAAAGTTACAAGCAAATAAGATACTCTCCTAGACAAGGTACTTCTAAACAAGATAATCTTCTAGAAAAGCATTCAATTTCACACTATTTAAAAATTCAAGCTGATAACTTGCATAAATTAAAAAAAAAAAAGGAAAACCAAACAAAAAAATCCAAACAAAAGAAAACACAAAACAAATTAAAAAAAACTAAAAACAAAGGCCCAAAACCCAAAAAACCCCAAACAAACAACCTCAGTAATAGTATGCATAGGTATATATCACAGACAAATATGATAAGCTACCAGGTACCCAAGAATTCCAAATTGGGAACAAACACCTATCAAAACTTTCAAGGTTTTAAAACTGCCTCAAATTCAAATTATTGTTTTCCTTATTTTCCTCTTTCTTGAAGCACAACTTTGCCATGGATAAAAAATTAGTCTCTTGGGTCACTAATTCCTGATTATTAAAATCTCAGATGCCAAGATTCTTTATTAACGTTAATAACATGGGGTTTGAACAGCTGCGAAGCACCAGAAACACAAGATCTATTCACTGCAGGTTAATAGACCATAAACTGATGTGGAAACAGGGAAAGGAGACAAGAAGAGGAGAGGTCCAAGGATTGCTGTTTTAAATATATGCTAAATATGCCATACAGACATATATATTTATATACATGTATATAAAATAAAACTATCCTAAAATGTACAATTTTCATTTTGTTTCACATTTTCTTCACTTCAAGATAATTAAATGTTCAACTAATCAGCTAGCACTACAACACACTCAAAAATCTGTCAGTACGGCCAGACTACATTGAAATACATTTGCATTCTGTATGTAGCAAAACAGGGTAGTTTTACTTGAACATTGCTAATCATTAAATTGATCACAAAACAGTTCAAACAGCAATAAACCTCCTCTTCAGGTAAGGTTTGAGTAGAAAAAACAGAAGCCAGGGAGCTTCCAAACCCTTCTGCTGGCCCAAGCCTGCACATCACACCAAAGGCAAATTTTAAGTAGCACCTCCGAGAGGTTTGGCACAGGCCAAACCCAAAGAAAGGAGCACAAGAAAATTGTGCCAGCCAGCACTGGTGTTTTGCAGCAGCTAAAAAAGCCTCTAAGAGACTTGCGCGTTCCCTGAGAACACATCTCAGTCACTGCAAAGCTGCATCTGTGTCCACTCATCCCAAACTTTCACACAGCTTTTGTGAAAAGCCCCTCATTGAATACTTCTGCCCTCACAAGTGTGTTGGCCAATTCCAAATCCCTCTTTCCAAGATAAAAATGCCTAGAGAGGGATTAAAAACCTTATTTTTTAAATATTTTTACTCGCTTCCTATGTAATTCCCAAGGAAAGGCGTTGAAACAAAGGATTACAGAGCTAAAGTCAATTGCTCTTAAGATGCTCTGGAAAAATAAAAAGCCAAATTCAATGTAAGATGTTTAAAAGGCAGTTAAGAAGCCTTTTAAAAACCAAAGTTTTGACATATGGTAGTATGTACTGTGTTTGTATTTTCACAGGCAATTCTAGCTAGCCAGCACACAATACAGGACAAGCCTCCTATTGTTTCTGTCAGCCTGGCCCAGACCACAAATAAATGAAATACTGTTTTCAGATATATTGTATGCAAGCTTTCCACACTGACATTTAACTGGCTGTACRTGTACTTCAAGCACTGTACAGAATGAAAGCATAAAGACTGACCTCTAAACTTTCTTGAAAGCTGAGACTCAAAACCCTAGGCAGGGAAAAAAGTCCTTCAGCATCATCCAGGAATGCTCATATATATTTTTATCTTTGCTGGATAATATTGGAGAAGATAAATAACAGAAATGTCTATTTTTATTTTTTTTTTTAAATCTTGGTATTTTACAAAGTAACATTCCTCTAGCAAATTTCATAGCACTGCTTAGATCAGAAAGGGATAAAAGTTGCATGATTAGCTGACTGGCATGGTAAGCAGTAAGCACAGATTTAGTGACAAGTGCCTGAGGGGTATAATGGCCTTGACAACCAAGTTATAATCTTTCTACATATCTACACTTTTTCTTTTTTTAATCTTCCTTTTCTTTTAGCTAGTTATTTAAGCTGCATTTACGTTTTATTGAGAAGAAGCAGCTTCAATTATCAACATAAATCTTAAGAGTGGGCACCAATCCTGTAATTTTCCTGTCAAAAATCCTTCTCAGAAGATGTGTGATTTAAAAAAAAAAAAAAAAAAAAAAGAAACTCCAAAACCTGAGCGCCTAATACATACTGGATCTGCCATTAAATACACACCAGAGCTGCTGTTTCTTTTCCCCAAAGATGACAGCACTGGGTTATAGGAACTAACCAACTTATGTTCTCTGCTTTTATTATGATTCAAGTCTTTCATAAAAAGTCAATTGGATACCACCAATTAAAGTACCCCATACTAATTATTTCATGCTGCTGCTTAAAAGAACAATTATATGAAATCATGTTTCCAGTTTCTGGAAACTGTTGTGCTGCACCACAACAATTTTTACAAGAATTCAAACAATGACATAAACAGATGTGAAAGTTCAAAGAAAACTTGCATTAGATAAATGACAAACTTGTACAAGCTAAGATTTGCCTTTATTCCCACCTTAAAACATCCTGTTGGTAGCATATTAAAACAAAACTTATTGATAAACAGCAGGGAGTGTATTTAAATATGAAAGCTGCTGATATCAGGGGTTCAAACACTGTGTATCCCTTGCGTACAAACACGTTCTCCTCCATAGAAAAAAAAAAGTTTGCGCTATTGGAACAAACTGCACCAGTCCATCTAAACCTGAGCTCAGATGGAAATGGAAAACTTCATCTCCCAAGATCTATATATCTAAATAGCAATTTTTCGTAAGTATTATAAAATACTGTGTGACAGACTGTATCCTTAGCCAAATTCCTAAGGGCCAGTATACTCTTGGCCCTGTTTCTTTTCCATTCCACAAATACTGCATTTAATGTTGATTTTCAGAGCACAAGAACCTTGCTCTTTTTTTCTCATTTCTGAAACCCTATGTAAGATCTGAGAAACTGATTGAAACCTAATTGCTATCAAAGTTATTAGTAAAATGCCAACAAACAAAACCACAAGTTAAAAAGCAATGTTAGGAGATCCTTGCAAACAATTATACTTAATCAGATCGTGAGAGCTCCCCCAATTCCCCAGTGTTTCCAGAAGTAACTTAACCTCTTTCAGAAAGATTTTCAGAAAGAGGAGGGGAGTATCTTTGTGGTTTTAYATAAGTTGACTGGAAAGATGCTCCATAAGTCTCTCGCTCTAGTGGTTAGAAATCTTTCCCTAATCCTCAGGTTAAACACACCCCCAAATAGTAAATATCTTGTTCTTCTTGTGCTGGAAGTGCCCTATAATTCAGATCTCTCCACAAACTTCTTGGACTTTTATGCCTTTGACATGCAAATCGCAACCTTTTCCTTTTTTACCAGCCTCTTGGATTCTGTGTTGTTGCTGCTCTTAGAAGCCATAAAACTAATTTCATCTGGCTTTCCCCTCATAGGATTTGCTCACCTTTTCCTTGTCTTATATTCTAGTTTATCCTTTTTGAATATGGAAGGCGCAAACCATACACACTTCAGAGGAAAGCAGACTCTGAGAACTATTTCAAGCACACACTGCAAAACAATATCACATCGTGCTACAGGGCGAAAATAACTAAAGGATAAATCAAAGTATTTTTCTGAAAGTGGCTTTTCTGCCCTTATACCTGCAGCTAACCTAACCTTTTGAGTTTGCTTTGTTGCACACAGAATAAATAATTTTCAAGGAAAAACAACAGAACTAGAAAGATCCACAGAGATTTTGTCCCATTCATTTCCTTTCTCTCAACTTCTCCATTCTTTTAATATTCCTACTCTTTGTATACTACCCTTGTGTAGCTTCAATAAAACACCTGATTTCCTAAACTTTGTAGCCTACAAGAACTGCATACTGAAAAGCAATTATTTTGACATTTTCAGGTTTACAGTCATCCTTCCATAATCAAAGACATGAAGTAATTAATGAAAGTAGTAATGCTGTGCCTATTTAGATTTTCCCAAAATAATTATATCACAACAGAAATTTCATTGTCTAATTCTACTTTGCTATAAATCAAAAGTGTAAAAACTGCATTTAACTGATATTTCTGTAACACTGATTAGGGAATAGCACTGTTCTCACTTTGAACTGAGAAAGTGTGCCTTTGACACAGTTTTATATACAAAAGCTGTTCATTTCTAACGAAGATTCTAGAAAAACAAAGCTACACTCTTCACCTAAATCCAGCCATTACTTTGCACAGCCATAGCTCCTTTAAAAAGATGCCACCTTTAAGAACAAAAATGTTCCCCTGCAAGTGAGGGAGTATTTGTACACTAAGGAGGAAAAGGCATAGCTGGAATGTTACAGCACTGTCACATCAGCTGATTAATGCCCACCCGGGACTGCAGGTTTATTGAAATGCATTTCAAGACATGGTAAATGGTTCCAAACACTCATCTGGGAATAGGTCCAGTTCTTTTCAATAGATACCATAAAATGTGACAAGCAGGGCTCTCACTTTGGATCAGCAGAACCTGCAGTTATCCTATGTCTTCCCAATGAAGAGGAATACTCTATTTCTTTTTCTGAGAATACAGTGGAAAACAGGTGAGAAAGATGTAAATAAAAAGAAAAGCCCTGAACACTACCTGATCACTCCCACCACAAAACCACAGTGATGTTCCCTGAAAAATAAGTTGTTCTTATTACAGTTTACATCACCATGTCAAGGATTCCTTTTGTTTCCCTCCTCTAATTGCTATTGACATTTCATTGATAGATGAAATTATTAACATATTTTTATTTTAATTATTTCTCCTACTAAGGGATATTTTTGGGTAAGCAAAATAATTTGCTTTAAAAACAAAATCTGACTACAAAATGTGGGCCATGGCTTTTAAAATAAATCTTTAGACATCCACAAAATATTTTTCCCACTCCAAAGACAGCAACAAAAAACACTTCAAGGTTAAGACACCATGAATTACAATTGCATTTCTGTCATAGCTACCACACTATCAGGAGATGTCAGAAACCAGTAATTTACTGTACACTTACGGGGAAAAAAAACTAGGGTAATGACAGAGTGCCTGGAGTTTTAAGCCACGTCTGTCCGTCTCTTTGAAATAAGAGATTAAATGGGAGCTGTACTAAAAATGCCTCAAATCCAGACTGATCTCGTGCCTGGCTCTTACACTGAGAGATGTAACCCAAACAYTGGAAGCTACAGACATTCAATTTACACAATATTCATGACCTGGTCAACTGAACAGGAGTTAGTTGAAGTATTGTAGCAATAAGCTAAACAAATACAGGGGAGAAATATTTTTTTAAAGTTTATATATTGCGGGTGTAAATGGTTTTCTTCTGTTCTTTATTCAGCAGTACTTCTGGAAATATGCAATTAGGTCAGAAAAAGCCATGAGTTCTGGGCAAAAAAATCTTCTAGGAAAGCTGTGTATTATCTTATAGTTATTTAAATACTCTGCCTAGTGGGAATGGGGAAAAAAATGGCAAATACTGCATTGCTCAGATATTAACACTGAGTCTCCATTTTAGTTTCTGAAGACATATTTCCCAGGAGATGCTAAGAAAGACTTGCTCTCTGAAATAATCACTTTTAACAAAGCCCAAAGTGGCAACAGTAAGAGTCATGCTTTAAACCAAAATTAAATTCAACTCTTCCAAATTGCTCTTGAACAAACCACTTATTTTCAAGAGACTCAGCTTTACACTCAATCTTTGTTACATGAACACATGCTACTGCTTTGTGCAGCAGTTAGCATAAATAAGTCCTGACCTGGTTATTCATTAAATTAGCTAGAATATAAATTCAAAACACTAATATTTATATTGCACCATGTAAGAGGCTGACATTTACATAAAACCCCAGGCAATAGCTAATGTTCCCAGGGTAAGAAACTGGTCAGTTTTATTTTTTCTTTCTCTCAGTTGTGCTTCCTGGTAAGATATTTATCTCATCTGATTTTGGTGGATACTGTAATAGTCTGAGATGTCAGTATCTAGGGCACTCACCTTTAGAAACTAAAACTCCTTCAACAAAAACAACAACATCCCACACCAAACTGTTAAGCTGGGAATAGTATTTTCCCTTAAGGGAAACATTAATGAAATTACAGAAATACTTTCATTAATAATGCAAAACGACCCAGTCAGCAACTCCACTATATTCAAAAACAAAAAACAAGCACAGTGGTAATAAAGTCTATTTCATTATTTCTTTTTGTCTTTGAAAGGGCTGGAATAATGCTGGGAGATATTTTCTACACTGGGATGGAGAAGTGCACTAGGACAAGACTGGGAATGGCTGAGCTGTATCTGAAGGCAAGCTCTTCTTTGGAGATTTGGGTTTGACAAGCTGGCAGTGACCATGCCCAAGTGCAGGGTGAGTGAAGCAGAGGGGTCAGGCAGGTACACAAAGAGAGTGACAGTGGGAGCTGCACAGGCCCTGGGATGGCTGTCAAGAGCACGAGGAAAAGAAGTGGCAAAGGAATACGGAAAGGATGCAAATGTTAAGTAGAGCTGAAGTAAAGAGCAACTGGAAGACCACTAGGGAAACAGATACTTTAACTATATTATATAACTATATAAGGTCTTATATAACTATATAAGGTAACAGGATTTGATGAAAATTATGGATAAGTCTGTGGACAACAGAGCTGGAAAGATACTGAAAAAGACCACTGGTTAAACACAGGAGTGGGGACACAGTGGGAAGGTCTGGGACAGTCCAGAGCAATCACTCCTGCCCTGTCCTCCTCCTTCCCTGGCAGATGGCATTCCCTACAAAGGCAGGCCTGACAGCTCTGATGGGCTGTCAGCAGCTCGACAAGAAAAGCCAGAGTAAATGGAGAGTATGGGGACTGAGGCTGCTGTGAGCCACATCAGCATTGCCACTTCCAGGGCTTGGTTTTCTATTAAGCAGGGAGGGAGGGAGGATTAGGAAACAAAGAAGAGGCAGTCAGGCTCCCCTCCATCTTCCATCCTTGTCCTGGATCATGTTTCATCCCACACTAGTCGAGTGTCTCATTGCCTGTGAACCACTGGTTTGCCATTTGGGACAGGACAACAGAACTTGGAGAAAAACAATGGGAGTGCACCAAAACCAAAGGAGGACTCTTAGCTGAAGGGACCAAATGAACTTCCAATTGAGTGACAATGTCTAGGAATCAAAATTATGTAGATGCATTATATAAACTATAATAACACATATAGTTACATATTTTATGTATTTTCTTCATATATGTGTTGATAAATCAGATATCAGACATACTGATGCAGGAAACTTTTACATCACCCGTAGGCTTGTTTTTCCCTAATCAGTGTCAAAGATTTCACCTATTTGTGGCACAATTRCAGCACATTAGGCTATTTTATTCCAAAGCCTAATCTACAAAGACCTATTATTAAAAATCTAAAAATATCCCTTTGGATGATTAGATTCATTCACAAAAGTAGATCTAAATATATTTTTTTGGTGTTATTGTTTTTTAAAATCACAAAAACAAACACAATACTTTCTCTGTATAATAATTCAGATGGGTTGCCCCTACATTGTTCCAGACTTTTCAAAGTCACCTCCTACCATGCTTCTCAACTGATTTCCACTTCCAGATTTCCATGTGAGATTGAATCTGATATTGATCAGCTGCATGTTCAGATGTCTGAGATGCTGAGGAAAYGGAAAAAGGATCCTCATTTCTGCAGGGCTATTGGGAAGCCAGAGAAACAGCAACTCTCAGCAGGACCAGGGGTTTTCTCAGCCGCGCCAGGGAGCATTCCTCAACTCTGAGGCAACAGAAGGATTTTAACACATCACTCCTGGGCTGTGCCGGGGCCCATTTTGGTACATCTCTTACAAATGATACTACCAACTTTTTTTCTTGTTCCCAAACTGGATTTAAACAGAAATATGATGATTAAAAAAACCTGTCCAAAGTCATACTTTTTAAGATTGTAAATTTGTTTCAGGTGCAAGGGGGAATGAAACATCAAAACTGTCCTCATGAATCCAAACGTTAGGTCTTTACACAAGATGTATGCCAGCTAAGAAATAAGTCTAAATTTAAATATTTAGTGGTTAATTAATTTAGAAATTATTAACGAGGAAAAAATTATTATTATTAAGCAGTTTAGTTTCCCTGTTCTTATTATTATTTTAATAGGCTAAAAATTTGAACTAAAAGAGCTTTCTTTTGTTCCATTTAATACATTTGACTTCTTGTATGACATTAAGTTTGGACAATTACAAAAAGCCCAGATATTCTGAATTATAAGTTGCTACTCACGTAACAAGACTGGCATGTTTTTGTTGCCTATGGAAGGATGAAAATTTCAATTCAAATCTAAAAAAAAAGGAATAAGTTGTGTACATTTACATCAAATGTACAGATCAGTAAAAGTAAACTACTTTATCACAGTTTAAAAATTTAAATCAAATAATCTCTTACTGAAAACTTGTCTATCCCTACCCTTTTTTCAATACATACTTTTATTCAAATATACAGCTAAGTAAATAATCACAAAAAGCATGAAAGATAACATGCTTTTAGGGAAAAGTAATAAATATCTCCTCCCAACTTAATCTKCATAGCAATCAACGTGATATTCACTGCAGGATGACTGAAGGTATTTTTTCATTCCTACTTTTCCACAACATGAAGATTTGTCAAAGCAGCAAAATTTCACCTAAAGTAAAGTTCTATCTATCAATGCCATATAAATTACATTTTGCTGAGAAACACTGCAAAGTTTTCCCTTTGTGTTTGAATTTCTTGTCACCCAAGAGGTCAGAAAATCACAGAAGCACCGAATCTTTTGGGTTGGAAAAGACCTCTGAGATCATCGAGTCCACCTTACGAATGATCTCCACCTTGTTAACCAGACCACAGCACTGAGTTCCACATCCACTCTTTCCTTAAACACCTCCAGAGACAGTGACTCCATCACCTCCCTGGGCAGCCCATTCCAATGTTCAACACAGATTTCAGTGAAGAAATTCCCCCTGATGTCCAGACTGAACCTATGTGGGTGCAGCTTGAGATTGTGTCCCCTTGTCCTGTCCCTTGTAACCTGGGAGAAGAGACCGACCCCCACCTGGCTGAAGCCTCCTGCCAGGGAGTTCTAGAGAACCATAAGGTCTCCCCTTGCTCCTTTTCTCCAGGCTAAACACCAAAGCTCCCTCAGCTACTCCTCCTCAGACTTGTGCTCCAGACCCTTCCCCAGCTCTCTTCCTTTCTCTGTGAGCACAGAATAAATCCCAGCACACCAATTCCTTTATTTTCTCGAGGGGCCCAAAAGTGAACACAGCACTCAAGGTTGTGACCTCACTGATGCTGAGTAAAAGGGGAGTCCACTGGGTTGGGGTTTTGTTCCTTCAAAAGTTTCTTTGGTCCCAAAAAATCAAACTGAGAAATCTGAAATCTTCCACATGGCCAATTCTTTTGCCATTGTTCCTACCTACGTCTTTGCAAAAAAAGCACAATTTTCCAATGCTCAGTTGAATCCAACTGCAGGTGAACGGCATCACACACAGAAAGCCAAACTCCAGGSCTTCCTTAAATGTACAAAAGTATGGGCCCAGAAGATTCATGCACTGAGTCTCCTTCTCATAAAGGAGCGTTATCGTCCTGAGGTCTGAAGTCCTACCCCACAGCATGACTACTGAAAACCTAGTGAAAAATTATCAAAAATGTCAACCAACATCTCTGCCACCCCTATGCCTTTCCAGCTGGATTGTAGTTCTGGTTGTGTGAAGATGGTACAACCACCTGAATACACCACAGAGAAGACTTCATCCAGTGGCTAAAACCAGGCCTCTACCTCAAACTGACAGGAAAAAACACATACTTATCAAGCTGTTTCTGGCAAAAAAAATGGTAAAAAGAAATACTATCAGATTATTTTCCTGAATATTTGTAGTGGATTCTTCAGAAAACTTGTAGCTAATAGCTTGAGTGTTCAGTAGCCTGAAGTGTATTTAAACATGCAAATCAAAGCCTTTGAGATGTTCTATATGATAGGCACACTCAAGTAAAATATTTAAATAACACCAGTTTTCAGCAAGTTATTGACTTTTTCAAGACAAAGTACTGAACCACAATTTCAGGAATAGTTGTCTGAAATCATTTCTACTTTAAAGAAAACAAAATATTTGAAATGGCCTTTTAAAGGATTAGTAACAAATCCTTAGAGGAATGCAGCCCACCTCAGTCAATTTTCAACCTTAAAACCAAATTTTGACATATCCAGAACATTAATGAAGACAATGTTTATGCCTTACATAGCATGCTTAGTGTGAGAAYTCTGCAGATAAAAATGCTGTGCAATGTATACTGAAGCTCATAATGGAATGTAAAAAGAAGTTGAAAAATAGCAGTAGCTTATGGTTGTTGATAAGATTTAACTAAATTAAGAACAGCTTTAAAAGTAAGAGAAAAAAGTTAAAAAATTAATTATTTCATTAAGACAACATATGGGGTCTATTTTTCATTATTTTAATTATTTTATAAAAGCTAGCTTAATGACTAGCTTTTGAATAGCTATTGTAAAGGGTTCTGGTGAAAGGATCAGTACTGAGAAATACAGATCAATATTCAGTGGTCATAAAAGGAAAAAGGATGGAGAAGGGAGAGGTAAGAGAAAAATAGTGATACACAACCACAAGGCTGAGCCAAAGAAGAGAGGAATATTCAAGCATGGGAAAAGACAAAGACCTCAAGAACTCCATAGAGCTGTGCAAGAAAGAAAAAAAAACTATAAGGGAAAATGAGAAGAATGGAGCTGTGTGATTTGAGAAGATTTTAATGCATAATATAACATCAACACAAGCAAGCAGGCAGAGGTTTGTGTGGTTTACACATATAAATGCAAATGCTGACAAAGCCTTCAAAATTTTAAAGGGGAATAGCGGTTTGAAAACAAGGGAAATGAATTATTATTTTTTTATTATTACTTCAAGAAACAATCACCATGACACACGGGTGAGGGTTTAAGCAGCAAAGAAAAATAGGTTATTGCCAGAAATGAATAAACCTCAGGGGAATCTGAGTGCCCAGATACTTTCTTTTTTTCAACTTTATCAATAGCTCTGGTAGAAGAGATTACTTCTCTGCATCAGGCTTGTTTCACTCGTTAAGATATCCCCACACAGAGAGGCAAGAGGAAAAACAGCAGCAGCCACCAAAAAAAAACATTAGATTAAAAGAATTCAACTAAGTATGCTCCATCAGCTCAGGAAAGACAGTCAGTCTTATTCTCCAGTCTGCAAGACTCTAAGGTATGATTATATATTGGAGTTTCCCTTCCAACAAATTAAACTGTATTTTACAAGAATGTAGAAATGCTGATTAAAAAAAAAAAGAGCTACTTATATTCACACAAAGAAACACATTTTATCTTATGTACATGTATCTCTGCTTAGGATTAACGTAAGACTTCTGTTGTGCAGAGAAGCTACCTGTTCACTAAATTTGTAATAAACTGGAGAAGAACTCCTATGGGAGAACTCCTTTCTCCCATAGTTACTCCATGCAGGATTTGGTCAGTGCCTCCTGAGAGGGGGAAGTTGGCAGGGACCTTTACTGCCAACATAAATAACATAAATATCACTACAAACTCACACTGCTCAAGCAGCTACACCCATCACTGCTACTACAGCACTGTCCAACACCAGTGGGCAGGCGGGTACAAGGAACTTGAAGATTTGTTTGGATTTATCCTTGCWAAGTACAATCCAAGGTTTTAAGCATCCCTTTTTTTTTTTTTGCAATAGGATTTTCAAGGCTAAACTGCTTTTTTTCATATCATGATTATAATTACAACATTGTTTCCAAATGCTAAAAGGCAACCAGTATACAGACTTTTCCACTTTGTGTAAAGAGCTATTTGAAACAAAACCCTAAATTAAGGCTTCCTGAAAGGCTGAAAGCCTTCAGTGGGACTAATTACACAGAACCACTAGGCCTTGAGGCTCACAGCTGCTCACCAGTACCCTCTGCAAAGACTGAGAATTAAACACATGGTTAGGGGCTTAAATTGATTAACGGGCATCAGTTGTTCCTCCTCTACAGGTAAAGCCCTAATATCAATCTTTTTATTTTCTAATATTCCATTATATGACTAATTAGTAGGCATTATGGCACATCTATTAGTTTAAATGAATTTTTAATGACAATTAATCTTCCCTTTTTAAAAATTCTTACTTTAAATAAATGGGAAATTCTCCCCTAGTGTTTTGATTAAAAACAAAAGCTAAGCAGTACTAAAAAAAAGTCAATTAAAAATGAACGGATCTTTTAGTGAGAGCCTGTACTGCAAATTGTCAGTCCTCTACATGGTACACAGGAATTGTACTCTTAATTTGTTCTGTAATTTTGTGGTTGCGGCAAGTATTTATAAACTGGTATATCTGCACTAGGAACACCACACTGGAACAGTTACGGGACTTTGCAAACAGAAGTGAATTGTAAGTAATCAAGATACAAAGGACAGATTAGACAGTATTTGATTCCTCACAAGGACTGTGGTAAACCACTCACTATCAAGACTATCAGGCAGGAAACACCGGGGAAGGACTTGGAAATCTTCATTTCCATCAACTGCATCAATCTGCCAACACAGCACACCATCATCACCAAGAAACATTTTCATCAAGGGAGAAACTAACTCATCAACTTTGAAAACAATGATCCAAGAAAACACAAATGAAGAAGAAATCAGTGCTTAAGACTTAGAAGGGAAGCAAAAGGTCTCTAAAATACATCAGCCCAAATCCCATATTTTATCATTGGGCTTCAAGGATAGCTCAAAGCTCTCACAAAAGACTGTGCGCCACTCAACCCCATGTCTTCTTTCAGCTCAAGAGTGATGTGGTGAAAAGCCACTCCATGTCCTCTCATGATAATACCCCTAAGAGAAACCACTTTATGGAAACACCAGGTGCATGGCCTTGACAGTATTTTTTTTAAAGTATCTATATATGAATAAATAAAATCTGAAGTTTTCTATTAGGTACATATAATGCCTACAGAGTGCAGAGGAAAGACAAAATGACTCATTATAAAATACTTTTTTTAATATTCTAAGCAGAAAATTATGCAGAATTAGCCTGCTTGGTGTGAAACCGCCTAACCAAGCCAAAATCAAATCTCTCATTTCTTCGTGCCTTGCCACTTTAGTAATGGTAAATTAGTCACTTCCTTCCATCTGGAGTGAGCAGTCCACAGACTTCAGGTGTCTTAGGGGTGTTTAAGCCCCTTCCTTCAAAACCATACAAGAATACTTATTCCAAGAAGGATCTGAGAAAGGTGATGAGAGGGCTGTTTGTATCAACAATTACAGAAGTCCAGGAAATGGAAAGTTTCTCCTCCAAGGACATTGATCAATTTTACATAAGGCAACTAAAACACCAATTCTAGAAGAAAGCAGTTGTGACTTGTCTTCAAAACCCGGTCTGGTACGTCTGAGACAGTTCCAGAACACGTTAGTGGATGGAATGTCCTCAGGACCATTAGAAACATAAGTAGGCACATGGGGAATGTGAAGCTCAAGGGCAGCCTGGGCTGCAGTGACCATGAAATTGTGGAGTTTGATATCCTTGGGGCAGCAAGGAGGGTGAGAAGTGCACTCACTACCCTGGACTTCAGGACAAAAGAGGGTCTCTCCAAGAATCTCCTTGGCAGAGTGCCAGGGGATAGAGCCTTGGTGGGAAGAGAGAGAGAGCTGGAAGACACTCAAGGACTGCCTCCTCCAGGCTCAAGAACAATGCACCCCTACAAAGAGAAAGTCAGGGAAGATTGCCAGGAGGTCTCCATGGATTAACAAGATGCTCCTAGACAAACACAAAGAGGTAGCTCAGTGAGGGTGGAAGCAGGGAAAGTAGCCTGGGAGGAACACAGAGTAATTGTCTCAACAGGCAGGGAGATCATTAGGAAAGTTGAAGCACTGGCAGAAGCCAATCTGGCAATAGAGATCAACCATAACAAAAAAAAAAAAAAAAATTAGGTGTCAGCAACAAAAGAAAGCCTAGGGGAAATGTGGAGTTCCCCCAGGAGGAATATGGGACACCTGGTTACCCAGGAAATGGAGAAGGCTCAGGAACTCAGCGATGTTTTGCTCCAGTCTCCACTAGCAAGTGTTCCAGCCACACTGCCCAAGCTGCAGAAGGTGAAAGTAGGGATTGGGAGAATGAAGTCCCATCCACTGCAGAAGACCAGGTTTGGGAATGTCAAAGAAACCCAAAGTTGCCCATGTCCACAGGACCTGATGAGATACATCCACGGGTCCTGAGGGAACTGGTGGATGAAGTGGCTGAGCCACTATCAATCATATTTGAGAATACAGCAGTCTACTGAAGTTCCCACTGACTGGAAAAGGGGAAACATAATCCTCATTTTTAAAAAACAAAAATAGGAGACACCCAGGGAGACTCAGACCAGTTAGTCTCATGCAAGTGTCTGGCAAGACCAAGGAGCAGATTCCTCTGGGAACTATGCTAAGGCACAGGGAGAATAAGAAGGTGATTGGTGGCAAGCAACATAGCTTCACTGAAGGAAAATAATTCCTGACATATTTGGTGACTTTCTACAGTGGGGTTACAGCAGTGATGGGCAAAGAAAGGGCAAGAGATGTCATCTTCCTAACCTGAGCAAAGTATTTGACACTGTGCCACATGACATCCTTCTCTCTGAGCTGGAGAGCCATGGATTTGACAGATGGACCACTTGGTGGATAAGGAATTGTCTGGATGGTCACACTCAGAGTTGCAGTTGATGTTTTAATCTCCAAATTGAAAGTAGTGACAGTAATGTTCCTCAGGGGTCAGTACTGGGACTTGTGCTGTTTAAAATTTTTGTTGGTGACACAGTAAGTAGGATTAATATGCGCCCATAAATCCAACCTTAAAACAAACACAAACTTAATCCCTATTCTAAAGCAAAGCAACATATCCCAAAAACATCTTCCATCCTAGTTAAAATAAATGTCTTCAGTGCTTAAAAGCAAAAGGAACACTCATATAAACATGTAGCACACCAAGTAGTAGAGACCATCCCTGACCTTGAAAAACACCTTTCTTAGTATACTTCAGTAGGAAAAAAAAAGGACCATTTTCCTGTTAATGCTGTCATAAAGCCCACAGTGAATTACTAAAAATCATTACTTTTATGTTAAAAGCTCTGACAATGACAAGGATGAATTAGCAGGGGACGGGAAGTAAAAAGACAAGTAATGCTTAAGAGGCCCATCTCCACAGAACACTGCTGGGAATGTAAATGTCTAAAGCTTTGCGTGCTTATTAACGTTGCTCGTTGTAGTCCCATCTCTTTGCAACAATTTACCTGCTCTCCTTGGCTAATGTACAATCTCCTTCCCCCCCACACCCATTAGGAAGATTCCCTTCCTTATAAATACCTGTCACTCACCCCACAGCAGGCTGGCTCTCCACTCACACAGAACTCTGCTAATAATGCTATTAATAACTACTGGTAAAAAAAAAAAACAATACACAAAAACATGCAGAAGTAGACAAAACTGTAGTGGCAAATAATGCATTGTTTCCAACATGGACGAGACAGAGCCCTACTATGAACAATAAGCCAGAGGAACTGAAGTTTCAGTCCTGGAAAAAGGAATCTACTCCTAAGAATTACTTCATGTGAGGGGGAGAAGGTTTTTTTTTTAGTTTATCATTTCAGCAAGTAAATGTAAAAGCTGTTCAAAATTTGAAGTAATTAGTGTTCCTCCTTCACTGAACAGTAAAAAACCAAACTGCCTTAAGAAATTCTGCAAACAGCCCATACATGTTCACCAAAAACTACAATTGAATAGTAATCCATAAAACTTAAAGAGATTTTCATAAATCATAAAAGGTAAACATTACTAAAACAAAACATAACCTTGTAACAGTAAAGCTGGCTGGCCCATTTCCTCCAAGTAAATATGTTTTAAGTTGCTCTTTCAATCAAAATATGATAGATGGCATTATAACTAGATACTGTTCTCATGAGGAAAGATTTCTTCACATAGCTAAAAAAGAACATTCCCAACAGGGATCCTTCAAAAAAACACTAATATGTTCTTTATACCTGTTCCATTTTATTTTGAAGGTCAACAAATTGCTGCATTCAGATGACAGATTTGCAAGGTATCTGCAAGATTTTTATTCATTATACCAAATCTTTATATTTCAAAATGCACTATTTTTCTTGTCCTCCTTGAAAGCACTCCCAAAATATTTGTTGTAGGATCTTATCAGGTCTGTAGAACCAACTGCAGAGAAAGATTTGACCAATTTTTTCATAAAAACCAAAATTCCAAAATAAGACATCTGCTTAAATAATCAAGGGGAAAATATATAAGATGGAACTACAAAGACATCTATTATGTCTTTATATTGCTCCCATCCTCATGCCCAATAATTTTAGTGCCATAAATGTATAAATTTAGCTTACAGTTACTTTCCGAGTCTAGCAGGATGAAGAAATCCCACCAACTCCTACAGAAACAGCAGGTCAACTCTGGGACAGGAGAACAAGAAGCTAGGGATATTACAACATTGTCAAGAGGAAGACCAGTACAGGAACCCTGGAAAGAATGTAAGTTTGTAAACCCTGGAAATATGTATAGTTTGGTTGCTTCTCTGTGATCCTTGAAGAAACTCGATGGAAACAAACAACAGCTATTTTCAAGTGAATTACTGCAAATGACATTCATAGGGCTAGAACATACTTGTGGAATAGAGTTATGAAGAGTACTAATAAATTCTTGTCATCCTTGTATTTTTGTTAATGAAAAAGTACAGTCTTGCAGAACTTGTCAGCAGATGAACTTAGATTTCTCATTACCATTAAATTACATGGGTCAGGTGGCTCATTTCAATCAAAAAAGTACCTACAACATCAGTATTACAGACTTCCTAACTTAAAGACTCAGCTTATCTAATATTAACCCAAGTTAAACATTACAAAAGAATCACACAACAGCCAAACACAAGAAACTTGCTCATAATGAACAACTAAACCCCAAGTCATTACCTGAGAGAAGTTGTCTCCCCTTCCCATCATCTCTAGCACAGAGAATAGCATCATCACCTCACTGCCACTGCTCATGGTAGGCACAAGTTGAACCTTTATTTAACTTGCTTTTTTCCTGCCTTACCTCCCCCACCACACACAATTTTTTTTTATGTAATAAAACTCCTCAGATAAATTCATGACCTAACTATTGTGTCTTTATTCTCCTGTCTAGGCTAGATCCTCACTTACAAAGCACAATTTTTGCTTGGACTGACCACAGATTCCAGCAAACAGAAGTGAGATTATTGCTCTGGAGACTGACCTGACGTTACTTTCATTTCATTGATATTGGTAAATGCCATAGTGAGCCACAAGCAAAAGCACCACCATGCATCAGCACATCTTCACCCAAGTATACATTTTAATAAATAATAAAATATATACCAATAATAATAAAAATATATACCAATGTCCCTCTAAATCATCTCCAATAACAATATATTTTGTGTAGAGCATCAGGCTGTTTCTGCCAGCCACAAATGGTAAGACTGAGCAGTGTTGGTTACTACTGGAACACATCATCTCAACTTACATGTTCTTTCTTCCTCTCCCACATCCTTATATTCAATCAGAATAATTTTTAAGAAATGGACATTCCAACTACCACTGGCATAAATAATTTTTCTGCCACTGAAGTATTTCAGAAGACACACTATTAAATCTGGTTAATGCACCATCAGTCCAGCTGTAAAAACTTTATCTACATACATCAAATAGTTTCCAAAAGAACAAAACAATTTAAAATAATGATCTGCAAAATTAGCTATTCATGCTTTATTTCTGTCCAGATTGCCCTACAGGTTCTATACTGTGATATAACTTGCCAACATATCATACAATACTGGAGAACCAACAGAGAAATTCACTGGAGGTACAAAAGGAAAGGGAAGTTGAGGGAAATTCCAGGGTGAATCACCATTGAGGACTCTTGGGAGGAGAAGGGGAACAGAAGGGAAAAGAGGAACAGAAATAGTTCCTCCTATAAAGAATGCTTTTCTGTTAGAGTTGGAAAGGGGGGCCATGGATTCCTCAGACAGATGGTGTCAATAGATCTGTCTATTAGTCCCTTTGGCAGCAGCAGTATGGTGATGGGGCTCACAAAAAGCCACTTAAAAACTCCATATAAACAAAAGAGAATTACATTAAGAAGTTGATTCAACTTTCCAGTACAAACACTGTTTCCCACATATGGCACAAAACCCACTACCATTCATTCCAGTTTGCAGCAGCTTCTGCAGTTTTACAAGACTATGGTGGATGTGGACTCACAGCAAATCCCCATGTGAGACAGATCAGCTTCCCAAGTGAAAAGCCCAGACCTGAGGGCTTTCCCAAGTCCTTCTGCACCATCGCTTTTGTGTAAGAACTGACAACACACAGGGCTCTTTACTCAGCAATTTGACACTTAAAACTGGAAATCATGGTGGCCAATGCTTCTCCCTCTGGTACTGTAGGATGTTAAGCTCCTACTAACGTGATCACAGAACCATTTAAGTTGAAAAAGACTTTTAAGAACACTGAGTCCAACTAGTACAGCCAAGTCTCCCACTAAACTATGTCCCTAAGTGCCACATGTACACATCTTTTAAATACCTCCAAGGATGGTGACTCAACTACCTCCCCAGACAGCCTGCTCCACCCTTACTGTGAAGCAATTTTTCCAAATAGCCAATCTAAACCTTCCCTGGCCCAGTTTGAGGCCATTTCATCTAAACCTTCCCTGGCCCAGTTTGAGGCCATTTCATCTTGTCCTATCATTTCTGACCTGGGAGAAGAGATGTACCCCCAGGTGGTTGCATCCTCCTTTCAGGGAGTTGCAGAGAGCTGTAAAATCCCCCCAGAGCCTCCTTTTCTGCAGGGGAATTAAAACAGTCCCAGCTCCCCCTCATCAGTCTTGTGTTCCAGACCCTTCTCCAGCTCCACTGCCCTTCTCTGCACACACTCCAGCCCCTCAATGTCCTTCCTGCAGTGAGGAGCCCAAAACTGAAGACACCATATGAGGTGTGGCCTCAGCAGTGCCCAGCACAGGGGACAATCCCTGCCCTGGTCCTGCTGCCACACCGCTGCTGATCCAGGCCAGGTGCCACTGGCCTTCTTGGCCACACTGCTGGCTCATGGTACTTCCTTACATTTGAAGTAACAAATTTTTAATTCTTAAATGCTTTAACTTTAAATCTACCTGGTTTAATTTTCTGAACAGACATTTCAGAAGTGTGTAATGCCGACAGATATAAATAAGAAATTCTTAAGTAAAAACACTTGAATATAAAATCCTTCACAAACCCTACCAAACTTGGTTTGTTTCTACTGAGAGAAAGTCTAGCAAGAGAAAAAATCAAAAATAAAAAATAGAACTACAATATTACTATTGAAAAAAAAATTATTTTCATAGAACATGGTATGTTAAAAATAGCTAAAATTGACAAAGTAGCTAAATGCAATGCAAACATAACACAAAGTTAACTTTGTATTATTCATTAGCTATTAACTGGCATTCATCTAAGTCCAAGAAGTATATTTTACTCTATAAGAAATTAAATATACTTTAAAAATACATATTCTTAGGATTACACTCTTCCTCTCTGTTGGTTCCCTGATTAAAATAAGCTGTAGCGGTAATGTTAAACAGTCCTTTTGGTGGCAAGGAACTCAAAAATGCATTTTTAATTCTCAGAAATATTTAGAACATTCATGAAATCAGAGTCCATCCCACTGTCCTACTTTATCCCTCCAATGAGAAACTGAACTGAGAGAAGCAGGAGCTGAATCCTGGTTTTTGGGGTTTTTTAAGCAGAGGCAGATGTTTAACACAGTTCCAACCATCCTGGTTGTTAGACACATAGAAMGGAATGTTTAAGTCAAACAAAGACAACGTTGGTCTTATCACAAGTGATGCATATGGTCAGAAAACTCCTTGGAAAATGATCAAGAACTAAGAGCCAAAGAATTATAATTTAATTACCCACAACAAAGCATTCCACCTGCCTAGCGCCAAATCTGAGTCATGCAGTTGCTGCTTTAATTACAGAAGAATCATTGGTTACAACTCTGCCTGCACTAGCATGGCAAATATATCTTCAAGAATATCTTTCTTCTTTTTGTTTCTGTGCTAGAAGGGGAAGCTCCTCTGGAGAAACCCACAGGAGTCAGGTCACAGCTCCTGGGGGTGAGCACAGAGTCACACCCAGGCTAAGGAAGACAGCAAGACCTTAGTCTGCTTGTATGATCTAAGTCTGACCAAGCCATCCATACATATGGAAAAAACAATGTGTAAAATACCAATGACAAGTCTCCAAAATTCCTTTCTGCCACTCTCTGTCATTAAAGTCCATCTTTGGTCTTTCCTTGAAGTTGGATCTTGAACTGTAAGCCCCAAATGAGGCTCTTCTTACAGGATCAGTCTGATAATGGGGAACCATCATTACCTTTAGTGTCTTCCACTAAAAGTAATTAAAATGGGTATATCTAGCCATGCACAAGGATTTGCTTGCATTTACAAGAAAGGTAAAAAACACTTTCTATACTTTGACTATTGCCATAAGCAGTTTGTAAGATACTACACTGCTACTTTTATCAACCATCTCATAAAACTTAATTCCAAGTTTTGTGTGTATGTTTTGAAGCCAACTATGTTCACCTGAAAAATAATTTGGTTTCTACTGAACCACAACCTGACAGAGACACACACACACACACAAAAGGCAGCTCCTGGCATTTCCTGCTGTTTATACAACAGACAAGAGCAACACTACTCTGTAACCARTGTTATGGTAAATTTTAATTCACTCAGTTTTATGGTGTTGGACATGTACTTCCTTCAGGGAAAGAGAAGGAATAGGAGCAGTGTGGCCTTATGGCAGAATCAAGCCAGGTACAGCAATAAGAGAAGAGGATGTGGATGCAAGGGGAAGAGTGGCATTTCCTAAGGAAACTGCAGCATTACCATAGCAATCCTCCAATTAGTGTCTCAGATGTAGAAGGCATCAAACAAAAAATGCTTAGCAATGTGCATGGGAGGGACAATGAAGCACTTGTCATTATATATATTTTTAAATGGCACTTTCTATTCAAATGGTACAGAAAATTCACTTTATAAACAACATTCTCCTGTCTGAAATTTCCCAAATTGTAACAAGCTGTTTAAATATACATATTCAAGCTATACTTTTTTTTTTCTAAATAAACATAAGTGTCATTATTTTAATAACATTCTGCATTTTTTCTTTAAGGCTGAATATTTTCTCAGAGAAAACATTTCCCCCTCTCTCCAGCATGCCTAAACCTGTGTTTGTAATGAAGGAGACAGGCAGCAGTAGAGGATTAAAGGCTTGTCTAAAAGGAGTTGCTGAAAATTTTCAAAACCATTGGCTATTCATGAGAAGGATGAATGTGCTAGGGTAAAAAAAAATGAATCACAACAGACTTTTATCTGTATGCTATGCAAGGATGAATCTATTTCAGACTAAATAACTAGGTATCATAAACATAAAATCTGGCATTTTGTGATCTGGATGAACAAATACAACCTCACACCTATCTCAAAGAAGGAATTTGAAGCAAGACAAAGATTTTGGAACAAAAATAAAGGAACTTTTACCTCAGTACAATGGATTTGCATTTGGAATTAAAGGATCCAGTAAATAATCTAGCTCCATAGCTTGAACACTAGGGCACCAAAGAAGTAAGAAACTTAATTTCCTGTTATCTTTAAGAAACATTCCTTGTAACACAGTAAACTCTGCTATTTAAGAGTATTTTGAACAATATATTTGTATGTATAGGATATACCAAAATAAACTAGCAAAATTTATTTCCTTTCCTACAAAAGCATTTGGAGAAAAGTGAAGAAAGCTGAACAAGACACAGTCACGAGCATCTGCACTCAGCAATCAAAAAATCCATATAATAGAGAGAAAGCTAAAACTCATGGAGGACGTGAATCAGGAAATAAACCAATAACTGCATATTTATGTACCTGTTCAAAAGTACTATAAAGCCTCAGCTACCTACTCTGAAATATGTTGGACCTGAAAACTCATACTAGATTAGTCATGTTAGCAATTTCCCAAACCAGCTCTCTCTCAATTCTGACACACACTGAAACATGAGTGCATCAAAATAAATTGCCATATGGAGCATCTGACTTGATTGTTTTAACAAGTACTAAATTATTTGTGCATGATTTTATTTATCAAAATTACTAACTGAACTTTGAAGTCTATTCCCATGACAAATTGTTTTCATTTCATAGAAGGCAAGGAAGGGAAGAGCTTATCTTTAGAAACTAATATAATTTTTGCTTACAAGGTTTACTCCTTAAAATTTAAAAAGTAGGATGAAAAAAAAAATCAAAATAGTTAAGATTTTATCACTTTGGTGAGGATATTTTAATACAGTGAGAGGAAATATATTGCTATACATAACTTAAAGAATTCTTGTCTTCTTGATGCTCTTGAAACTGAAAAACACTCCATTTTAATTATGTTGAGAAAATGTGTAATTTTGTAGACATCTATTTCAAATATTATACTAAAAGTTACATGATTAATACCAAGACATTCCAAGCAGATGTGACACTTCCTACACAGTTCCAAAATAAGGTGGCAACAAATATTACTACAAAAAAGCTAGAATTTTTCTTGTTGGTAGCAATTCTAACTATTGTAAACCTAACATCATGTCAGCACTCCTATAATGGACAAATAAATCCAATCCATATTTCCAACCGTATCTGAAAGTATCCAAACCTTATCACAGGAAGAGCACTTGTAACATTTAACAATTCACTGTCATGTTTCCTGTAACACACACCAACAGGGAAGATTAAGTGAATATCCAATACTCTCCAATTATCCCTAATAGAAGATAAATGCAGTGAGGAGAGATAAAGAATCCTGTGGTTTTTTTTGTTTTGGGGTGGGATTTTTTTGTTATTTTTCTTTCTAAATATTTAAAAGCACACACATACAGAGAAAATAAAACTGAACTAGTCCTTCATTGTTAAAGGATATATATAATATTTATCCCCAACACAACATTCCTTCAACTGTGAGTCTGAAACCACTTCCTTATGATGGCAAGATAATACTGGCTACACTCTAATTTTGCATTCATGCTGTTGAATGGAGTCTTGTTCCAGGGCTACACCCAAAGAGGTAAAATTATTTCAGAAGTCAGTGTGTAGCTATTTTAATAAATCTTGTTCTTCAGACTCTCTATCAAGTTCCTTCATGCTAGAAATATTTCCTTAAAAACCAAATACAGCTAGAGAAGCACCTACTTTTTAATGAATGCATATAATTAAAGGTGGCCAATGTATCAGAGGGCTAAGACAGAGGAATTAATTAGCTCAAGCGCTGAATACTTCCCAGATTACTATTGCTTCTGATGGCTGGGTGCTATGATCTTCTTCCCTGGCTTTCATGGCATTCTAATTGGTGATTTCTTAAGCCCATTAAAACAAACAAACACACACAATAGCCACAAAGAAAACCCCCCAAAACAACAATCACCGAACCACAACACAACCACAAAAAACAACACAAAACCAACCTGAACCTTAGGTTACGGGTGGCTATTTACATCAGGTCAAACCAAAAGAGCCCATAAAAGCATCTTTATGTCAATGAAAATCAAAAGTGAAGAAAAATCCTGAATCATCAATCTTTCTAGATTCCAGCTAATTAAAACACACACTCCCTAAATTACAGCTCTGTTGATATCCCACACATACCACACTAGCAAGAAGAGGTGAATACATGCCATAAACAGCTGCTTAAATGCACAGTTTCCAGAAGAATCTATTTGAAAATTCTGATGCCCTCTATCAGGTTCCAATTCAGAAATAAACTTCAATTCAGCCTTCACCTTTTTCCCCAAATTTCTTTTCATATATGAGCAGAATGCTTTTAAGTTTCAAGGGTTTTAAGTCTACAGGCTTACAAGCCAGACATAGTGTCTAAAACTGAACCAAATCTATGAAAACTAAGAAATTTTACACGCAATCTTTCAGGTGTGTGGGCACACTAGAACACAGCTTTTGACACTTTTCACAACCAAATTGTGGAAACATCCTTAGAATGGCCTGGGTTGGAAGGGACCTTCAAGATCATCCTGTTCCAACCCCCTTCCACTAGACCAGGCTGCCCAGAGCCCCATCCAGTCTGGTCTTGAACATTGCCTCCTTTAGTTTAAATCACCCCAAAAACAAACAGGACTCTGATTCTCTTACTTGGTGTCTAACATAGAAAACAAAGTTTAGGAGGAAAAGAGTTTGGTTTGACACCTGCCCTGAAACTGGGTATTAGCCCTCAAGACTGAGAAGTCATTTCACTGGCTACAAATATTAGCAAAATTGCAGTATTAACACTATTTAACCCAACTTCTTAACTAGAAATGGCTTTTGATCCCACTTTCTCCCCAAGGGTATTATCTCATATTTAAAAACAAAAACTTAACTTGGTATGTAACTTTAAACTAAAATAATAATTTCCTACACTACAATATGCATAAAGGCATAATTTTGCTTAACAGTTGCCAGGGAACTGTGCTATGCACATTCCAAAACACACCAGATAAATTATATAATACCTGGCTTTCAAAACAAAATACATCTTTATTTCAGAGACATACCTTAACATGTTCAAAGAAAAGTTAACTCAGGCTGTAATTAAAATAAATAGGGCAAGGCAAGCAAGACGTCTGGAGGAATAGACTGCTTAAAAGCCAAAAAAAAAATAATCACATAACCAACAAGCCAAATCAAGAAATGTTCTGTTGACATGTCCCACAACACTATGCATGCTAAGGAACCTCAGATCAGGAAGGAAGGAACTGCTGAGGAAGTCCTGCATACAAGGCTTGTTCCTGATTTATCACTGGAGATCACACGTGGCGGAGCTCCTCTCTGTCCCTAACCCTCCATCACCCTTCTGTCCCACTTGCTGTGTTAAACACTGCTCACAATCTGCTGACATCCAAGTGCCTTCACATCCCCACTGATCTGGAGCTAGAAATTACTTCCTAATCTGCAGGCTCCCAGCTCAGGGCAGCCTTGGGACCACCACTGCTGCTGCTGTCCAGCTGATGTACACAAGGCAAGAGAATGCCCATGCTGTGAAGAAGGCATCAAATAAAACAGGTACCTGTGCTGGAGGATGTGCCCTCATTACAGACTAATGTGATAAGAGACCTGACTCAGCCCTGATTGCAGCCCTTGAGAATTTAAGGCCATGCTTGGCTTACCGTAAACTCAAAATCACATAGACTCCTGTTTCCTTATATATACAAAGTACATCACAGAGCTGGGAAAAAAGAAATATTGAGGAGCCTCTCTTTTCATTTGGCTTTCTTTATGACCCTGAATTCATACAGCCAGAAGATTAAATGTCTGAGGATTCAAAGAGTCTCTTAGGAGTCCCAGATACAAATGGCAACTGGTCATACACAGTCAACCAGGGTGCAACCTGGGACAGTCATTCACCAAAAAGCCCCACAAACACAAAATTCCCACAACATACAATGTGATGATACTTGATACTGTTTTGAAGYATCCAAAAAAATTCAGGCTAAACATTTAATTTGAAGTTGCTGTGGACAGGGAAAGTAGCAAAGCTCCTGATCATGTGTTTATGAATGTTTAAAAAGTAAAATGCAGGCATACTCCTGGAGCTATTTGATCACAAAAATAGGAAATACACATTAAAGAGTAAACATTTTGCATAGTTGCACCTAGTGTAAACACAGAGCAATTGCTATGCAAAGCACCTCATATAAGAAACTTCAATGTATCTGCTTACAGGAGGAACCAACGCACTGAGCAGTGAAGAGCTGCAATTCAAACTGAACAAAATAAAATTTTCCAGGCCTGCAGACACTTAGAACAACATTAAAACCAGGTAACCAAGTAATCTCATCAGCTGGAAGAGTTTAGTCTTAGAGTCCCTGGCTAGAACTGAATTGTTGAGGACAACAATAAAACTGAGTCAGCTGGCATTTTCTTTCCTCATTTAATGCACACTCCTCTAATAGGTGTGTAGGTAGTACACTATGGAATTAAGCTTTTTTTCTTTTTATTTGTACATTTTTAAGGAGTGCACAGCCTAGTCACTAAAAGCATCTGACCCCTCTCAGAGATTTACAAATAGCATTATTTGATGACATTAGATTAGGAAACTTTATTGGCTTAGTTGCTCTGGCACAGCTTTTGCAGTCACCAGATTCTTCATCTAGCTTGCCAAAACAGCCCCAATTCTCATTTAGTCAGTAAGGTTATTATTTTTTGAACAATAGAAAATTGTAAGTGTTACCAGTCTTGCAATTTCCTGTGACACACATTTGCATTTATAAGGACCAGGCTGACCCAAGCCTGCCTTTGATGAAGCAGTTTTGAATGCACAGAGCCTCAATGAGTGCACAGAGTCTCATGAGCCTCATCAGAGGTGTAACCAGCCTACATCCTGTTCTTTTACTACTTCACAGCATCAGGTAAACACCAACTGCAACACAGCCAAGGAAGCTTTTGGGGTAAAACACAGTGTTTATGTAATTTTCACTAGACATCCTAAAACCCCTGGGATCCATGATGCCTCTGTTCTGTGARCAGGGCAAGGCCAAGTGTTAGCAGTCTCCACCAAAAGCAATCTTCAACCTCCTCCAGCTAGAAGCTGCTAATTATGTCAGTCATGCTGAATGCTGACTGACAGTTTTGTGCTGTGAAGTGATACCCACTCATTTTATTAGCAAAGAGAGGATCTGAAGTGAGCAGCTGAAACACCTATTATCCCTTTATTTCCAAAACAGCAACAGTTTACAAGCTCTCTCTAGGTGAATAAAATTCTACTTTCACTAAACACCATTGGGATGTAGGAATGTTAACTTCTTCCTCAGGAGAGAGGGAGAAGAAAACAAATACAAAACATCTCTCTGGTTTTGAAGTTCTCTTGCTGGATAAGCACTTCCCTTTGAGTTTTCCAGTTGCTCATCTACTCGGGCAGATTCTCAAGTGCAGTAAATTACCAGCGGCTCATTGACCTCACTAGAACTACACTCATTTACAACAGTTAAAGCTGACCTACATTAAAGCAGCATCTCACACCAAGGAAGAGCTGCCCAGAGCCAGTTGGAGCCAGGAACTGCAGGGTGTTTCTTCCTCATACTTAATCACTATATTGAACACCCATCTTCCTCTCCTGCAAGAGCCTGCAGCCCTCTTCAGTGACAGCTCATACAACCAGACATCTCAAACTGGCCCCAGCCAGCTCACAGCTGGGGGATGGCTGCACAAAGCCTCTGAAAGCCTGAGCAACTGCCCTGGAAACTTCTGGGAGGGAGCGGTGCCTGTGTTTGCCAGACTAAGTTCCAGAACTCCATTTCCAATTTAAGTCTTATGGGTTTTGCCAGCCCCCCTTTAACCAGAGACATGTTCTGTCTGGAGCTGCTGGTTCGCTCTGACTGGCGATGTACTGTAATGAAAGGAGGCTCAACACAAGGAGTGCAGGGGGGAAAGAAACAAAATTCCTGTCATTCAGAAGGGAGAACTGTCAGGATACCCCTACACCCTTGAATATCTTCTCTACCATGCATAAATGTAAGCCTGAATACATAATCCAAACCACTAATGAAGAAAATCAAACCCTACAACCACTGAAACTAAAAAAAAAATTATTATAGTTCAGGAGATATACAGCAACATTCGAGGTCAGGCTAGAGCTCTGAGCAACCTGATTAAGTTGGAGCTGTCCCTGCTCACTGCAAGGGGAGTTGGACAAGTACCTTCAGGAGGTCACATCAAACTCACACAATTCTAGGGTTCTATGAGTCATGACCGCAAGCAACATAAGCACTTGAACCAGCAAAATAAAATAATATTTAATGGATGTAACTAGAAAAACAAAATTCTATTAAAAAGTCTCAATCTGAAAAAGAGGCAAAACCAAACAACTCCCTACCTGCAGATTTTAAGGAATAGGCTCAGGGAAAGCCAGACAGATGTTACAGCACAAAGCCAAACATCACAGAATCACTCAGCAGCAATAGGCATCCCCAATAGAAGCCTACCCTTCACACTTTTCACCTTTTCCCATCAACAGGTTAGAAGAAGATATAGAAGCTGCACTCAAATTTTGATATCAAATGAATACACCTTTGTYCCGGATTTGTCTTCTCCTAGGCTGTTTTTTCTGGTGGCTTTTTTATTGTTTGAGGGGTTTTGTTACTTTGTTTGGGGTTTTTTTAAATTATCTTAACCTCGTTAAATCAATTCTTAGACTTACCAAGGCATGACATTGTTTACATAAGACTAAGTGCAAAACCCTGACCTCTGTATTTCCACCATGACCTCAGCGAACAGAGCCCACTCACCTTACCCCAGTTCTTACAACTTTAATTATATTCAACAAGGCTGCTGTGCTTTAAAGGTATCATTTACCGAGACTAAATGATGTTTATTTTTATTTCTGCTAATCACTTCCCTTTTGTTTCATTCCATTTATACACCCTGGCTTTTGCACTCAGAATGGCTATCAGATTAGATCACTACAGATGCAGCTGAACAGCTTCTTATGCTACTATGTAGTCCTGTAAAAATCCACACTATTTAACTTTTAGCCAATGTATATAGAAACCATCACAGAAGTTCCAAAGACCTTCCCAACTGCTAGGTATTTAAGAAATCTTTAATGGTGAGGGAGGGAGATACAAGGACAGAGGACAAAGACACAGCCTATCTGTGTCATTCTTTACAATTTTAACATCATCAATTGGGCCGATACCTTTAAGAAAAATAAATCCTGCCTCTGTATATAACTTCCCTGTCATTTAAAAAATGGTAATTATTTTCCCACATGCTGTTGAACTTACAGTTTCAGAAATACAGCTTAGTCAGAGACTTGAGTGAAAATCTAAGTTATCAATACTACTTTAGAACTACCTAGAAGTAAAGCTTAAACACAGTACAAGCATTTCACGTGTTACTTCAACAGTTTCTCCTAATTATTTAATGACATTATGAGGAAATCTACAAAAATACATTAATGCTAAAAGTAAGCTATAATAGTTTAAAGCCATTATCATTTAGTTTATCATTATCACTTAGTTTAAAGCCATTTTCCTTTCACTTTACATTCAGATGATGAAGAGCCTAAAAAAAGTTATTAGATTCAGTCTATTTAATGGAACTTCTAAATTGAAGTGAAAAGTATGTACTTTTAACTTTATGGCAAACTGCACAATAATCCCATTTTCTTTCCTGTACCACAAGCTACTTGCTCATTAGACACAAATGGGTAGAAAACAAGAGTTTCTTTGTTTGCATACATTAACTTAAAGCTGTAAAAATCATTCAGCCAAACTTTCACCTTTAAACCTTAACCTGATTTGTAACAATATTTGTAGCCTCTAAAATTACACTTCGTGCACCCAGACAGAGTTAATCACCCTTCACTTTTGATGCGTAGAATAATGATCTACCACTTAAACTTGAGCCTTTAAAAGCCTGAAGAAAACTATGTACATATCTGTGTCTTAAATCAGTGGTGAAATAACAAAAGTCTACCTAGCAGTGACTAGTTGAAAAGCAAAACAAAAAGAAACATACAACTTCTAGCTCATGGAAGCTGTAAATAAGAGCATTTCAAGTCTGCTCAGATGAAATTCTTGCTTCCAAGCACATGCTATTGATCAGACACCTGGTACTTCTASGAAAAAGGACAAGTCACAGGGAAAGATCTGGTTTTATTTTTGGTGTAATTTAAAACTTCATAGGGGAAAAAAACATAGTAGAGGTTTGAAAAGAACATGTTCTAAAACATGATGAGCTTGCTGCCATCTAAGTAAGAATATATTATGGCTCCTTTCAAATACTGGCTAGAAGGAATCAGATTGTACTAGTTTCAAAACTGACAGCTGAGCCTTTTTGCTATCTAAAAATCACAACTACAGAAAACAAACTCTTAGATTTACGTATTATACTTCCTTAAATGCCACCAAAAAAAAAAGAAAGAAAAAAAGAAAACAGAAAAAAGAGTATCTTGTACAACACAAGAAAATTCCAAATCAGAAATGTTTAGAAAAAGCTATCAGACACAAAAAATATTTTTAAAAATTAATAAAAATCAAAGCAGACAAAAATGAGAAGCTAAAACAAAACCAGTTTGGCTGTTCTGGGAGCAGGGGAAAGAGTGGCTACCACTTAAAAGACACCAACAGCACCAACACCACACAAGAAATTCAATCTTACAATGAATGAAAAAAGGGAACCTAAATCACAGAATTTTAAAGGCCATTAAATGTGTCTCTTTTTTTTTAAGTTGAGAAGAACAATTTGTCATCATCTCCTTTTTTTCCACTGTTAAGGTCTCAATGTAACATCATGTAGAGTAAGTAACTCACAACTTGAGCTTCTGCAAAGCAAGATAAAAACTGACATCTACAGTTAAACCTCCTTTGACTTTAAGGGGCTGAGAACTCATCTGAATTTTGTTTTATTTCCTCAGGTCACAAAAGGAATGAGCTGCTGCTACTCTTTCATTTACACTAATAAAGGAGAGGGAGCTATTTTTATTTTCCTTTTATTACTGCTTAAAAAAAAAAGGAGTCCTCAATCTGAAACAAGTTTTAACGAGTATGATAAAGTCTGCACACATAATGCACTGGGTGGAGTAAAAGCCCTCAGCAACCCTGCACAGAGCCAATAATGGACTTGTCGCCAGCACCCTGTGATTTCATGACTGCCAGAACAAAAACAAATGCCACGTTCAGTTCATTGCAAAGAAAGGGACTCATTAACTTGATGTGGCTTTTTACCTGACCTTAGTAAGGTGAGTAAAATAAAATTTCATTTTATGAGAYTCAAAATGATCAGCTGCATGCCTACAGGAATTGTGACGAAATGGCCAAGTGAAATTACTAACTCTGTTTAATTCTAATTATTACTAGACTGTAGGTCACTGTGAATTTCTAGCTGAGAGGTTGCTGCCTTCCCTCCTGTAATAAGGTGACAGAAAAACAAACTTTAAATGTCTTTCTGGGAAATTATATAAAGTAAAATGTAGATTTCTGTCAAAGACGTTAACTATCAATTCTGAAGACACAATAATCTCAATGCGGACTTTAGTCCAATCTTTTTGGAATAATAATTGACTTCATAGACATCTAAACAGTCATTTTGCTGCACAAAAATTCCTAGTCATTATTCAAAAATCAAACCAACACACATACTCTATCAAAAACCTTATAGTAAGAGAATTGGAAAAAACCAAACGAACCCCAAGAAAATCCTCCAGAAAACAAACAAAAACCCAAGCAAAAACCAAAACAAACAAAAAACCCAAGCAAACAAACAAAACCACCACAAAAGTTGCCTGTGAAAATAACATTCACTACTCCTGGTCACAACATTAAAGCACCAGGTCAACTGCCCTACCTTGGCTATCCCAGCAAATGCAGGGGGAAACAAAAAATCACCATCTAATATGAAGCACTGGAGGGTGCATGAGGACTAAAAAGTCTCTTTCCACATTATGGTCATGGGAACTATACTAGAGAATGAATGAGAAAGATGCAAACCTTTGCTTAAAAAAAAAAAAAAAAAATTTCTTCCTTATTTTCTGCTGAACACACCACCATCCTCTCCCCAGATAAAAGCCAGATAGCCAGTACAGAAGTAAAAACCCAGCATTCCAGAATCCAAAACTGTTGTGAGCAGAGATTTTTCAGCAGTGCATTTTAGGGAACTTCATCGCCTCGTGGGTAGAAATTAAAGTGGAATCCTGTTTTAGCTACAGAGGGATAATACCTTACTGTAGCTCCCTTTTATTTTCTACCTATATGAACTGGCTGTGGAAAGTCAATGTTTTAAGCAATAGCTCCATTAATGATGCCACTATGTTGGTTTGGAGTTTTTTTTCACAATTCTGAAGAAAAAAATCTAACACTCAAACACACACTTCACTGGTTTCTGTACTTGCTCCACTAAAAACTTAAAAGTAAACAGAAGTGTGTTCATATCAGTAGTGTAATTCTCCTAGAGAATAACAGCCTTTGAACATTTTGAACATTTATCCCTAATATGACACCAAGCTACATCACCATTCAGCTCAGCAGCTGCCAGAACCATGCTCAAGGAAAGTTAAAGTGCATGCTATGCCTCTAAGCTTGTTTCACTTTGTGTGTTTCAATATTTGCTTTCCTTACAGGTAACACAGATTAACATTCATGAGTGGGAGAGAAAACAGAAATCACTATTTTCTAAAGTTTTCTAAAAACCAAAGCACTCACCAGCAGCAAAATCCCATCCTGCACACTCCTTCCCATTTCAAGGTCTGCATTGCTACATATGCATTTGAAAACTCACAAAATGYTCCTCAAAACAATTACTCAGAAGTTCATCTTTTAGTTTCTAAGCTTAACAACAGCACTTAACAGATCCTTCTTGTATCAAAAGGTAGGGAAGACTTCATTGTGCCCTCTGTATTAAAAGAGGTAAATAAAGCTATGGTTCTTTCTTTCTGCTTTGCATCTACTTTTAAATTTCTCCTTTTAATTTTTAAAGGCTGTATAACCTGAGCAATGAGCCTCATTAATCACCACTGAAGGATTTAACCCAGCCATTCAGTTCCAGATGCCACTCGGTGCTAGAGATATGCTAATTCCTTCCAAGCTTCACCTCCTTTCACAGTTGAAACCATCATTTTCCACAGTGGTGAAGACAGGATTTTACTCTATGCATGGGGCCTCCTGCCAATCATTTTTATGACTAGCACAGCACAAATTTCATTCCAGAGTTACATCAGACCTTGTGCTCAACCTGTTCATTACAAGCATCCTCTCTCCTGCATTCTGCTGCTACAGCACCATAGTCCCAAACTCCAACCTCTCCTGTGCCAACTCCTGCTCTGGGAAGAAAAAAAGTAAAAGAGTTTGTTACCTATCCCTACTTACCTTGTTTCCTCACACTACTTTCATTGTTTTTCTCCCTTTATCACCTCCTACTATTAAACACTTTGATTATGAAGTATCTGTCAGCTGCAGTACTTAGGGCCTTAGACATATTCCAAAACCAGAAAGCTGCATTGACAGAATTGTTTTGTGAGTGGGAGGTGAGGGGAGAAGCATTCAGAATTTGCAAATCCCAGTTCTGAACCTGCCTGGCATCCAAGAGATCTCCTAGCACAAAGCTACACCAGGTGCCAAGTTTCATAGCAGGTGCCAAGAGGTTTTGATAAAAGAAAAAACCTGTTGACATTGCTGAGCACTTGATCCAAAAATGGTAATTTAGGACCTTGTACTACACTTTCAATACAAATACAGATCCACCTGTGGATTTGGGGGCAGATGTCCCCATCTTGGGCTTACATGCTTGGGCCTATTTGGCCAACAGGAGATGCCTGGGTTGAAAAGTCTGCTTTTGACCACTGTTAGTAAAGTGCACTACAAAAGTGGCAAGCTGAGAAGTTCCTAAAAGAATACATACTCAAACACATTTTTGACTGGCTTCTCACCCTTCACATAGCTAGTGAGGCCCATGCAAATTTAAAGTTATACAGCTATTTTCAGTTAATTGGCTCTTAAGTTGATGTTCACTACAATCTCAATTTTCAGGCCAGCTAAGAACCCACAATGATCCACAAACATTTGCAACTGAAGATAAAGTCAAACACTTTAGGCAATTTCATTTAAACACTAGAACCAAGATTTTCAACAGGCACTACTGATTTTAAGTGGCTCCAAATTTAGATAGTATGGTCCCAACTTCAATATATCACAAGGCCCTGGATTCCAAAAATCGGAGGTCTAGCGTCTACTTAAAAAATCCAGCCACTCTTTCAAGCATGTCCTCCTGGTCACCATCAAACACCATTTCTTTCTCCTTTCACCTGCTTCCAGAATGGACTCAATGCACATCTCTAGGACTACACTAAATCCTTGGCCATGTATTAAAACCTAATTTCTGAGATAAAAACTGTTAATGTCTGTTAGGCTACTGTAGAAGTAAACAGTAAAGCTAAAGTCTCCTACTCTTGAATTTATAACCATGCTCTATGTGTCTAATCTTCAACATAAAGGCATTTGAGCAATTAGATAAGAGGCAATATAACTAACCAACAATCTAAAATAAATACCTTGCCTGAGGACATGCAAATTTCAGAAGGCACAAAAATGCCAGCCAAGCAAGTTTTAATGCAATGCTAGCATGAAACAGTTTAACAGTTCTGAAGAAATTACGATTCTGATTTATGTACAAGACAGCCAAGGCAGCAGAAGACAAAGAGTACCGAAGTGAACAACATGAAGAGCACACAGACTACACAGTTCTCTCAGATGGCTGTCATGAATAACTCCAGCCTGCACAGGTTAAACCCTGATCCTTGCCCTACCCTGCACTGCATGTCTGAAGACATAGGCAGTCCCAAAACCGAGCTTATTCCACTGCTAATTCACTATGCAAGATGAAGAAAATAAAATATCAAGTTTAAGATTTTAAATCCAGAGCTCAACACAGGCTTGTCAGATTTACAGACCTTTAATCTACAGTCAGGAGTGTTCATATTATTTTAATCATTCACAATATTAGTATTAGACTTAAGGTAATGCAATACCATATTGAGCAAATACTTCCCAACAGAAAAGGGCAGCTTGAGTAATTTTGCATATCTGACTATTCATTTCTTCAAAGAAAGAGTACGTATTTTAAGATGGCAACAGTCCAGAAAATATGCTTGTTTTCTATTAAGAATATTCTTACCACTTCAATAATAACAACAATAATAATGTATTCAACTACCCATTTTGGTCTAAGCTGAATTTATAGGAAGTTGTAATAAAATTAAATGTCCTAATTATTTAATTTCCAGTTATTTACTTACATGTAAATATATAGAAACATTTAACATAGTACAAAAAGCCCTATGCCTCTCTAGAGGAGTAAAGACAGAAAAAAATGACTTAAATAGGAGTACCTTGTGGAATTTACCTCTACCACCAGTGAGCAAACCCCTAGAGGTTCTCTCCTGTTGTTTAGATATGAAATCCAGCAACTTTTTATGGAATTTCTTTGAATGCTAAGGAAGAAATCTTCAGCAACACATTAACTATTATGTGAAAGTACAGATGCTAATACAAGCAGTCTATACATGTCAGCCTTCTGAATGAGGAGATAAATACCTAAGGTGCCTTTATTTAAAAATGGTTTTATGCACCACCCATATAGAGTTTACATACATATAAAAAAATCCCGTAAGAGAAAAATGCTAAAAACGAGGTAGGAGATTACTGCTTTTACTAAAACCCATGTACTGAACATTGAGATCTCAAGTGCATGCCCAAGTTGCATCCAGTTACACCATGAGGACCTCCACCCCTCCAACAGCACATGTGTTCACCAAAACCGAGATGGAAAAGTGCTCAAGTTCTGTGCAGGTCTTTGGATAGTGGTGCTCAAGAACCTATGAGTAAATTTGAGGACCTGAAATGCAGCTTCCACTAAGACACCAAATTGCTTTATAAACTTGTAAAACAAACAAATTTTTTATTTAAATCCACAAGTGCATTTTCTGCCTATTAACACCAGATCCTCCTTTCTAATTTTTTTCTGCTCCCGGAAAACACAATTAACATTACTTACCACTAAAGTACAAGGCAAAATGTTTTCTACTCCACTTTCTCAGCATGGCTTGCCTCCTTTTGGTAAGGCCACCTTAAGGTTATACCATTCCATAAAGCACGCTGTCCTCAGCAGAGGTGAAATGACTTGGCTGCTCACGGGTGCGAGCAGAGCACTCTGCACCTTCCCCTTSGCTGCAGCTGCTCAGATGGCAAGCAGGCTCTAATTAAAAAGACTGGCCTGACGCCACTCACAAATCTCATTACTGTCAATTTATCAATTTTGTTTTAATCAGTCATACACAGACACACATGAGTCTTAGTCAGAAATTTTCCTAAGCTTCAGAACAAGAGACGCATGGAAAATAACTACAGGTCTGAGAACAGGTCTCAGTATTTGACAGTATTTAACTTCATTGTTTGTTCATATACTCCTTCACTTTCTCACAAAAAAAAAAAGTTTCCTCACTTTGTTTTCAAAAAACAGGAAAGGAAATAGAATATATTTTCCCTGAGTCCCTATTCATTGTTTTATTTAAGTGTAGGACATTTCCCCTACTACTTACACCKGAAGTGGACAATCCCACATAAACAAACAGCTCCCTGTGTGCTGTTGTTTTAAAACCAATTATATCATATACATTCCTGGTTTGAAAGGCCTACCTTCATGATGTTCCAGAGCCATATTTCATCATTTTTGTGGATACATCTGGGTAAATCCACCATTTTGTCCTAAAGAACAGCGAACCAACAAAAATTCTGGCATCCAGAATTAAATTCATATATTGAAATTCTTATTTCCATAAATCTGTATCATCCCCTTCAGGGTAAGGTAACTCACTGTACTGGCTTTTGTTAATAATCAGGATACCAAAAGATTTAGCTCCTTAAAAATGAGAACTCAAGACCAAGAACAGAATAACATAACTGCACACCTGACTGAAAACTCTAGTCATTATTAGCTTCCCAGGCGTTACACATTTTGTCTGCTGAGATTTTCCTTAGTACCAAGTCTCAGCTGTGAGAGTCCCATACAGCTGGTTGCATCTATGTCAGCATTACAAAATATTTGTGCTCATAAAATATTTTTTTTCTTCACATAAGACGTCCTTCTACCCACACAATAATTTAGTGCTGATGCTAGGCTGACACAGTAAGCCAAGAGACAGCACTGTATGACTGAAATATACGTGTATGTGTATAGAATAAATGCACACCTTTTTCCTAAAGAAAATATAAACTAGTAAATGATCTCCCCTTAAAAGCATCTCTAGCTTTAAAGATACTTAAGAATGTCTTTTTGTTGCTCKACTCTCGCCTTTCGGTCAACTAACAGAAAAATACTCTTAGTTCCTCTGTTTACACAATTCATTGGACTTAAAATACACCTTGGTTGCTACTTCAGTTACCTCATTATTTACCTTACAATTTTATGAAGAGGCACTCCGGTGAAAAGCTAAGGAAGGTTATCACCACCAAATGAGATTATATAACAAAGCACACAAATAAAATGTGTCAGGATCTCAGCATAAGAAATCCTTAAGTGCCATTTTGTTTGCTTGGAAAGAGCAAGGTCACAAAATAACCTCAAAACCTTAACAACTATCAACAACCAAATGACTCGTTCCAAACTATTCAAATACTCAAAACCTACAACAAATCCACAACAGTAACTTGAACATTGACAATAGGAATCTTCCCTATGAAAGGCAAATTTTGGAAGAAGAACCCAAGGCAGCTACCAGGACACCAAGCCAAGTGACCGTTATGCACACAGCGCGTTTAACAGCAACAGCAATTCTACACTGACAACTGCAGCAAGTGACCAGACTTGCTAGGCACAGCAAATTATCATTATATTCATTAGGGAAAGCTATCCCATAATGAGACATAATATTACAGCTGCTTAGGACTGTGAAATAAAACTCTTCCAGTTATTCAGGAAAATTATGTGCCAACCAAAACCAATGTTACTTGAAAATGAGGGAACAAGTTCCCAGATATTTTAAGTACAACCATAGATTTTCCTGTCTTGAATTTCTGAAAGTTTTTACTTTCCACCTTCTAATGAAAACTAAGTTGGTCTTTGACCACCATTTCCAAAGCATTTTATGTTCAAGTATTGTTTGGCAAAGGTATTTGATGTCTAGTATTAACATGATAACACTGATACTTAAGTGTCACTGGTTTCTGATAATATTTTTAATGGCCCTTCTATTTTTGTAAATGCAATCAAAATCTTTATCATGTACACTCAGGAGTAATCTTCATATTTTCCAATAAAATAAATAAAAATAAATTCATATTTTCCAAAAAAATCTTATGGACAGTACACATGATTCCCCCAAAATTCAGTATCCTGAACATTACAGACAATCCCTGCTAATGAAGTTACTCTAACTTCAACAAAAAAAATCTGACAACCAACACTGACTGCAGTGAGCAAAAATCAGCTTGAGTGTTCCTCTGGTTTAAACTGAGATAATTGACAGGCAATAGGGAAAATAAAAAGTGTCTCTTTCTAGCTGAAAAATAACAAAATTCACACTTATGCAAACTGAAAAGAAAAAAAAGCCTTCTGCTCTCCACAGATACTATCAGTACTCATAAGTGGCTTTGTATCAAATACCTGGATACTTGGAGAGTATTTCATCATAAGCAAGGAATTATCAATTTTACAGCATGTGGTTATTTCTTTGCTAGCTTTAAGTCTTCAAACAGAATACAAGTGGGGCAGCTTCTTCATGTCTAAGCTGCTGGCTCTATCATTCTTAAATATTATTCCAGTAWAATTACTTAGAACAGCACACAATGCATTAGGGATAGGCGAAAAAATGCACATTTTTAAAGTTTTCTTGGGGTACTTATTTGCTTTTACAGATTAGGCACTTAATAGTTTAATAATTCTTTGAATTACTGTGTATTTTTTTTAATCTATCCTAATTTATTACTATCAGACAGAGAATACATAAAAGGAGTACAGCCATTTCCAGAAATGCTCTAGCACTCCATGAGGGAGCTTTTAAGTACAAACTTCTGAAACAAACAAACAAAATACATCAAGGAAGTGGCTGATTTATTCAGTCCAATAGGTAGCTTAGCCAGCTGGAAAGGACTTTGGGGACACTCCATGGGCACCCTTAAACTATTAACCATCAGAAGAGAACTCTCCCATGAAGGAATACAAGAGACAATTTTGCCCTCCACTGGCTAGAACTATCACTGAAAAACACTCCTGCCTTGCTGTGTCAGTGCTGCCTGTTCCACACAGCATGGAAAAACCTCTGGAGCAAAGGCACCAATCCCATTTCAAGTGCAGTAATTAGTAAGGGATAACATGGACAGGAAAGGGGGAAAGGGGGAAAGGGTGGGTGTTGAGCAGATGGGAGTCAGCAATGCAATGAAATAACTCATCAAAATATAAGGATTTCCATGAAGAGAAACAGAAAAAATCACAGAGTAACATATTTAGCCTTGAGAATTGCTAGACCAGTGAACACCCATGTGGGAAAGCAGAACCTTGACACTCGTTCCCAGCAAAAATGTTCTGCATGTTGCCCTTCAGATAAGTGAAAGCTTTTCTTTTCCAAACATACTCATTTAATGCTGCTGGTTCCTGGGGAGCAGAGAGATGAAAAATCCATGGAATCTGAAGCAAAGGCTGCCTCAGAATGAAGGAGAAAGGGCAGAAAGTAGGCAAATACTCAAGAAAACAAGGATACCAGAGAACTATCCCTTAAAGCAATTCTTATTCTGTATGCAAAGAAGCATTGAAATTACACTGGGAGAATAAGGGAGGAAAGCTGCTATATTCCAATTTTCAACACTATTCAAATTTAAATGTATTCAACATTTATTAACCACAGGCTTACATGAAAGAAGGTACTTCACAGGATCCCACAGAGACAACACCAAGGTAAAAATTAGGGGTTTTAAATTTTAAGTGGTTTACCAATTACAGTTTTAACAAACATTAACCCACTTACTTTTCTATTATTAATTTTTTTTTTCTCTTTCCCATCCCCCAATCATTTCCCACCTCTCAGCAGAAGTTTCTAACATCCCATTTAGAGTGTGGCCACACAAACCATTGATTCAGTAGTGGGTGTAAGTGAGGGAAGTGAGACCCTTCAGTGGAAGAGGGAGGAAAGGATCAATCAACTTGCAAGATCAGCTGTCAGCAGAACTCAAAGGATTTCAGTGTGGACACTGCTGTAGATGACTCCTGTCCTTCCTTCTGCACTGCAGCCATCTGCCCTCAAACTTCATCCTGCCAAAGGTTTCTGGCATCTCCATTGTTCCAGACACAAGACTAAGTATTTGACCACACTCTAGCTGAGGGGAAAAGAAATTCCTCCTGGTGAAGGAGCTGAAACAGCTTTATTATCTGGTGCTTGTCTCTTATCTTTGTTACTGAGTTTGCTACCGTGACAAAATTAAAAGCCTTCATAAAAAATCATGGCTTTTTTCCTTTTTTTTTTTCCTCTTCAACTCAGCTGGAATCAACATTATTAGAGAGAGCATCCTCACCCTGGGGGGGAGAAAAAAATTTAAAAAAAAACATTGCATGCAACTTTATTGAGCATTTATATGATTAATAGATGAGAGGATTAAAAGAAAAATTAAATAAAATTGTTTCTTAATTTGGGAGTTTAAAACATCCCAATACATGGTCAAGTTACAGAGTACACTATCTATGAAGTCAATTTCTCTTCATAGGTGGGATGATTGCCATGAAAGATTCAGAAAAAGCAAATGGGTGCAAAGGCTCTTCCCTATTCCATTTGTTTCTTCCATCACATGAAGGAGGCAATACCGAGAAAAATCAAATTAAAGCTGGCATGACTGACATGGTCAAAAGTGAACAGGGCAAGAGCTACTCAGGGATGCAAAGTTTGCCATATCCAAAGCCACAAGGAGCAAACTAATACCTGAGAGCAAAACTTCAGTAGTTAAATTTATGATATAATCTAGAAACAGACATAAGTTACTGCATTTAGTGACATAATTAAGACTTAGAGCTTCAGGCAGTGAACTTAAGCCTTTCAAAAACTTCATTCATTCATTCACTGACCAGATGTCTCACGCTACCATAACTTCAATGAGTCAAAGGGTTCCTCTGCAAACTTATAGGAATCAATTAAGGTAGAGAAGTTAGCACCCAAACCAACCTTCACCATGGCACAAGCATGCACTTAGCCTATGACAAAAGGCCTTCCTGAGAACTACAAGCAACACTGCGGGGAGACAAACCCGTCCTCCGGAGGGAGACAAGGTCCTTGTGCAGAGATAAACCCGAAAATCCCCCCAAGCCCCCAAGCCCAGCGCTCCCCGGCAGAGCCGCACCCGCTCCGAGCGGGGCGCACGGAGCCAAAGCCGCTCTCCACAATGCCCTCTCAGATCTGTAACCTACAGGCACGATAAGATGCCCCAACACGCATAAGCCCCGCGCAAACTGTGCCTAATGAGCACTAATCCCCCCTATCTCCTCGGCCATCTCCCCCACTCCCCCTTAGCACGCCGGCGCTTCACTTCAAGCACGTGGGTAAACTTTATTCGCAAAACCCATCCCCGGGAGCCCTCCCTGGCCTCCCTCACCGCCGTGGCCCCCCCCGGTGGCGGCTGCGTGGGGTTAACGCGGCCTGGGGGCTGGGACGGGGGGGATGMGCCAGGGACCGCCCGGCCCAGGGTGCGCGGTACCCGCGGGCAGCCGCACCGAGCGGCAGCGCAGCCACCTCCCGCAGGGCCCGGCCCGCCGGAGCTCAACACCAGCCGTGGTTACATCAATGGACCCTCGGTGGGAGCCCTGGGACCGCGGCAGGGCCCGGCGCCGCGCATCCCCCCGCTCCCGGCCCCGGGCAGCCCCCACGGCCGGCGGCAGCTCCCGGGGCACACGCGGGCCGGGCGCCCGCAGGGTGGAAGCCGAGCTTCGTTTCCGAGCAAAGGAGGGGGCCGGGAGGCGCGGAGGGGCCAAACTGGGGGAGCGAGGCGGGGGAAGGAGGAGAGCGGCTGCGGGAGCGCTGCCACCGCCGCGACCGCGGATGTGACCCGCCTGCGCGAGGTGGTTACCTGAGGTGACACATATGAATCCAAAGAGGTAAAAGTGAGCAAACTCCGCGATCATTGTCCTCGGGTGGCGCCTGCAAGCAGTCTCATGCCAGAAGAGCGGGGGGAGAAACGAAGAGCCCCCAGTTGTAATTCCACAGAAGCTTAACGCAAGCGAGGTTCTCTAATCCCGCCGGAGTCCGGGGCGAGCCCCCTCCGGGCACGGCGCTGTCAGGTCCGCGGGGCTCCAGCCGCTCGCCTACTCCGGCCGGCCTCCCCTCTCCTGGCCCGGGCTTTCCTCAGCAGCGCCGTGACACTTCCCAGGACTATCCAAAGCGATAGGAGACAACAAAAGATCCTCGAGTTCCCGCAGCGGAGATCCGCCGCCTCCCGAGCACAAGTTGCTGCCCCGGCCCCAGACTCCGGGACGAGCCGGTAACGGAGCGCAGGCGGGACGGGCACGGACCGGCCACCGCCGCCCTCCGCGAAGGCGAGGGGCGGGCACGGAGCTCCGCGAAGTGTCCCCGCCGAGTCACTGCGCGCCCGGCGAGCGGCGGGCAGAGCGCGGCGGCGGAGCGGCGGCAGCGCCCGCTCCCATGGCGGGGGAAGGAGGCGGGCGCGTCGGGGGCCGCGGCGGAGCCCGGCCGCGGTCAGGCGGGGCGGCGGGCAGGGGAGCCCCGGCGGCTGCCCCGAGCCCAGCCCAGCATCGCCGCCGCCCCCGCCCCTGCACGCGGGAATCCCACGCCGGCCCCCGCCCCAGCGCCGGAGGAGGGCACAAGAGGGGCGATGGAAGGAAAGAAAGAAAAGGCAGGGAGAGAGAAGAGGGCGAGCAAAACTTCCCCGGGCCAACGCCCCCGAGCCACCCACCCCAACCGCCCGCCCTCGATGCGGCGGCTGCGGGAGGAGGAGAGGGAGGAGGAGGAGGAGCGGCTCCTCGCCTTGCCCCGCCGCCGGGGCAGGGATGCACGAGTCAGGCGGGGCCGAGCCTGAACTTTCTGCTGTCACGTCGAGCCGCTCGCCTCCGCCGCGGGTTTCCCCTTCCCCCTCCCGGCCGCCTCCGCCTCCTGCCCGCGCTGCTGCTGCAGGTCTGGTGCCGCCTCGGGACACCTTAAAGGAGCCGCACCTACACGGCCCCCGCACGCCCCGAGCGGCGCTGCCCAGCCCGGCGCTCCCTCCCCGCCCGCCCCGCCCTGCGCGGAGCCGGCGCCGCCTCCCGCCCCTTCCCCCGCCGAAGGTAACGCGCGGGGCGGCTCCCGGAGCCCACCGTGCCCCGGGCACGGCGCAGACAGGAGCCGAGGAGGGGATGGGGGTAGCCTCGGGCGCAGAAGTTCAGATTTCCCTCGCCCACCCCCGCTGAAAACAAGGAAAGACACAAAACCCCCGCGCGGGTCTCCACCGGCATTCCCCGTGTGATTCCCAACGCCAAGGCCTGGCCGTGCTCCAGGCGTGGACCAAATCTGTAGGAGAAGCATCCTCAAATCGTCACTCCTGCGGCTGAGTGCACGGACAAATACGACAGGAGCAACTCTGCATGGCCATGTTACACCATGAGACGCAGCAGTAGGGAAAGAAGGGGAACACTGCAGGAGAGAAAGAGAAGGTGGACTTGGAAGAAGTTACACTACCACTTCACAGAAAAGTTCCAGCTATTCCTAGATTTGGTTCATTAAGTTATGAGGACTGAATGAGAAAGAAGAAGAAGAAATTTCATTTCCAAGCAGCAGAATATATTAATCCCACTGCAAGCGAGTCTGCAGTGGGATAATCAAACTATATAGAAAGACTCTTGATGTACTTCCTGTCACAGGATTTATACAGACCCCACTCTGTTATCAGCCAAACAGGTTTGGGTGCTGGCAGCCACCATCATCAGTCAAACCACAAGAAATGTCACTGAGTTTGCCCCATGTTGCATCCCTCAGGGCAAACTGACCAAAAGTCCAACAACAGAAATGTCCTCTGCATTGCACTGAGTCTATTTCAGACCACTTTTATGAGTATGAGATACATAAAGGCAGATTTTCAATAATGTAAAGTAAAACTGGTTTTGGGAAGGGAAGCTCCTGGTTCATTTGTATGCAGTGTATCTGTATCAGCAGCAACCAAACTGGCAAGATTTTCTCCTAAACCTGATAAGAATTGGTGAACATCCAAAAGTTAGAAAAAAAAAAATCTAGTGTTTTACACCAATTAATTTTCACAGAGAAAAATGAATTAATGTCCTACATCAAACACATTTAGAAAGCAATCGTAACTGTGGAATACAGTAGCAGTGAATACTTTTGAATATGAGCAGATTTCTTCAAGCTGTACCTAGCCAACCATTTCTCTTCCTGCTGTGACCTCATGCATCATCCTGCGCTTCATGAAAGAAAAATGCATTAGCACCTCCACAGTCAAAACCACACYGCAGAAACAGTGAAGAGCCCTGAGATAATCCTTGAATCCTAGTGAGAAGTTTGAGATTTCAATAAACTAGATTTGGGGTTGTTCTTTTATAATTGATTAAATAAAAGGGAGTCGCATGCAGGGCTGAAAATGGGCCTCAAGAGTACCTTTATTTCACCTCTGTTCCCAGATAGGGTCAAATATAAGTAAGACCCTAACTAGCAGGTATTTTGTAATCCCTCTTCTATCCATTTCTCATGACTGGAATTTCATACTGTATTTAGTTAACCTGTCCCAGTTACTATCTAGTCAGATTTCTTTTTTTTTTTTTTAAGCCGAGACTAAATACTCTTCTGGAAGAAAACACACCACTATCACCACCAATTACATTTGAAGACCTTTTTTTTTGTTCCTTCTGTAGTATCAATACTTGTCAGACTCATATTGTACCAAATTTTGTACATAATTTAAGTGATTGCATCTCTTTAAAAAGCAAATCCACACATCTACCAGTAGGCCACTCTAAAGGGAATAAATAGGTTCACCTATTCTATGAATGTACCTTCACACATCTATTTTATGTGTGTACACGTATTTATTTACTTCTAAAGTGTCATTCTTAGGTATTCCTCTGTTTATATGGGATATAATCTAGTTCCTCTAATTTTTAATTCTAAAACGTAATTTTTAATGCATTTCTATGGCGTGTGTATTATCCAGCAATGTAAATTAGTCCATTTACTTTGTAACTGACAAGAAACATACAGAATGTGTACAGAAGGTAAATAAAGCATTTTCCTAATTCCCAGAGAGTTTTCTCAACCCAAGATAAATCTGTTTCCTGTTCATTAGTGCAATGGTAGGTTTCTAGATTCACTCACACTTTTGCTTAGGTAATTTAAAAAAAAAAGGGCCAGTAAAATTTTATGCCATGTCAAAATCTTGTTGTTTGCTTGTTTTCAGTCTTGCTGGCTGCTAATTTGAAATTCACATGCAGAGAAATTCACCATACAGCAGTGGATTAAATCGCTGAAGCTTGAATGACCTTACCATGTGATCATGAGATGAGCCTGCGTAAAACATTTTAAAGCTTTTGTGCCACGGTTACCCCATCTTTAATGAGCCTCTAAGACTGTTTCAATCACTATAAAGAATTTTTTATCCTTTGAGAAGAACAGAGTCATTCTACTTTAGGTATCTATAGTGAAAGTACAGTAGAGCTTCAAAGGCTTGTTCAATTTGTACTGTCTCAGATACTTCATAACATAATGTTTAGCTGTCAGTGCTTTCTTACTTCAGAAAAATTGCTAGGAGTGAATGTATACTGCTCTAATTATCTTTCTTAAAATTCATTTAGATTGTAATAATATATAACAGCTGCACGGCTGAGTGAATCTCTTCAAATTGTAAGCCTACAGAATTTCATCAGAATGTCTTGTAAGTAATTGACATCATCTTTAATTCTGCAGATGTTCTTACAAAATGTGTGCTATTAAAGCACCCTTATTGTCCTTGATACTGAGACATACAGACATCCTTGTGAGACACACACGTATATGTGTGTTCCGTCAGAAAATGTTTCTAGGAAAAGAAACACGGCTTTAGCCTCTTCAGATGTGGGGAACAGTACATTGATAACTATTATAAAGCAGATGTACTTGCTGTGTTTATTCTGTAATATTTTAAGACTTACACAAACATGTAATTTCTGGGAGAACAGAACTACTTTGAAACACAAAATTACACACGCTGCTTGAGGTTGAGGCACAGGACTTGCATGAAACCTCCAACAAAAAGGGTTCTCCAGAACTGATAGTTGTGATTCAGCAGATGGCACTCTTCCCTCGAAGTGACTAAAATCAGTTCTGCCTCTGATACAAGAGATGATGTGCTTTGAGAGATTATTCAGAAGAACTTGAACTTCTGTAAGCACTGCAGATCCCAGGCACTTCTCTCCAAGGGCAGAGACACGCACATGACATCTTGGATGTGCTGTGGGGCAAACACAGTGTCTTCCCACAAACCTCTTTGAACTTCACATGACTCTCCCCCTTCCTGATCTCCTAACTACCGTGTAGCCTCCCGGTTATCAGCGGGGCTGGCTGCCAGGAATCCCTCATTGCACGGTCACACACGCTCGTGTCTGCAGAGGCTCGCTGAGTTTATCGTCCCGAGGCTGGCAGCCAGGATTATTGAATCGCTGCCTTTATTCTGCAGGCTACAGCTAAGCTCCCATTGACATCACAGGGATTATATAGATACAACCAAGTTTCAAAAAGTCTTTCTTCCAGACTCTTTAGGACACCGTAGAAGTGATGCGTTGCATTATTTAGTGAACTGCCTTAAAAAAACTAGTAGAAATATTTTTTTCTAAGTGTAAGTCGAAATTAAGTAGAAAAATACGAGGAAYTAGATATACGAGGAATTATATATACATCTCTCTTTGTGTATTTGTCTCCAAGTATATTATGGGCCTTAACCATGGCAGGAATGCTAGCTGAAGTCAATAAACATGCCTCATAGCAGAACAGTACATTATTTCAGTGGTATTTTCATTAGGAAAGAAAAAAAAGGGATTTTCCTACATTAGATCTAAACAAGCACTGAAATGTTAGTAGAAGGAGCACTGTAAAGGACAGCTGAATATAAAAAGTGCATGAATAGCAAAAGCTTGAAAAACTACAGTTGCCATATAATTAATTGGGATAATTATTATGAACAAACAAGAAATGTAATGATTTCCATGCCCATATAAGTAAATTTCTGTCTCTTTCTTGACCTGCCTGGTTACTGTTTAAACATGCTGTTCAAAGACATTGTTTTCTTGTGTTTGATTGCTCGACCTTACCATGATTTTGCTTTTATTTACATTAATTTTGTGATGTAATCCTTATTTTCTTTGATGTTACTCTTAATTACACTACTAGTGAATTCAGACTTCCAGTGTCTTTCACTACATACAACATTTGGAATAGCCCTTGAGTCATTACAGGGCAAGGAATAATAGCAATAAAATATAATATTTTAAAGTACAATATTTTATTTGCTGTGATGAATTCAAAGATAGAGACCCTAAGGAAGCTCAAGCCTCATTATGCTAGGTGTGTAAAAACACCATGATAAAAGATGCTTTCTTCAAAGGATTTATGAAGCATCATTATCAACATAAAGAACTTAAAGAAAAAAATCACCAGTGGCATAAACATGCAAAGTCCCATTGAATTTTATCCTTTAATATTCCTTTGTATTAGGGGTGAATGGGTCTTTTCATTTCTGTTCAAAGATGCTGTAGCACATCCCCACTGGAAAAAAGAAAGATCACTGCAGCTATATTCCTTCTGCTGCCCCAGTAGAAAATGCTAAAGGCATATTTGCTATTCAGTCTACTCAGCAGACTAGCTCAAACGCTTTTAAAAATTATTATAATTATAGGAAATATTGCCTAGAACTCCTGCTTTGTGGTTTTGTTCTTGTTAGTGACAAAATGCTAATCTGCTTAATATGWAATTTATATACAAACAACACAGTATTTATTACAAAACCAGTGTTATCTCTGATATTGCCAAACAAAGAGAGACCTGTCCCTGAAATCTCAGTATTTGCTTTAAATGTTTAACAAATGAGCCATTCAGTACTCACTATCTCCTTGCCTCAATACGAGGAGTATGAGGGTGTCACCTAGTGGATTGTTCTGGCTGCCTGGAAGAGAGCTCACAAGCCAAATCACCCAAATGGCATTGAATGAAGTAACAAAATGAAAGAGAAAGGCTTCTTTTTTTCTTTATTTAATTACTCCGAGAATTGTGAGAGCTTCAACAGAGCGTTATTGTTCTGTAATATCTGCCTTTGGGTTCCCATTCATGCCACAGAATCTGTTGGCACTGAAAAGGGCTGGAAGAATGATGCATCCAAAATTTTGAAGAGAAAATTACCTATGTTCCTGGATCAGAGGAAAGGTTTAATATTACCAGAGACAACCATTTTAAATGAGTTGCACAAAACTTTTGTTTGAGATTACAAATAATAAGTGGAAGAAAGTGCCTGTCCGTTTCATCAATTATATTTTTAAAGAAGGAACTCTTCCATGGTTTTCAGCAGGCCATCATAAAAAGGGGGGTTTTCATGTATTAATTTGAGATTGCTGTATGCATTTATAATTCATGAATAGTTAAGGTTAACCTTAGCAATCTGGAGATGAAAAGGATTACATAAACTATCCATCTTATTTCTTTGATTGAATTACTGCACATATTTAAAGCAGACACCACTTAAGAACGGAATACCTGCAGTGAATTAACTCAGTCAAATGCAAAGCAGATACCCAGCCAGCTCACCCAGTACCATTGCAATTGCATGTTGAAATTTAAAATAACCAGCATACAATTTATAATTGCATGATGAAAGCCTATCTGATCCCATATATTTAACCTCTTTTAATTAAAAAAATGCTTACTATAGTTTTAATATTGCATTCTGCCCTTGAGTGGAGGAAGGGAAGAAAGCAAGGATGGAACTACAGATGATAAAGACATCCTATTTTCGTGCCTAGAGCGTGCATTTGAATTACACCCCTGAAATTCTTGAGTGTGTGCTGTGTGACCAGCATGGGAAGAGGAGCAAGTCTTTGCCCCATGATGGTGTGCTTATTTTTTTGTGTCAGGAGTACATCCTACCCATCAGCAGACCCAGTATGCTACTGGAAGCAGCAGCAAAAATCTTGCATTAGCAGTACACTTTGCTGGCCTTGCTGCTGGTGCCCTGCCATAATATGTCTGTTTTAATGAACAAGGGGATCTGCCTTCCTCTGTGTGGGAGGGCTAGCACATTCTTAGCCTTTTCTACATATAGAAATACACACAGTCAATCTAAAATTCCTTGAAAAATACCCCTGGTGAAAAGGTATGAAGGTCCCAGCAACACTTATCCATATTAAAAGCTCACAAGAGAACTGTGAAAGTGTGTATTACTTAATTTATTTAGAAAAAGAAAATGTATAAAGGCATTTCAATTGTCTGACTACAAACTACCTCTACTTTTTGAGGTAGGAAATGAAGAAAAGGAAAAAAAAGGTTAGGTAAATTCCTCACCCTCAAAACAGAGAACAGAGTTCTGTTGATCAGAAGTATCTTGTTCTGCTAGATATTAAATGTTTTCTGGACCTTAGAAGCATTTTTCCACTCTTTGGGACATAGAATTATTTGGGGATTTTCTTTTTTACTGTATTTTGTCTTGTCAACACTGTTGGTCCATATCCTAATGGATTCTGCTGTGAAGTGCCCAGGTGATGTACATAGTGGAGTTCAGTAGGAGACACTGACAAAGTACTAAATCTGCAGGGCAAGTAAGGATTACTACTGAGGGAGGGAATACTGTCAATGAGCCTTGTATACCCATTCATACAGCAGGATATTTCATTTTGAAAGAGTTCCTTCCAGCAGCAATACCAGGCTCCCATACCTCATACATCTCCTTTTGTACAGAAGGTCAGACTGCCTTCAGAATGGGGGGGAAAAAAAGGAAAACAAACTAGAGGGAAGGCCCTGGGCCCCAGCTAAATATTTCATTAAAAAGAAAACTGGTCTTGCATATGTTCTCTTTAAAACCTCCCAAAGGACAAATCTGTCAGGGAATGTCTACACAGTTAGGAGCATCCAGTAACACAGCTATTCCTCCCACTCTCCGAGATGGCCTGACACAAGCCAGCTCCAGCACCGAAGCTGAGTAAATATTCTCTGCTGGTGCCAAGGCTGAGCTAACACAGGTTGTGTCTCAACAGGCCTTATTAGCTCAGGCTCATTAGTGTAATAACTGGGCTCCGTGGCAGCAGGAGCTGCTCCTGGCGCTGCAGACATGCCGTCAGCGCGCTCCTCCTCTTCTTCCCGGAGACTCGCTCGGTTCAGTGCGAGCCAGCAGCTGCTCCTCTCAAGGCCATTTCAAAAATAGTGGGTTAGTGGAAGGTTGTGAAGTGCTGGCAGGGCAGGGGATCACCTCTGCTGCACTGTAATGGCGTTTTTCCCAAGTACAAAGCACGACCTTAGGCAAGGATCATGCAGGTATATAACTTCCACTTTCCTCTTCTGTCACCTCTTAACAGAGGAAATTACACACTGAGCACCTTAAAAATGCGGCAATCTGCTTTCAAGTAAAAAGTTGAAAATTCTCTCTTTTCTTTTCTATAAATGAACAAGTTCTTTACCATCCTAGTTGTTACTCAGTAAACAAATTTTAGCTTTTACCCTCAGCTGCACTGCTGGACAAACAACCTACTGTTTAGCTGGAGCGAACAGTCAGAGCTTCATGGGCTCACAAAACCCACTTCAAAGAGCACAACAAGAACAGAAAAATTGCTTTTAAAATCTTACTGCCATACGGGCACAGGACCAGCATGGCAGTTCAGATAGCAATATCAGACTAAATAAATATTAAGACTGAAGAAAGTCTCAGGCAAAATTCCTACAGACCACAATAGGAGAGGATACTATCTGGGATCTAAACCTTCCACACATGATCCCTGTAGCTGTAGTTGTTAGGTGAGTAAGAGAGCAGCAGTGAGACACAAACGTGTCAAAACCATAATTTGAAATTACACCTACGCACAAAGATGAAGAAAATTATTCCAAATMATTTTGCATTATTTATTTATTAAATTATTTCAGGTTTTATTTCAACTGACATTTTGAGGTGTTGCTTCATAATGATGGAGCTGAGAAACTGTCTGTTTTTGTGTGTTCAAAAGAGATAGTCTCACATGGAGGTAATAACCTTAGGCCAGGGGAGATTTCATTGGCACTCAGAGGGTTTTTAATATTGAAATTTTGCATATTGCCATGGAAATTTTCTACTAACCAAGAGGGAACTCTTTTAAAGTGGTAGAATAAGCTATTCGCCTGAGTAAAAGTTGGAGAGATTTCATTCAAGCATATTCAGTTGGTTCTCATTATGAACAACTTTATATTTCATTGTAAAATTTTATATTTGCTTCCCAACTTTTAAGTAAATATACACACTTACTTTTTGAGACACATTTTGGTATGCAATATTACTTGTGCTGCAAGATTTGCATTTTGATTTATTGAAGAAAAAGAGGTTTAAAACCCTGACTTATTATAATGGAAATCCTCACAATCAATTCAATGTGATGATAAATGCATGTCTTTCAGTAAAGTACTTATCTAACCTCCAATGTACTTTGTTCTTATCTGGATGGATTCCAAAATATACAGTTTCAAGTGAATTATGCTATAATGCCCTCTGCTGGTACTGAGCTAGTAAAAGCACTCTAAATTTCCTTTGTAGTTCACCTGAAAAGGTACAAAAATGGCATGAAGACCTTGGGCTCCAACCATCATAAACTTCTACCAGTACCCTGGGCTGATTATAGACTCTAATAAGACATTTTTTAAATAAAACCAGCCAACTTGATCTTAAAAAATAGCAAATTTGACATCAACTTTTTACAAAGTTGACAAGACCCTCAAGGTTTCTCAAGAAAGAATATTTGCTAAATTCTCAAAATTCTGTGAAAAATTCCATAGCTTGAGGAATAAACGATTAAAGATCATCAAATGAAATTTATTTAACTTCAAGAACTTGATATTGCATTAGGAAGTCAAGACTGAAAATCTTACCTGAGTGATAATGTTAGATTTCAGAATTTCAAAGCTCTTGGCTTATATTGTACCAATCAAACATAGGCCAATATTCATAGGCTGAAGCCACTCTTCAAGTAAGGAACTGAATATATGTTCTAGGACTTACATTGTAACTTTGGTTGATATTTTAAATGTCTTAAAAGAAAAAAAAAAAGGACTGACAAGTCAGACAATTAAGTACAACTGTACCAAAGGATCCTGATTCAATACCTTTATGGCATGAATAAGTGGAAAAAAGGAAATACTGAAAAATCAACTTAAGTTTTTCCCTGCTTGACTTATTACTGCCTGACAGAAGGCTTAGTGAGAAGCTACCCATTCCCAAGGAGTTAATTAGTACCTTCTGTGAATAAATACCAATCACACCAACATCTTATATGCAGCAAGATTAATCAAGTAATGTTTTTTAAAGTTCTGTATCCTTTGAAGTATGCTTGGTTAAAATTGCCTTAATTAGATAGCATAATGCTAAAAATAAGGTTAGGGTATTCTTGTTTTTGTCTTCCTTTTCTCTCTGAACACAAACTATAAACCTGGCCCAAATTTGGCATCATGGAAACATGAATGAGATTTTCAAAAGTGCTTTGCAGAGGGGGATATTCAACTGCCACTGAAAGAACTCCCCTTGGTATTTTTGAAAATCCCACCCTTAACCCTTTATTAGGAATCCCTTGAAAGAGATTTTTGCTTGAAGCCATAAATCTGCCCATCACATATGCAGGGCAAATCAGTAATTAACAGGAGACGTGAAGGATTTTCTTGATTACAGTTTGGACAGGCATTTCTCTGGAGAGCTCCTGCTTTGTTCAAAATCAGCCTGTCTCCTCCATGTTTGAGCAGGCTGTATGCCTCACCATCAGAACCCAGAGAATTTTAATGCCACGGAAACATTGCCTTGAATGGCCCAAAATGTTTATGCTATAGATCAGGCAACATTTTAGTGTTGTGTCACATCATTTCTGATGGCAAAAGCTGGCATCTGAAACGATACTCTGCTTTTGTGGGACACAATGGCATTGGACACAAATGATGAATACATGCAATGTGGTAATAAACACGTTAAAGGCAAACATTTGCTCTCAAGACTGTTGTGTAGATTCAGCCTAATCCTGAGAGGATTTCAGGTTCCTGTATCTGCCATGTCCTAAGCTGGCAGTAGCTTGAGGTGACAACCCACTGCCTGAGAGCAGGTGTGGGAGGCATGCCTGCCACTTTCCAGATAYGTAGGAAGAGCCTGCCACTTTCCAGATCTGTTTTCTTCCCCAACATTTTTAATGATTTGCCATGTCTCTGATTAACTATGTTATTTAAGCCACAGTGAAGAAAAGAGTAGAGGCAAGTTTTAAATAGCATAATGTAGTTCTCTTTGAAATCTGCTTTATTACCATAAAGACTGTAGTGACTTTTACTTCATCTGTTTGGGTTCATGTTTGAAACTTGACTTACTAACTGCAGGAAACAGTTACATCAGTGATCAGATTTCCTATCAATGAAATAATGTGATGCCTAGCTAGCCTGTGAAAAAATTGCTTTATTGCTACTCTGGAAGATACTGCCAAATGTAGTCTAGAAAAGTAACATTAATGAATTTTCTCTTATCACTACTCTTCTCTGTAAAGTACTGGTAACTTTAGTCCCAATTATTTGTAATCATTTCCTACTTAATAAGTTTGAATTGTGTGCAGTGGTTAAAACAAGACATGCTGAAGAAAAAGCCTATTCTTTTACTACACACTGGATTCAGGAGAAACTATTCATTTGACACTGAATTCTCACTTAAATGGCAGAGAGACTGAGGTCCACTGTGAAAAGCCACTGTTACAGAGACAAGAGGACATATTTCTAGAATCATGCTACACAAACATAGATTGGTGCAGATTTTTAACAATATAAATAAACTTCCTCCCCAAATACTCCCATGCTTGTCATGACACTCCACAGAGCATAGGTCTAGTTCTGAATAACAATAAAAGAAATCTGTCTTGGAGTGAACTTTGCTGTTCCAGGAATGGCAGCTATTCCCGTGGCACAGCAATATTCCCTGAAACAAAAACACACTGGCAGCAACAGGCAGAGAGGAGGACAGAAAGGCCTTGACCCCTCTATTTCTAAGCAGGTGACAGCCTCATAAGTCTGACTGAGATTTCATGGCCATAAACTGGACCCAGAAAATCCATAAGATCCAAAACCCTTATGTTCTGTCCGCTCATCCTTGCCATCTGAAACACTGCCATGTCCAAATATCAACACAACAGTTCTGCTTCATGAGGCCTGAGATCATGAGTTGTGGGGTAATGTCAAAGTCTTATTTCTGTCATATCCTGAAAACCAGGACCAATTTATTTGTACCCACAGGAGAAAGAAGAAATAAAAACAGATAAATATCTTTTTGAGCACATCTATGCCTATCTGTTAACAAGTTTAGTAAGACATGAAAAGATCTCTATTTTGGAATCAAGCAGCAGGTTCTGGAAGTGATACTTACAAACAGGTTATTAGTACAAACAACCTCTAATAACACAGTACTGAGGAGTCAAGGGAATAAATGGAATTTTAATTTCTTGATCCCTGCAAATTAAGACAAGGTGCTTTTCTGGAAACCTTAAGCAAATACCAGTGTGTCTTATCGATCCCAGAAGAGGGGCTAAATTGGTGAAATTTAAATGTCTTCTATCATAATTAATGAAGGGATCCTTTTTTTTTTAAATTATAGATGTCACAAGTTGAATGATACTGGACAATATATTATTTATGAGATGAACATAAGTATTTTAAAAATATATATATTACAAAGGATTTAAAAGGTTTTATTTCTATCTGTAAGTATAGCCACACCACAGCTTGCAAGTGATTCTTTTCTAGTCTATTGACAAAAATGAACATAGATCCAAAACATTATCGCCCATTCCCACAAAATGGGGATGAATTATTCCTTTGACACCCCTTCAGTTTGTGGTTTACAGACTACAACACAAGCTGATTATATTGATGTTCTTATTATGAAAGTTAGAGGAATTTTCATATCTTACTGAAGTAATGTCTTCAGTTGATTACAAGTAAGATTGGAAAACAAATATTTTAATGAAATATGCAACACGGAGTTCTACTAAATACAATCACACATTACTCAGCAAAGCTGCCAATAAAGTGAAACAAATACAACTCCTCAAAGATTTCAATGAAATGAGTAATTAACAGGTTTCTAGTATGGAGCTTTATGGAGTACAAAGAATAAATCTCATAAAATAAAGGCAAGACACTAAAAACCCAATTTCATGCAGAATTCCAACTCCTGAAAGGTCTGAAGCCTCAGGCACTTAGAATTTACTGTTCTCATTCACAGAAATGATTTGCAGACCTAAATGAATATTTTAGGGTTTTTTCTTGGAGTCAAAYGATCCATCTGTTTACTAAAACAATTCACCACAAAGCCAAAGAGGTCATTTCAGGGTAAAACTTCCATCATAGCAAAGGGTAAACCAAACAGGGTGTCAAGTTGAACTATTTGAAGTATAAAGTAACATGAGATAACATTTGATGATGGTCAGATTGTATGATCTTTCTGCTCCAGCGTTTTTAGGACTGAGATACAAAGAATGATTTTCTTGGAAGATATTAAATGAACAGAGATTTATATTTCTATGGCATTATCCCAGTTTTCCACTGCTGAGTGTTGATAATGAACATTTTTTGTAAAAAGGAATATATTCTCCAACTTACAGCCACACCACCACACAAGGGAGTGCTTTCAGCAGGCTATGAATGTGTAAGTTGAATCAGTGCAAGAGGTGTAAACCTCTTTTTCATCTTATTCCATGGGAAAAGATAAATGGAAGAATGAGAATGAGACATACTATTTATTTTGAATTTATTTTTAATTGTTAATTTGCAGTAAAATTGCCATGTTTTATGTGGGACTTGGTGGCAAGGGAAAACCAATAAAACAAATTCAATAGGAATATGTTTGTCTGAGCTGAAACCATATCATATCTCCTAATTTTAGCATTACCAAAAATTTCAATGGTGTTAGACTTACAATACATCTTCTGCTATAAAAAACTCCCTATTACTGGCTACATTCTCAAAATTAGAATCTATTTTTGCTTCCTAAAATAGAAAAGATAATCGAGTCTCTGCCATAATTCTTCAAATACAATCATCATTACCAAGAATTACCAGAATCTATAGAAAATAAAATCTATTCTCAGTGACCTGATTCCCTCCAGTTGTGGTGCTTCCTTTGCTAATCCTTGCACTGGAAACAGGCAGGTGTAAACACTGAATTAGATCTCAGTGTTCTGGGTTGGAAGAGACCCACAAGGATCAACAAGTCCAGCTCTTCCATGAATAGCCCATATAGAGATCAAACCCACAACAGTGCAGAGTCCAGGGGAGGAAAATAAATTAAGCACAAAAACCTGCATTGAGAGTATTGTGCATAATCTTCCAACTTAAAACCTTATCTGATGGGTAGAAGTACAGCTCTGGGTCCCCATCAGAGTCTATTGATGCATTTGGATCATCATACACAGTACAGCTCCTTGGTCCCCAGGGACTCTTCTGGTTAACCCAGATTTCCTTTCCATGAACGTAAATATCAGTCATCACCTCCATCAAAAAATTCCAGGATAATTTGTTTTACCCATATGCTTTTCAAAAGGGTTTTTTTTTTTTTTCCTAAAGCCACAGTGGAAATTTGTAGAGGTTTTTGGTTTTGGGTTTTTTTCTATTTTTTGTGGGTTTTTTTGTTTTTTTATTTTTTAGTTTTGTTTGTTTGTTTGTTTGTTGTTTTGCATTAAAGGATTCCATGTACCTTGTTTGGAGCAGTGTTTCAGAGGTCAGCTTTCTATAAGCGAGTTCTGTGCTGGTTCCGTTTGCAGCCAACAAGAGAAATAGGCTACTCCAGAGGCTCTCTAATGGATGATCTTAGCATTTGTTTTACAACCGGTGAATCATCTGCAAGTGCCTCTTTCTGCCCTCTTACTGCCAGAATGGTTTAGACTTTGCATACACCTAAAGTTAGGCAAGATAACTACAATCTTTACAAGTAATTCTTGAGTGCAGGTCTTTGCTTTGTTTGGAAAAAGGTTTTCACAAAAGGTGTCTTCAATATCTTATTTTAGATTTATTTAACACAGGCCTTTGAGTTGGAAGTCTTTGCTGCAAACTTTTGAAGAAGAAGTGAAATTTTTTTTTAACTTAGAGTTCTGAACTTGAGTTCTTTGGCTGAATCATGGATCATCTGATTGGATCATCTGAAACAAACAGCTCAGCTTCCTTGATTATTTTCCCTGAATATTCTACAACAGTTGTTTGCACACAATTAATTAGAAACTGGAGTAGCTGTAAGAAAGAGGTGGACTAATTAATCTGCAGTTTCCTGTAACACCTTATCAATTCTCCTATTTATGCAAAAGACAAACAATTTCTTTTCCTAGCCAGAAATTTTGCAGTACAAGAGGAAATTGCTCAAGCCACAGCAAAAGACTTCTGTTGGGTCGGAAAGGAAGAAGGAAAGAGGGAAAGAGAGAAAGAGAGAGGGAAAGAAAGAGAGAGATAAAGAGAGAGAAAGAAAGAAAGAAAGAAAGAAAG